>NC_051174.1:296909-813302 GCF_013339725.1 Rhipicephalus microplus
GCGTCGAACATCCGACACCATCTGTACCTCGTGTTCTCCTTACACGTGACTCTTCTTTTACACTTGCCGCACTCCGGCATCTTCGCGCAAGGACCAAAGTGATGGTCATCTTCGCTTTCCCACATATCACAGAAAGGCTCAACGAGTTTTATGCGCGAACATGACATAGGGGCTTTTGTTCTTGATGGGAAGTGAGCTACGTAATTCTTAAGCAAGTTTTGAATTGTCTCTGTACTGTTGTATATCTGAAAAAAAAACAACTATCGACATGGAATTCTGAAATCAAGATAGGAGCCGACAGATAAAAACACGTAGTAGAGTAATCAGGGTGAACAGTCGAACTCCATCAACCAGAGTAGCCGATGTTTCGATACGAGGACCTATGTTTGTGAAAGGAGCGTTGTGATCCTTAACGTGTTAGTTTTAAAATGGTTAGTGGCGACAATATATCCAAGTGGTGGCATGTGCCCTTGTTGGTAAGCACCGTCTAAAAATAAAAAAAACATCCATAAAGCAGAAGAATGCAGCCATCACTTTATTTGTAGTTAGGTTGCAGTATTACAAAGTGTCATATTCTGGGATGCCAAAGAAGGGGGAGCAAATAAAAAAGAAAAGAAGAAAAATGATCTCTAAGGAATACAACTGAACATCAACTACCACCTACAATATATGTCCATATAATGCGCCTTTATTGTTCGCAATTGCAGCATGTAGGATATGGGCCGAATCCTGACAACATAAGCAAGTTCCTTCGGCACTCGCATCTGCAGAGAAAAAAATAATAAATCTATTACGAATTGGCATGTACAACAACTTGGCAGATCCCCCGTACATAAAGATCGACGTTATACGAAGCATGCAGAGGAAAGGTGACCGTGTTGCATTTTTTTTATTGAGCGACACGTCATGAAAAGACTCTGAATATGTGTACAAATGTTACACGCGCAGACATATGTTGAATATTCGCAGATGTTTATATAACCAGTTGTTAGCACTCGCGCAACGATGCCAACTGTATCATGCGTATTAGCAACTCCAGAAGTTGATATGAAGCACTGATGCTCGGTAAGATGCTAAACCTTGGACATAAATCAACTTAAGCGCATGGCAACTAACTACAATTGATGTTAACCAGACGTGGTGGCTGTATCGAAGTGGTACATTTTAACGTTTATAAAATCGGGTAGCCAGCACTGCAACAACTACTCACGAAGATTGGTGTCTACATCAAAAGTAGTTACGATACATTGTGCAGCTCTGTGGTAAAACGTTTCATGGTTACTCAGAATGCTTGAGTTTGATTCAAGCTGATACTCAAATATTGGCGACCAAGTCGTCTATTTCTTAACGCTCATGCGTTAAAATTGCCCATGCCCGTTCTCGTCGTTCCTGGTAGATACTAATTGGCAATCACCTGTGGCATTTACCCGCATTTTAGTGGCACAACCCCGCCTGTCGGTGTGTGCCATTGTCTGCGGGAAGTGTTTGGCGACGTAGGCGACGGGATTCTGACATTATTTATGTCTTGACCAGCGCGTCATCTTTTTCAAAGCTTCTTTACCTGCGATGATAATTTTAGTTCATGCCAAGTTGAGGGGGTGACCACGAGAGCACACAAACGTAAGCTGCTAGATAGATAGATAGATAGAATGATAGATAGATAGATAGATAGATAGATAGATAGATAGATAGATACGCTCAAATGCGCCGAAGTTATTTAAGCAATCCTTTACATTTATTTTTACACTGTAGTATTTCACTAAAACTATTTTAAGTTTTACATATGTATGGACGTTAGAAAAGCTGTGAAGACAGCATCCCTTTTTTCTTGCGATCAGTGAAAAACATGGGTTGTCCACCGCTAAACTGAAAACATTACTTGGGGCTATCAGAATTTTATCTGAAAAACTCCAGCTGTCTTAAAAGGGTCGTGTAACAAATCTCGGTGTAATAATGACATGACCTGCATATCGGGACAAACAGATTGCCGCAAGAGCTTTTAGAACCCGTGATTTATGAGCACTGTATTGGAGTTTGTGCGTGATCCCGAAAAATGGCAGCACATCCACGGAGTGAATGAGTGAGAGTGGGGCGAAGCATCCGTCCGTCCTTGCGGGCGTCTGTGTGGCTGCTCGTGCGTCGATCCGCCCGTCCGTGCGTGCGTCTGTTAGCGCGTCCGCACGTCCATCTGTGCGTCCGTCCATGCGTTCGTCCATGCATCCGCTCCTGCGTCCGTTTATGCGTCCATCAATCCGTGCAGCCATCCATGTTACCGTCTATGAATCTGTCTGCGTGTCCGTTCGTCCACCTATTGAACACTCCAAGTACTACCACCTCACATCTTTTCATCATATATTCCTCATATAGAAGCACCGTCATCTAGCAGACATTCCAAGGACTGAACGAGGGGAGGCACATGCACACTTCCTCGCGGCTTGTGCTTCTTGTCTACTTCCTTCATTTCACCACCTCAAGTTCATGGTATATATTAGTTCATGGCACAGCGGCTCAACGCTCGCTAAACCTTTCTGAAACCAAAGAGGTTACACCAAGTGAGTATAACGTAGCAATCATTTCTTGTCTGACAGCACTCATTAACATGCCAATGGCTGCTAATGGGTAATGAGAGACAGGAGAATTCGGCTTTTCTTTAAAGCACACGCTGCTATTTTTTTATTGTTCAACAATGCACAGCAGAAATCTCCCACCGGCACCACCTTAGAGGTCAAAATCTGAAACTGGTTACACACTACAGCTACCACTACTATTACGAGGGACGAACGGGTGCCGCTTTAAGGAACTTCGCCCCTAAAAGGTATTTGGGGAGACCGAGGTATTTAGCAGACGTTGTGCACGTTTTTGGTAAAGAACAATACTTCCACTTGAATATTCATGGTGTTTCACTCTGGAATTTGCAGAGAAATACGTTTACGTTCAACAGAAACCAGCGATGCTCGTTTCGCTTTTTAGCACGTTTTTTTTTCTCTGGTGTCAACAACGCTTAAATATCTGTGGAACGTAGAATGTGGCCGTGAATGTTCACACCTCGTGCACGTATACACCAGATAACATGCGCATTGTGGTGCTTTGTTGTGATATTTAGAAAACTAGAGGTCTCACTGTGAACAGCGACAAGTTGTCGCTGCAGTTGTCGACAAGTAAGTGAGCACCAGTTCGCAATTATTCCTTTCAGTGGTGGACCAGTATACAGCGGTAACCTGATGTCGGCAAGCTAGAAACGCAACTCTGGCAATTCTTGCAGACCCAATTACTTGAGCCGCACTTTTAAGTTAACAGATTGCGTGCGACGCCAATATGCATAAACTTCTACTTTAGACGTACGTCGAGACGAGTTCACGCAAGGTCGACTTTGACCCTTCTGTTCTGCCACCATTATTTCCATCAAAGGTCACGCCGATCGACCGAGCCTATACAAGTGTTATCGGTATTTCTTGGTTTCAAAATACACAATTTCGACGTGTAATAACCACAACACATCGCAGCCGTGACATCATTTACCCTAAATGAAGCATTTTTTTGTAGTGTACAGTGTTCGCGCAAGAAGCGACTCACATCGATGCGCCGCGGTGCCAGCACTTCCAGCAGCGTATGCCTCGCGTCATAGAGAGTTGCTGGTAGTACTCGCCGACACTTGTCGGCTTTTATGCGAGAACGAAGACTTGTCCATTCGTTTGCTTAATGAACCGATATGATTGAATAATGTTTCCTGCGCACTGAATTAGTTTTGGTCCAGCCGTTATGTAACTACTGCTAATGATAGAGCTACAGAACTGCACTGACACGACTGCGCTGTACGTTGCGCGAAAAAAACACAACATTACCCAATCACTAGTTTGGGCGTATCTATCAAATGAGCCCAGAGGCGTCATAAAGCCTGAGCAGATGTCACCCTTTAGTACGAGCGGGAAATGAATAACAAGCTTGACAGTAACCGCCGGTAACCTGAGCCTGATCCGCTGTTCAATTGTTTCTTTTCTTGTGGTTGTGAATTGTAAGGAAAAAACATAGCGCTGTTGCTATTATCGCAGTAAAAATCGTTCAGATGTTTGTGTATAATGAATGTGCCAGTGTTAGTAGCAGATGCAAATCCCGTCTATCTGGAGTAAGCAAAAGCAATGGAAATTTTTTCTCCCCTATAAGCCAACGGCTAAAAATGTTCTGAAGCTCTGAAGCTTTGAATGAGGTACCAGCGGCGGGATGCCATGAGTTTTCCGCACGCTTGGGAGCATATAAGGGCTGCTTACTTCGTCTCAAGGAGAAAGCCACCGTATACGTTAAAACTTGCCGGCCCAAGGTACCCGATGGCTTGACATGCCGGGCTGCTGAATGCCCTTGAACCATCTCGCTCACAATCTTGGCAAATCAAGATGGGCTCATTCGTGGTTTTCCCTGATGTTGACTTCCACAAATCATTCAATCGCCATAGATTCTTACTACAACGCCTGCCATGAAACAAGGTCCTTGCACAAAGGCAGTGCTGCTGAGATAGCCAAGGTCTCAGTTTATATTGGTTCTTCCTCGTGGCTTCTCAGAATTCCTCACCAACGAGAAAAGGTACTGCTTTTACTGCTGAACTAACTCAGTCAATATTCACATGCAGCCATGCAACCAAACAGCGAACTTCCCCTCAGAGACCAATGGAATTGCCAAGACAATAGCCGACATGCTGGCGGCTATTGTCTGCTGGCGGCTATTGACGTCGACGTTGGCAATAAATCGTGGAATGTCATCTTTTGATGTCCTCATTTACATCAAGCACAATACCGAGCAAAAGTCGGCAGAACAAGCCTTCTCAAGGAGACTTCCTTTGAGGGTACTAGGGGAGCAAGAAAGGAAGTGAACAGAAACAGAGAAAGCATGAATGCTAACCAGAAAGACTTCCAGGCGTCTTACCTACACTGGAGGATAGGGGAAGGGGAAGAAAAACTTAGTTCACACGAGCACGAGTAGCACAAGGTACATGAAGTGGAAGATTCCATGTGCCTTGAAGTATCCCTGGAATGTTTTCCTAGGCGGCATTTTATTTCTCGCTGATCCAAATGTGGGGCAGATTTTCCCTGATATGAAAAGCCCTCTTGAATATTAGTGACAAAGTACGAAGGCGTGCAGGTGAATTTCCAGCAACTGACGTGTTGTAACTAAGCTCCGGGCGATAAAGTCACTTCGTTTTTATCTGTTCAGCAAAGAAGCCTTTTTTCTTCTAGATATTATCTTGCCGACACTCTGTAATTTGTGATGCAAGTGACACAGCACTTGCATCTAGGAGATTACAGCTTTGTCAGTTTACCTGCCGCATAGATAGCTTTTCTACGAAAACACGCGCCCACACATGACTTTTTGCTTTAGATATGTAACTTATCGGTCTCCTTGACGCCGGATTACTGGGTATTGATATTTCAATGTGCGTTGAGAATAAAAAACTTCAATTGGTAATATCCTGTGGTTCCACGTGTTTTTGCTTTCTTTTGTTGTGTTCTTTCCATGCACATTCAAGTTTGAAGACGTCGACCCTAATATCAATGAGCCCTTGGAAGTAAGTAAACAAAACGAATGTGGTAGCAATGCACGATGTTATCCTGCTGAAGATCACTGATGAATGAAATTTCGCCGTTGCATTGTGCATGCGGAGCGCCGAAGAAGTTGACAAATCGCCCACTTCTATACTACGAACCAGCAGAGGTTTGACAACCAGCACTACAGTATTTGATGGCACAATATTGCATACTGACCCCTACAACATCCTTGCATTTACACAGAGACGCAAAGGTGTGAACTCCAAAAAAAGGCTTCTTCGGTAATACAGAAGATAACATTATGTCCATCAACGTCTTAGCGCGCTGGCTGCCAGGGTCACCCCAGACTGCATTACAAAGTCTCGGCGGAACCACACCCTACCTGAATAAACGATAACTCATAGTATGGCATACACACGCTGTATATGGATATCAGTTAACAGACCCTCGGTCATTGATAAACTGGTCATTGTTGCGACACACCACTTTTTATGCATCACCCGTAAAACTTTGCAGCCTTATCACTAGCGTTCGCGTAAGTTGTGGAATAAGCTTGGGTGTTTGAGTTATGCGCGAAATACACAGAAAATAGTCTTCTACAGCAGCGAACCGTTTGGAACACTGAAGAGTGGCGAGCGCTCAACATTGCTGACAGTCCAAGATATATGTGAACTAGTAACGTAACTTCCATAGAAGCTCATGGTTCCAGTAGTCAGGGGTTCGCTGACACTGTCAACATCTACGTGAGCAGGAGCCAAGTAGCAACACAAAAAAGTAAAAACATAAAGCATGACATCACAATCGGGAGCGGTAGTGACGTCGCGCAATCACCCTGCAAGGCGCAAAATTGAATTTTTCTTTATTGCTGACCTTTTACGTGTCGTTATTAATACGCAATTTTATTGCGCCTTGTGCCTCGCTAAATGTATGCGGGAGAGAAAAGAAAAAAACATCAAAGGTTGAGGAGCCAAAGTTGTTCTATTCGCCAAATGACGCACCTACAATATGAACAAGAAGCTTTGCAAAGGCAGTTATGAGACAACCATTAACGAGCACAAAAACACAATAGTTCCAAACCTCACGTTGCGGAATCGTCGTAAACCACTGCAGCAAAACAGCAGCTTAAAAATATAGCTTTGGCAGTCATAGAATACAGCGTCTCGTTGCTAGCGTGTGGCGATTACCGTCACTACAGTATGTGGCGCTATACCGTCACCAAAAGGGAGGGCATGCCGGCCGTAGGCCAGCGAAAGCAGTTGGCCGTCATAGGAGCGGCTATTTACACATTCTGTGAGCTACTTGAGCTCTGAATTGACAAACCAGTAAACAGCACATAAGAATTAGTGTACTACTGACGATACGCATGAAGCCACCACGAAAAAGTGAGCGATCCCTCGACGACTTCGAAATGAGCCGAACAAAAAAAAAACCATGCCGAAACTAAACACAAGCTTCTTTTTGCTAGGATACGCCCCCCTTTCTCCCTTTACACTTACGGCACTGCACAAGAAATTCAGGAAGTCAAACATTTAGCCCGGTGTGAGATGCACCGTAAAGAAAGTTTAGAGTTAACTTTCACATAGTTAAAATTACGACCATTTCGAAAAATGGCCCGAACCTACATGTTACACTGTAAATGTCGACGAAATACGATAGTCTTGCGTCTGGAGAGAGTGAACAAAACGTTTATTTGATGTTCTGTGCAAGAAAATTGGTGAATGGTATTCTGAAGACGCTGCGTTAGAGTGCCTCTAGCGTGTAACGGAGACGAACAAGCGCATGTAGGCACGTTAGACACTAGCGCCATCTGGCAGTTATCTTTGAAAGCGAAGGCATGCGTGAACGCGGAGGAAGATGCGCGCCAGCCTCGGAGATGATGAGGTGTAGTACGCGAAGTGACGGACAGGTGCCACAGCCGTGCCACGGTAGCAAAGCGTTGGAGACACCTTCTTGAGCATCGCGTTGCACTGGTAGCGCAGCGCGTTAAACACTAAAGCTCTTAGAGTTATTGTGGGTGCCTCTTCTAGTATAAAAGCAACGTACAAAACGTAGACGTGTTGTTATGGCACCTCAGATATGCGCAATATTTGCATTTCTAATTGACAATCGCATAATTAGGAGTGCTAGACCTTGAGCAATATTTGTGGGCGCTGAGGGTGGGGTTGGCCGTTTGGTGCCATTTGAGGTATCGCTAAGGCGGACATACAAACAATTGTACAGACAGACAGACGGACAGACAGACAGACAGACAGACCAAAATTTTTTCTTCGAAGGTCCCTAAGAAAGACTATTGTCTTTAAAATCTTATTGAGTAGTTAGTCTTCGTTGTTTGTCGTCTCCTGACCTAGTCGCGATTCAAACGTCGGCGGGCGTTGATGCCCCTGGGAATAGGATTCCAAAAGTTTCTGTTCCAACTTTCGCGACCCACGTAATTTGACCATAGACAGTCTTTGTGTGTCAAAGCCTAATACAGCAAAATTGAAACGCGTGCAAATGCCCCCTTCTCCCCTCTCAAACATTATTGCCCTCATTCTAAAAAAAACAGAACATGGAGGAAAAAGGTGTATTTAGTCTCGCCATACCAGAGTCATTTTACGACACATTTAAGGTAGTTATCATTTCGTGCAACTCTGAGTGCGAACACAGCATACTCCAATAGCTCATCATGCCTGTAGAGATCTCTGACTACCTCGCATCACAGCTCCTGCGGCGTATGCGACAGCTACTTGGCGGGCCCACCTTCATTCAAGCGTAGATTCTGTTGCGTTAATTGCTCCTCCAGGATTTATAGCACAGCATGGTCTCAGTCCTCGTTACCAAAGAAGTACGCATAAAAAGCACCCATATGAACACCCTTTTTACGCTCCATTTTTTTATATTTAAGGTCTTCGTGAATAAAACACCATCAAAACATCCCATTTACACCCTTATATTTGGGGTGTTATGAACTCGGCTACAAATGATTGATTATTATGTGGGGTTTAGCGTCCCTAAACCACCATATGATTATGAGAGACGCTCTAGTGGAGGGCTCTGGAAAATTTGACCACCTGGGGTTCTTTCACGTGGACACAGATCTGAGCACACGTGCCTACAAGGCTACAAATTCACGACATTTTCGAGCAGTTTTGCTTACACTGTTAGTATACATTGACCACCTTGATACCAGCAAGCCCCTACTACTAGCTGCTTGCGAGTCTAGTAATGAATCGATGCAGTAAGTAATGTGACCGAAACGCAGTTTTATCGATAAAGCACGCTAACTACTATAAGACAAAAGATACAAAAGGAGCGCCACTTGTTCGATAAAGTAAGGCCCAATTTTCCTGTATCTCTTTCTTTCATCTGTGTCATTTGCGTGATCAGTCAACACTCACAAAGTGCACTGATTTCCCTGAACAAAGTAATGTTGCGCGCTTTGGTGCAGCCATGCATAGAGCACTCCTCCCTCCCCCCGTCCTCTATAAGATCGAAGCTTTTAAAGCTGGAGATAACACGTCTGCCACCTGAAAAAAACAACAGCACAGTTGTTTGTCCATAACCACCACGTCAGCAGGCCATCAGGTCCCTTAAGAACGAACATTGACGTCATGTATTATTAGCAGGCACGTTTTATTTAATTACTGAAGCGTATGTTACTCTTCATGTGTCCTTAAAGTTGTGTCATAGAAATTAGGAAGAAAACACCGACCATAAAGGAAAATGCAGAATAAGGACATTTCGGTGACCTTGACGCAGCCTTGCTCACAATGACGGGAGCCTTGTTGACTGAATTGCGAACAAAGCTCCCCTCAGGGGAGCTGAAACGCATTCTCTAGTTATATCTCTCTCTCGGTTTTCTTTTTGTAGATCCCCTTCTTTTAATTTATGAGACTTCCGAAACAGACGTGCTTCGGTCAAAGCCTTGACTTTGTAGGTAGTGAGAAAACAACATTGATGGAACATTTTAAGTCGTGGTCTTGTTCCAAAGACTGCAAGCTAAGTACGAATGTATTGTCGCAACGTGAAGACTAAAGTAGTAATTAACGGGTTGAGAAAGTAGCAGCAGGTCAGTATTTTCATTTACTGCGCGCCAAAGCGTTCCTCTTCTTTCTTGTTATTGCTTGGTGCATAAAAGCGTGCAGACGCGCGTATGCGCTGTTGTCTTCGGCTTTCCAGCAGTACGCACGCAGCAATATGTTCTCATCGAATAGTGTGACGGCCGATACATGTAATGTTGCAATGCCTCTACCAAATTGAAAGTGCTGATAAAATATCGCCTGCGTGACCCTGAATGTGCAGTCCCTAAAGACCCATAGAGCTAAGCAAAAGGCATCAGCTTAGCCTTTTTACCAATAAGTAGCTGAAGGTGCGCTATATATTGATCCTGAATATTACAAACGCGCGTTCTGACAAATAGCTCGTGCTGGCCGCACTGCACTGTCACAATGTTCACTGCGATTCAGGTGCACTGTTAAAGAACGAGTATAACGCAACAGATCACTGGTGCAAAAAAAAAGAAAAAAAAAGCAGCGCCCGCGCTACCAGTAGAGGGCCGGAGCGAGCGTTAAACCGCATCTAGCCGGTTTGAGAGCGCACCGACGCCATGAAGTCTAGTCGCCTAAAGAACCCTAGCTACCGGTATTGCTGCGCGCCTAGGCGCAGAGTGTGGAAGACGGACCAGCATCGTCTTACATGTCACTGCGTGCGCTAGCGAAGAACCTTCCCGTGTGTATGCGTGTGGTGCGCGTGGCTTCTCTATCGGTAGAGTTTATTAATCGGTGTTTAGTTTGAAATGTGCTTGCGCTCTGTGCTTGACCTGTGTGTTCTGTCAGCGCTTATTATTGCGAAGGTGCGCCATCCTGAAGACTGGACCCGGGGACTCATATTGTGGAGCACTCGAAGTGAAATAGTGAGTACCGCTCTCACGTTGTTCTGTTCAGCGCTTTGTGGACTGCGTGAGCACGAGAATAACGCCTTCAAAGAATTTGGTTTTTAACAAGTTGATGACAAATCAGCATTTGTTTACTTGGCAAGAATATTTGTCAGAAATGTTTGACAGAGATGATGGTGAAGTGTGATTGTGGGCAAGTTTTTTTGTTTTTTTTGTTTAGATTGTTTGGAGTACAAAGCAGAGTGAGCGTGCGCCGCTGAGGTTTAGCGAAGAAGTTGAACAGATTTTTGCGGTGCCCTTTGTTGGCAGCCGTTTTTAACGGGGCCCGCTCTTGATGCACATCAATTTTAGTTTACTAAGTAATACATGTCTGGGAACGGCGCCTGTTAGCTCTAAGCATCATCTGTATCTAAAACGCCTATGCTTAGGCATGTTGGTAGTTCATTTACTCTCCTTTTTTTCTTAATGCACAAAAAGACCGAGAACCGAAAACAAGGGCGTGGTGTTCATGTCGTTCTTTTCGGTTCTTTTTCGTCTTGTGCGGTAACACTACCGTGAATACTCGGGTTGATGCATCGGGTGACAATACAGCATATTGCTTCGCGTTAAGTGCGCCTCGCGAATTTTCCCTACTTGCTAATACATTCAATTTCGGTAAATTCGTCTTCACCGGTATTTTTGTTCACCCGCAACGTAGCGTGACACTGCCGTCAGCCGTGCCTGTGTAGCGGATCGAGCACTGAAGTTGGACTTTTGTTTGAACATACCTTTTGTCTATGTGTGTGCCCGAATTGCCTACTTGAACAGTGCAAACGTTTGTTTGAACATAACTGCTAACGCTAGAGCACATTTTATTCAGATTGTTTCCATCATGTGTAACTTTCAAAATATTCTTGTTATTCAGAGTTTTATTGCCATCGCCTCGCTTTGGCGTTTAACTTCGCTAAGTCCTTCAGATGTTAAAGGTATATTCGCTATGTGAAGCGTATTATTAGTTTTCTTTTGCTGCACAAAAACCCTTTAATATTGTACATACTACACGGTATCTAAGCATGTGTTGTAACCAAAAGGTAAGACTGTGCAGCATATTTATCTGGGACCACAACACGCACAACCACTGAACAGCCTACGCTGTATCGGGAAGGATTTATGCTTTCTCAGCCTGCCAGCATAATTGAAACAAATGGCCCTAATTTAGCAGTATGCGGTGGTCATTGAGTGAAAGTAACAGGGTCACTTTATTTCAAACTTCCCAGCCAATTTCGCGGCTATGGCACATGTGTTTGAAAAAAAAATCGTGCTGATTTACTGCACTGCAAACAGTGAACTGCTTAAATATTTCGGAGAGAAAAAAGCTTTTGGTCACGTGGTTGCCGTTTAAACTTTCCAGAATGTTGTTTGAGTGTTGTTTGTAAAAAAATATTTTGCAAGTACCGCTTCTTTTTGTTATACCAATTTGGTACAAGTTAAGTAAACGGGCTTATGTAAGGTGTATGAAACTCTGTAATAATAATTCAAATTTTCGGCCACATACGTCTGCAAGAATTTAGCCGAAATGTCTGATGTTTACATTTTCTCATTGCGACACTGCACTTTGTATGAATATCTGAGCTGGTACTACTTACTTCATAGAAAACATATTTTGATGAAAAACTATTTTTAGAAATCTTAAGCTGTAAACCTCTACAAGAAAAGATCATTCATTTCACACAATTGTCATTTTTGTCCGTATTGAGACGCAATTGGCACCATGTGGCGGTCCAATTGAAAATCACCTGTTACCTAAATTGAAAGCAAATAAACAGTTCTTTGAATGAGACAAGTTTTATCATTACAATTTCTATTTCAAGGAATAAAATAATTTTTGAATTTTCCCATCAACGGCAATGGGGAACTTCGAGGCGTCGGCTGCCGTATGACAAAATGGCAAATGGGGAACTTGGAACATCAAAAATTATTTAGAGGCAAAGCTCTTGAGGCCGTGGGTCGTTCTCTCCTCTGTAGTCGTACTAGTAATATGTAGCCACTTTATGAGTTAAACAGTAGATAGCGTTAGTGGTTTTCACAGCATATACACGGACAAAATGATGATTCGTGGGGCGAATCATTCATCTGTAAATTTGTGCTTTCGTCCATTCAACGCCATACTGCCCGACTAGCGCAAATGTTTTTGAAAGTTGTGGGGATTTATTGTATTGAAAACAATGAGTTTCTAGTATAGAGAGAACAAACTTGGTCACGTGAGATATTTCAAAATTTTTCAGAATTCCATCAGAGTCCTGTTTGTCAGACTTGCAGTTTTTTTATAACAAACGCAGATGTTAACATATGGGCTTAATTTTTTTTTGCTTCGGCGTTATGTTCGGTTCAACATTACGCTACAGGTTACTGCTTTCACTCCTGTGGTGTGGTGCGTGTGTGTGTGGGGGGGGATGTGTAAGTGCCTTTTACGTCCTACTGTGTCGTTTTCAGCGCAGTCTACCTACACACATATACAATGGTCTTATGCAGCTCATTCAAGACCATGGCTCTCTAATTTATCAGCTGCATGCATGCAGTTATAAGTACAGTGGGTGACACCAGTATCTTCCTTCTTCTCTGTCAGCCGCAAAGAAGGTTCGCATATGCTTCTCCCTGAGAACAATGGAGGTTTGGGCCAGTTGGTGATGCATATTTGATGGAATGAAGTGCTATGAACGGCTCTGCTCTACACACTATACTAAGCGTCACCTCCGGTGTCTGCTTTTATTGTCCCGTTAATCGCGCTTCATTTGATCAAGTATGCTTATCCATATAACTGCCATCGTTTCAAGGGCGTTCTTAGTGTTACACCCCACTCGCATGAGTGTAGCTTCATCCAACACCCATTATTTAGGGGTGTTCATAAACACCTAATAAAGTAGGGTGTAACGTTTCTTCACACCTAATAGTTTCAATATGTTTGTAAACACCTTATTGTTTAGGGTGTTCCTAGACACCCTCAAATGGAGTTGCCCATGGGACAAAAATACACCTTATGGGTGTAGACATTTTTAGAGTGCACCACCTGCCACTGCTGCAGATCCCGAACTGGCGAGCATAGAGAACCATTAGGTTGGCCTTGGCAGGTGTCTCGGTGAATTTTTACTTTCGTATCACCAACCATCATTCAGGAACCAGTGACATAGTCGTTGCTCGACAACACCTCTCTCACGGGACTTCTTCAAACTGACGCCGTGCTTGACGGCTCGTCCTCGACTGTGTGCTGATACAACCAGCTATTTGGTGCCTCTGCTCTAAAGTGCACTCGCCCGTGTCCCTGGTGGTGAAATGTGACGACGGCCCGCTGACGGTGGCAAGTGGAACTGGTCGAAAGCCTTGCCGCGTTTTCTATGATTCTGAAAACATGACTGGCGCCTGCTTCATAGTCGACACAGGTGATCAGATAGGTGACCAAATCATACTGGCCTCGTGTCCAGATTTCTGTTGCAACGAACTGATCGACCTACTCCATGCGATCAACAGTTCTTCTAGCCACGCATATGGTCAATGGTCTCTTACGCTTGAACTTGTACAACGCCATACCTATCACTAAATTTTCATCCTAGCTGACGTCTTGCAAGGTGCTTTCGGGGCTAAATTGTGACGCAGATCGCAAAGAACTGTGCCTGCTGTGAGACATAACGCTCTTCTTTTTTTTACACGGGCAAAATGATAGATAGATAGATAGATAGATAGATAGATAGATAGATAGATAGATATTGAAAAAGGGTTTATTGGCGACTGTTGCGACGGTGGTCCTACGATGAAACACGATCGGACAAGAGCAACGGTCGAGCAGATGCCGGCGATGATCAGCACGAGCCGAGCGAGCGAAGCCAAGCACCCAGTACCCAAGCGGTGGCGATGTTGTTTACCAACGATGCGTTTTCTTCTTCACAATTTGCCCCCGCCGAAAAAGAGCCATCCTGGCGACCTAAAAGTCTGGAGGCAGAGGGCTATGATATGGCTTAAGGCGGGCGATGTGGACGATGTCACGTCCACGCCGGCGCATGTCGTCAGATGGGGAAAGTGGCTCGATGAGAAAATTCACCGGCGAGGTTTGCTCCAAAACGCGGTATGGGCCCTCGTACTTTGGAACGAGTTTTGACGATATGCCGGGGCTTTGGTAAGGAACAGCCAGCCATACAAGTGATCCCGGGGAATAGCTGGGGCTTTGTGAAGAGTCGGCGTTGTTTTCTTTCTGGCGCTGTTGTTCTTGCGACGTAAAGGTGCGTGCGAGTTCACGGCACTCTTCCGCATTACGGGCAGCTTCGGACACAGATGGGCATTCGGATGCGTCAGGATGGTATGGAAGGAGAGTGTCGATGGTGTGGGATGGTTCGCGTCCATAAAGAAGAAAGAAAGGTGAAAATCCAGTGGTAGACTGTGCCGCGGTGTTATATGCGAACGTGATGAATGGAAGAATGCGATCCCAGTTAGTATGATCGGATGTCACATACATGGCGAGCATATCGCCAAGGGTGCGGTTAAATCTTTCCGTGAGCCCGTTGGTTTGCGGTTGGTATGCAGTGGTCTTGCGATGAACAACATGGCATTGAGAAAGCAGAGACGTGACGACTTCTGATAGGAAGGCTCGACCTCGGTCGCTTAGTAGCTCTCGAGGTGCACCATGTCTTAGTATGAAGCGATGAAGGATGAAGGATGCTATGTCCCGCGCAGTGGCACTTGGAAGGGCGGCGGTCTCAGCGTAGCGTGTTAAATGGTCCACAGCGACTATGATCCACCGATTTTCATCTGATGTTGTCGGTAGAGGGCCATAGAGATCAATTCCGATCCGATCGAAAGGTTTGGGAGGGCACGGGAGCGGTTGAAGCGCACCGGACGAGTGGAAAGGCGGTGATTTGCAGCGTTGACAGTCAGAGCAGCCCATAACGAATTTTCGAACGAAATTATACATTCCGCGCCAGTAGAAGCGATGGCGAATGCGTTCGTAAGTTTTGAAAACTCCGGCATGACCACATTGGGGATCGTCGTGAAAGGAGGCGCAGATTTGTGATCGCAAGCTGCGCGGGACAACCAAGAGCCACTTACGACCTTCGGGGGCGTAGTTGCGTCGGTGTAGCAGCCGATCACGAATCGCGAATCGAGCAGCTTGACGTCGGAGAGATCGTGGTACCGCAGTGGTTGACGATCCAGAGAGACAGTTAAAAAGGGAAGCGATCCACGGGTCCTTGTGTTGTTCACCGGTAAAGGAGTCGAGGTCGAGAGATGCGACGGAGTTGGTACCAGTGGTTTCGCAGGCCGAGTCGGGAGGTAAAGGCGAACGCGACAGGGCGTCGGCGTCAGAATGCTTGCGTCCGCTGCGATAGATGACACGAATGTCGTACTCCTGGATTTGTAGTGCCCACCGAGCTAGGCGGCCAGAAGGATCTTTCAATGTGGCGAGCCAACAAAGTGCATGGTGGTCCGTTACCAGGTCGAATGGGCGACCGTACAAATAAGGGCGGAACTTGCGAAGCGCCCACACTAGCGCCAAGCACTCTTTTTCAGTGACGCTGTAATTGGCCTCAGCTTTAGTAAGTGTGCGACTCGCATAAGCGACGACGTATTCGGAGTAGCCCGGCTTGCGTTGGGCGAGGACGGCGCCTAGACCAACCCCACTAGCGTCTGTGTGAACTTCCGTTGCAGCTGTTGGGTCGAATGCCGAAGAATTGGAGGAGATGTTAGCAGACTACGGAGCGTGGCAAACGCGACGTCGCAGTCAGAAGACCAGGATGAAAGGTCTGCATCACCGCGTAGGAGGTTGGTCAGTGGTGACATGATCGACGCAAAATTTTGCACGAAGCGCCGGAAGTACGAGCATAGTCCGACAAAACTGCGTAATTCTTTCAGTGTAGTAGGTTTAGGGAACTCAGCGACTGCTCGCAGTTTTGCAGGGTCGGGTCGAACACCATCCTTGGACACGATGTGCCCTAAGATGGACAGCTCTCGCGCGGCGAAGCGGCACTTTTTAAGGTTCAGTTGGAGCCCAGCGTTGGTTAAACACGTCAGCACCAGTTGGAGCCGACGCAGATGTGTAGGAAAATCGGGAGAGAAAACGACAATGTCGTCGAGGTAGCATAGACACATAGACCACTTCAGTCCACGCAGTGTGTTGTCCATGAGTCGTTCAAACGTGGCAGGAGCATCACAAAGCCCAAATGGCATTACGTTAAATTCGTACAGGCCATCTGGTGTAATGAACGCAGTTTTCTGGCGATAAGCTTCTGCCATAGGAACCTGCCAGTATCCAGATCGTAAGTCTAAGGAGGAGAAGAATTCGGCTCCTTGGAGGCTGTCAAGGGCGTCGTCGATGCGCGGTAATGGATAGACGTCTTTCCGCGTCACCTTGTTTAATCGCCGGTAGTCGACGCAAAATCGAATCGATCCATCCTTCTTTCGAACTAGAACGACAGGAGATGCCCAAGGACTGTGCGATGGTTGAATAACGCGACGGCGTAGCATCTCTTCGACCTGGTCGTTGATGACGTGACGTTCTGCTGCAGAGACACGGTACGGTCTTTGACGCAATGGCTGGTGCGAACCGGTGTCAATGTAGTGGTGCACTGCGGAAGTCCGACCCAATTGCGGCTGAGAAACGTCGAATGAATTCGCGAAGTGCTGGAGAAGATTAAGAAGCTCGGCGCGTTCATGGGCACTTAAGGTGTCGGCGATGGAACTCGAGAAGGTGTCACTCGATGAGCATTCCAGTGGGGAAAGGGCATGAAGTTCGGTCGAGGCGCTACTGCACGATTCGTCTGGCATGTTAAGGAATAAAGAGGAATCGAGGTACTCCACTCGACCGAGACATTCGCCGGCAAGTAGCGTAAGTGGTGCAGAAAGGGGGTTGTGGACGAAAATATTGCTTCGGCCCGCAGTGACGTCGAGTGTAGCGAAAGGCAAGGAAACGGCTCTGCGGCTCATGAAAATGTCGGAAGGTGTAAACATTACTGTAGCGTCGTTATGGTCATCGCAGCAAACAGGGACAACGGCAAGAGAGGCTGGCGGAATTTCAGTGTCTTCACGTACGACGAGTTTTGGAGACCGCTCAAGAGTTTCGTGCAAAGGTTCGTCAGACAGGTGCGAAAATTGAACTTCAGCGCGTGCGCAGTCGATGACGGCATGATGTTGTGACAGGAAGTCCCACCCGAGGATAACGTCATGCGAGCACACCGAAAGGACGATGAACTCGACAACGTACATAGAGCCTTGGATGAAAATGCGGGCTGTACAGGTGCCGAGAGGTCTGACTGGCTGTGCGCTAGCCGTACGAAGCGATAGTCCAGAGCGGCGTGGTCACTTTGCGTAGGGAGCGGCAGAGCTGGGCGGCTATAACAGAAACGGCAGCACCTGTGTCGATGAGGGCAAATGTAGAAACACCATCGACAGATATGGCGACGACGTTAGCAGGTGAAGTGCGAGGACTTGGGCATTTCGATGACGGCGCAGTTCTTGCCTCTGGAACTGCGGCGTTCAGTTTTCCCGGTTGGAGGAAGCGGGTCGGGGACGCATTGGGGACAGAGATCGCCTGCGAGGAGACGGCGAGCGGGAAGAGTGAGTCGGAGCTGGGCGCTGGGGTGACTGAGACCCGGGAAGATTAGTGTAGCCATACTGCGGTGAAGGATAGGGAGCAGGTAGGTGCGTGGGCGGCGGGTCATACGGTAACGGCCAAGTAGCGTTGTGTCGCGATTGGAAACGACGACGACAATATCGTGCCACGTGTCCTGGAGTACCGCAGGCGTAGCAGATTGGTCGATTGTCAGCAGTGCGCCAGGAATTGCTGACTCGCGGTGCAGCCCAAGGTGTCGAAAGAGGGGTAGAGTGGGGAGCAACTGCAGGCATGGGTGGCAAAAGCTGCTGGCGGGGTCTGCTGCGTACCACCTGGGCATAAGTAAGAGGCGCGGCCACGGGCTGCATAGCCGGCGCATGGGGAACAGTCACGGCCACAGGCTGCTGGTGGGCAGCGACGGGAACAGCCTGAGCTACCTCTTCGGCAATAACGTCGCGGAGTGGTGAGGGCAGACGAGAGGACGGCGGCTGCTGCGTGAAGGGAATCAACGACAGTTGCCGAGCTACTTCTTCACGCACGAAGTCTTTAATCTCTTGCAGGGTTGGTGCGTGGTCGGGAACGGAAGTGAGACTGGAGAGCGAGTCGGCGTGTGAGGAAAATGGCCGAGTCAGCGCGCGCTGCTTGCTCAACTCGTCGAAACTTTGACACAAAGTAACAAGTTCCGCAACGGTGGCAGGATTACGGGCGAGGAGCAGCTGATATGCACCGTCATTTATCCCTTTGAGGATGTGTTGAATCTTCTCCGACTCGGGCATGGTGGTGTTCAGTCGGTTGCAAAGTCCAATGATGTCTTCAATGTAGCTTGTGAAAGATTCCGTTGGTTTTTGTGCGCGAGTCCGCAAGCGTTGTTCGGCTCTGGACTTGCGGACAGCGGGTCGGCCAAAAACGTCAGCAAACAACGTTTTGAAGATGGACCACGTCGTAATGTCGTTTTTGTGGTTGTTATACCACATTTCGGCTACGTCGGTGAGGTAAAAGATGACGTAAGTCAATTTGTCCGCGTCATCCCACTTGTTGTTTGCGCTTACCAGTTCGTAGTTAGCGAACCAGTCTTCCACGTCAGTCTCATCAGCTCCGCTAAAGACTTTGGGCTCTCGCAAACGATGAACGCCGGGGTTGCTGGGGGATGAAGTGGAAGAGCCAGGTTGCGCGTTGTTGGTAGCCATGATGGTAGGTAGAGTTCGGTTGCGCAGCTCCAGGTTGAGGCGACGGCGAATGGCAGCACCCAGGTTCAGGCGACGGGGAATGTCAGCACCCTCCACCAATTGAAAAAGGGTTTATTGGCGACTGTTGCGATGGTGGTCCTACGATGAAACACGATCGGACAAGAGCAACGGTCGAGCAGATGCCGGCGATGATCAGCACGAGCCGAGCGAGCGAAGCCAAGCACCCAGTACCCAAGCGGTGGCGATGTTGTTTGCCAACGATGCGTTTTCTTCTTCACAATATATAGATAATTAGATAGATAGATAGATAGATAGATAGATAGATAGATAGATAGATAGATAGATAGATAGATAGATAGATAGATAGATAGATAGATTCACTGCAACATAAAATGGGCTGTGCAAACTTACTTGCGTATTGTCACGTTGTTTATCGTCTTGTTGCAAGTGACCTGGACACAAGGCATTGTATCATTGTATATATCGCCATCACTCATATTCACGTGCTTATATTGGCAGTCCACTGCAAGAAAACAAAATCAAGCCTTTCTAATAATCTGCATTATTCTTGCATACGCAAACTCATCATCTAAGTATTTTAATTGTTATGCAAGCATTTTTCGTGAAACAGAAAAAATATACGATCCACATATGAGATTGTTCCATGCAAATTCACGCAATCTTTCCTGCTTTTCGTAGTGTCGAAGGTACAGCGCAAAACAAGAGTAAGTTAGTCTAACTCGTTCTCAGAGACTATTCCAATATTGCTAATGTTCTACCGATTATATTTGTACGGCCAAAGCAGAACGGTGTAATTACAAATGGACCAATTTTACCAGCTCGGTAAATAAAGGTAATTTTTGATATAACATCTATTCTGCGTAGACTTTGTAAATACATACATTGCAGAGTTGAGCGTTTTATTGCACTATTTATGATAACTCAATAAAAGCACGGGTTCTTCCGCCAGCTGGCACATAATGTTTTACCCTAACTGAGCAGGGGCATCAACTTGACGCATGTGGCATTTTTTGCGTCAACACGCTGTTATTATAACGCAGCTACTATTTCCAACTAATAATGCAACACAGGGACGAAATGAAATGTGCAATATTGATTATTATGAGCTGTATAGAACCTATTCACAAACGAGCCCTAATCCCGCGAATGTTCAGCGCTGCACGCGCTGCTAAGTGGCCACCTCCCATGGTTACACCTCATCTGATCACGTAGCCACACGCAACGGTGACGCGACCTTCAGTTGACAATTCGTCTGCTCAGCACGCACTTGTATAGGCATGTCTTCGTCACCCTCCCCCCCCCCCCTTTCGTCATCGCCGTGATCAGCGTTCATAAGCAACGATGAAAACTTCAGCAATGCTAGCTGGTAAGGCATATGAACGCTTCGTGCGTGTTACTTAATCGAGCTTACCATCGCTTCAAGCACTTCAAGTAATTACATTTGCAGTCATGACTCCACGAGAAGTCATTCAAAGCGGCACAACAAAAACGCAGGACTCAGGTGAACTCGCTACAAAAACCAAGCGCAACAAAGAGAGTGATCCGTTGCTAGGCATCCAAGCGTCGCCGCTAGATGGTATCACATGGGAATACTGCGATGAAAAATACTACAACTGTCGACGTAACTACTGCTCACTCATCGTCACTAGGCGCCTGAGGCATGGCCTAGGAGCTCACCGAACACATCAAAATAATGTCGATGTCTCAAAGTCCAGAATGTGCTGATGAGCCTTCAACGCTCTTTGCGCTCAAAATGGAATAAGTTTTGCGTAATGAACGTGATTCATACTTTGATAAAAAACTCATGCATACCAAGCAATTGAAGGTAAGACACGTATCAAGTTTGAAATTTAATGTCACTGCTTCTTTACCTGGGCTGTACCTGAACGCGAAAGATGACAAAATGGGAAAACGACTACACACATCCCTCCTTGTAGTTAGCTTGTGAAAGTTAGTGTGATCATTTATCGGGTATTGTTACTATTCAGATGTCAAAAATGTTAGACGTGTGCAGTGCGTCAGATGAGCAGCTATGACATGCTTCATCTCTTGAGATAGTCGAAGCCTGAAGTAAGGATATGTTATACGAGTTTTGAAACTGTGGGCTACTATGAACTAGCGGAATCGCATTACAGCTTTCAAATAAGCAATCACATAGCTCTCATAAGCCCTGTCTTGTAAGAAAAATTGCCTTGGTCAATCAAAATCTACGTTTTGTAAGGTATTCTTTGGAGACTATAGGATAACAGCACCCTGACCATGCACGAGCCAGTAAAACACTTCTCAAGCATTAACGAATTCCTACAGCAAATGCAGTAGACCTGGCTTGGTACCTCACTTACGCGTAAGTGTCTGTAGTCCAACGAGTCATCCACGAAGATGCATATGAAGATTTTATTATGATAGCATGTATAGGGACAGTCTTGGCTGGCTTTCACCGCAAACGTCAACGTCAATGCCATGCAACTTATTTATATACGTATCTTTATATATGAAAACGCTAGAAAAAATTTTAGAAGAAGACTCCGGCGCGGGGAATCAAGCGTGAGACCTCCGCGTCACGAATTCAAGGCGTTCACCACTGAGCTACCGAAGCATATCTCTTTGAACGTTAAGATTGCAAGCTATATATATCTGCCACTTATCGCTGTTGGCAGGCATCTCAGAGGGGAACTACCATGGTTTAAGCATTATCTGGAAAATGTTGCCATAAGCATGTGGCGGCTCTCATCTGTCACGCGTACTTTGACCCGCGTAAGAGATATGGAGGCGTACGCTGGATAGCGCGCTCTTATCTTGTAGTATGGCGAATCGTGCGTCTTGGCTGGCCTTTGGGTTTTGTAGGAACGACTCTGTTGTAGTTACCAGGCGCACAAAGGTCATTGCAATTGTTGCACAGCCTCCGTTTGCGAAAACGGCATGCTTTCAGACACAGTGAAGTAACAACTGAGACGCTTATTAGCGTTCGTCTGTACATGCAATTACATTTCGTGCGTAATTTGTGTGTTACAAACGCGGGGCACGTTTCGATATACTTGCCGTTCTGCGTGTTGCTTTACACTTAGTTGCTATCGCGTTCATTGATTCGCCTTTGCGGCATAGCTGTGACTTTTTAATGGTACTAATCAGCATAACTAATACACGACGCACGACGAAAGTTTCTTAATTTCACATACACATTGCGCATTGAAAAATTCAGTTGTCCTTAGAGGTGCCTAAAAAATGAAAGGACGCTCGCTTCATCTGTCCGGCGTCATCTTCACCTGTGCAAGGTTGTGGCACCGGCGGAATGTTTCGGTTGCGCATTGTAGTGGCGTTATGACACTAAAACAAGTTTTCGTGAGTGGATACACGAGCTAGAGTCTAACATTTGCGAGCTCTTCCCGCAAAAGCTCCTGAATTAGTGATATCATTCATTCAGGATCATGCGATGCCCATGCAAGTAAACACGCCTCCTCGATTTCGCGAAGCATTATGCGGACAACTTTCTACACTCTAAGGCAAAAGGGTGTTAAAAAGGTGTGTAGTTCGTCATTTTAGGGACTAATGGGACTGCCACAACCATTAATCCCTTTAAGGACTATTGGCACTGGGTCTAACAGTTAGTCCTCTCAAGGAACTAACATTTAGTCCTCACAATTACACTTTAGAGAGTAACCGTTAGCCCCACAGTTCGCCCAGGTTTACTAACATTTAGTCCTCACATTTGCACCTTATAGAGCACCTGTTAATTCCCACATTTACACCTTCCGGGCCACCGTTAGTCCGCACAGTTGCATCTAGCCAGAAAAACGGTTGATCCACTCAAATACTCCTACCAGATGAACTTTTTATCCCCAGTTCAAACATTGTTTTTTTGTTTATTTTCCGCCAGGGATAATACTTTTTTGGCCTGTTTTTCTGTGCAGTGAGCAACAAATTCTGCAGAAAAGAACACCCGAAAAAGTAGTTAGCCACCTATGTGTAACTACTTTCACAGTCACGGCAACAACGAAAGACAAAAGTGAGACATCAAAATCTTTTATTTTTTTACATCCACATGAAGTTTCCCCATTCTTTTATGTGAATTCATGGTAGCATGTACAAGTCTATTCTCGATGTGAAATCTTCTTCACTCCATGGGGAGCTCCTCCGACGGGAGCGATAGATGACAGGCATTGCAGACGCCAGCATACGCAGCCTTCTGCCTGTTGTGTTCCCACGGCTGCACGTACAATAATATAGTAAAAATAGTTAGACACACGTCACAGAAAATGAAGATTCACACATATGACAAGTACGTGCTCGTTAATATAAAAAGAAGCGTTGAAATGTGACACACAAATAACTTTACCTTCACACCCCGCACAGTTCTTCTGAAGCTGCTCTGACAGAAGAGATGGATGACGGGCATCGCAGATGCCAGCGCACAGTCTTCAGCACGGTGTGCGCCCACAGCTGCACAATAAGTATGTAAATTAGTGAGTCGCACGTGACAGTGGATGAATACATTGCATATGAGAAATACGTGCAAGGTGAAATGAAAACAGATGTGAGATATGACATACTAATAATTTCACCGTGATGTCACACAACGTCAAAGACTCATTTCTATCCCCGTAGCGCAACAGCTTAGGAGCGGCGGCCACAGCCACGACTCCGTGAACCACCGTGCCGCTAACAAGTCGGCGAGTCCTAAGCGAGCGATGTCGCTCAGCTCGAGCAAGCGAACGCGAGACCAAACACGGCACTGCACGCTGAGTGTCTGCCGCCGGCGAACTTCGAACGGAGAGCGAGCGTACGCTTGGCCGCCGCGCTAGTTTGGAGCTAGCGCCGAAGAAATCGACGGTAATGCGGCCCTTTTCCACAAACTCGAGCGAGTGAACCGCGCAAACGTGAGTCCGCCGCCGCGGCCAGCGGATGGCGCCGAGCTTCTTGCGACCGACTGGCGGGAAAGTCAACTGTAATGGCGATGAATTTTCAGTGAGCTCTGACGCTAGCGAAAGCCCCGCCAGCCCATGCTGGTGCACTTAGAGCGCGCGACATACTACAACCAAGCTCTTTACGAGAACCCGTAACGTGTTTTCGACGACTCCCAACACAGCGACGAGGTCTCAGTCTAATATCGTCATCCCGAAGCTCATCGCAGCGGCGAAGACAGGCGAGCACTCGATGAGCAAGCGTACGGGAGGCCGACGGCACAGGCGCCCGATTTCCAGGTGGTCGCAAAGCACAGGCGAACTGGAGACGCCGAAGCTGACCTTCGCGATGCATTTCGTGCGTACAATATACAACACGACCGAGCCCGTTGCCGGCCAGCGCGATCCGTATCACACACGTGACAAGTAGAGTAGAATAAAGAATGATAACCTACTTGCCTTTGAATCCAGTGCTGTTTTCTGCCCTGAGTTGGACTGAAGTATATATCCGAGAGGCCTGTTCTTCTCGGCCGCCATTTTGTCCTTCCCAACTGTTGCTGTCGTATGTTGGTCGTGACTATCTTGAAACCAGAGATATACAGCGCGGCGTGGTGACAAGTCGAGACTCGCTCCAGACTTCATGAGTGCAGCGAAACGCAAAAGCGGCAGCCCACGCTCATCCAAGCGTACACACAAGCACCACGTCGTTATTCTTAGATCGTCGAATCCAGGCGGCCGTGGTCGAGCACTCCGAGTGCGACGCAACGCGGACCGTCACAGGCAAAATATACGGAAAGACTGAGCCAGTAGAGGAGGATAGGGAGGCCTGGCCACCTTCGCAACGTTTTTCGCGCTGCCTGCAATGCCTGCGCGGTTCATCCCTTGGTTTCGCGCTCCACGCTTCCCTCTGTGGTTGCTTCTCAACGGTGTATCCGTTTATCGCGTGCGCCTATCGGTCTCCGTTACTCCCTTTTCGCGTAATTTTGCATTAGAGTGGTGAGCAGTGGAGTGCATATCGGCCGAATGTCCTCACAGAACGACATTACTGCAGCATTTGGAAGCCGCAAGAAAAACTGGGCCATGTGGCGAATCTTCAGGTATTCTATGTGCCGGATCTTTTTAATTATGCCATTCACAGCCGAGCAGTGAATGGGCACCAGCAGATTGAAAGCGTCATATAAAATATCCCTGGGCACATATCACACTTCGTTTTCTTCGGTGAAGCTGGCGTCACACAAGGCCAATGTACGAGAACAGTCAATGTTAATGCTCTTTTGGCAAGATTTTTGAAGTGGCACGCTGGCGCACAACCGACGTACAAACGAGGTCACACAGCTTTCGCTTACAAGCTTCTCAGCTCGTTGTATCTGCCTCATGCCCCTTAACCCAACACGCCTATCTTTACTTAGGGAGAGCCGCCTACGTTGGCAAGCACAATGGTCGGGACCGACTGATAGACCTCTGAAAAAGCTCAATTTTGCAAACCAGTCATTGACGTAAATGTTGCCTGCACCGCAAGAGGTACAGTGATCACCTAGCTGATTAAGTGTACCGGTGGTTCCGTCTCGCCCGGAGTCGTGGTCGAAGTAGGAACAGCAGAATTTCCTTCTGTTCTTAATGCGAGTCTATCCAGGACAAACCTGCTGCGAAGTAATGTCTTGCGTCTGACTCTGCACTTCTGCCAAAATGTTGCGATCGCACTTACGAGATATTTGAGAAGAAAAACAGCCCAACAGTCAGTATGGTGGCTGAATTTCACCCTAACACATTGTCCTCCTCTTCTTCCCTGGCTTCCACACGGTGGTAACGTGACCCGTTCACATTATTGTTTAGTGATTTCCGCTGTCGCTTAAGGACATGTAGAAATATGCCCTGAAATTTCACCTCGGACTAAAAGTGAAGAGGTGGACCTTGTTTGGGAGCTATGCTGTTTTTTACAAACTGACTGTTCTCATTTCTACGTAAACATTTTAGAGGAAGTACTCGGCACAATATTTTTACTACATAGTTCTGCAGTGGACGCCTCAAAGTCTCTTAACATTACTTTCGGTGAAAAAATGCCTTTGCCACGTACATAAACAACTACAACGGCAACACAGCGGCAGGTCGCTTTAACGCAACCAGTTAATCCCGGTAAGCTCACTGCATAGAACAACGCGAACGCAAGTGGCTCTGTATGTACGAGCGCATCAGCAAGCAATATGGCTGGGACCCTACTGTCACGTTCGCGACTGTCATATTCGATCTCGACAAGACTCCCCGCGTCTGGTTTGAGACCCACGATCACGAAGTAACAAGCTGGAAAATGTTTAAACTAACGCTTGGTCAACCAATTTGGTCTACAGCTAAACGTCCAGAAATAACTGGTCGTACGTACCCAAACGTCTATTGAGCAATACTAGGCCTAAATTCCAGACGTCTTAGCCTTGCATGTAAACATTCGACAGAAGTCTGTCTGGTTGGGTATAAACGCGTACCGGTTCCATGCGTTCAGGGAACCAGCGACAGGTTGGCGTGGATCTTCAAGAAGCTAGTGGTTCGCATCGCGCACGTGCCTTTGTGTACGCTTGGCCGCCTCCCCCCCCCCCCCGAAAGACCGGCCAGCCAACAATTGACAGGAGCCCCGGTGTCGTTTACCAAATTCGTTGGGTGGAGTGCCCCTCGTCGTATATCGGCGAGACGAAAAACCAACCGGAACGACTGAAGCAACACGCCAACGATGTGTGGAAGCTCTACAAAGAGCGCAGCACAGTTACTGAACATACTGAGACATTGAATCACCAGATAAATTTTGAAGCGATGGCCATTCTTAAAAGCAAGCCGAACTGGACGAAAAGGTTGTTACTCGAGTCGTGGCACATACAGAGGTCAGCTCATAACATCAACCGCTTTCTCAGAACCCTTCTCCCAGTTTATACACAAGGACTGTGCTCCACGGCAAAACGAGAGAGAGAAAGGACGGGTCATTAGCCACCACACAAGTGCTTTGAAGACGCCGCTGCTACGTAGACTCCACAGTCACCCCTTAGGAAGGAACCGAGTGAGTTCCAAAACATCGGGTTTCTTTTTCTTCAAAACTTTTGGTTGGAGTCTAAATTAACTCCCAGTTTCATACCCAACCAGACAGACTTCTGTCGAATGTTTACATTCAAGTAAATCAGCCAAGATTTCGGACACGATACAATGCAGCTTGTCAAGCGCTACATATGCATTAAGCATGGCATCTCAGCCTACATGACTCATCTCGACTTCAGCCACACCTACACAGAAAGTAAAGTCATTCCTCAAAGCCTTCGCCTAAAACGACCTGTCCCGACCCCTGAGGGCTTGGAAGTCGTCACGAGAGCCGAACAACGACTTATCAACGCCCGCCTTCATGAAATTAGCGCCTTCCTGCGGAAAGAATGAACCTGTTTGTGATAAATATATATATTTTATTGTCCCAAAACCACCAGATATTATTATGAGAGACGCCGTAGTGGAGGGCTTCGGAAATTTCGATAACCTGGAGTTCTTTAACGTGCACCGAAATCTGAGCACACGGGCTTAACACAATTCCTCCTTCATTGGAAATGCAGCCGCCGCAGCCGGGATTCAATACCGCGACCTGCGGGTCAGCAGCCGAGTATTTCAGCCTCTAGACCGTCGCGGTGGGGCGTGTATCTGTTCTTCGCCAAGCGTCAACTTGAGCACCCCATCCCTGAGTTGATGTCTGCGGTCGACGCGTTCGCGGACTCCATTGCAGCATCGACGGCAAAAAAGCACCGAACCACTCAGGATAAGAAATTCTTCTACCTGTTGGATCGGCGTTTCACCCAAAGCATCGAAAATTCCAGGTTTGTCACCAAATTTTCATCTCGTTCACTCACTGATCGGGAAACTTCTGTCTTGGCAAAGGGACATGACTACAACATGTCAACGACGCCCCGTCTACCGAAACTTGTCGCGGTTAGAGGAAGCCGTCCAAAGCGTGAGGCCGGGCGCCAGAGATGAAATTAGGCTGAAATCAATGGAGATTTTTTTCAAAATTACCGTTACAAAGAAAAAAGAACTTGATCATGGAAGAGAACTAGACACTTCGGGAACTCCGACGGGATCGAAGCATTATCATCTTGCCTGCCGACAACGGCAATTCGACGGTGGAGTTGGACAGCGGGAACTACAATCGGAAGGTTTCAGCCATTTTAGATGGGGACGCATACACGCTGCTAGTAAATAACCAAACGAAGCAAACCGTGACGCAGCTAAATAAGCTACTCGCGGAAAATTTCAAGCATCACACGGATCTCAGAACAATTAACGGGTGACTAATCGGCCGTAATGAATCCCCACCGAGTTTTATGGACTACCAAAAATTCACAAGCCTGATGCCCCCCTCCGACCGATTGTAGACTTCACTTCCTCCCCATTCCATACCCTTTCAAACTTTCTACACCAAGTTTTCGCGCCATTAACCCGGAAGACACCAACTCATGTCCGTGACGCAAGCCACTTCATACAGCTAGCGTCAGATGTGAGCATCGGCGATGATGAGAGCATGGTCTTATTTGACGTCGTTTCATTGTTCACCAACGTGCCAGTTGCCTTAGCTGTCTCAGCTGCCCGTTCAGTGCTTGAGGATGACGCCAGCCTGAGTGAAAGAACTTTTTTGGCGGTTGACGAGCTCTGTCGTCTACTGGAGTTCTGCCTTTCCAGTACGTACTTCTTCTATATAGGAACTATTTTCAGGCAGAACAGTGGAACCACCATGGGAGCTCTTATCTCCATCACGATGAAAAACCTGACCATAGAGTACACAGAAGAGAAAGCACTCAGCTGCTTCTCGCTGCAACCCAAGCTTTTTCTGCGTTATATGGACGATCGCTTTCGGTGTAGGTTAAGACATCTGAAATAGAAAGCTTTAGGCAACACCTAAAGTCCGTGCACCCAGCCATATGATTCCCGACCGAGTGTGAAAGCGGCCACTGCCAGCCCATTCTCGTCGTCCAGGTGGCAAGAAAGCGCAACAGCCTGGAGTTCTCCGTTCATATGAAGCCAACGCACACTGGCCGCTACCTTCTGTTCGATTCTTCCCGCCCCGCCTGCCACAAGGCCTCGGTTGTGACCACCCTACTCGAGAGAGCTAGGAACTTACGCTCTAATGACACAGGGCGAAAAAAAAGAGGCCTGCGTAACTGCTGACTTCAGAAAAAATGGATACCCAATAAACTTCATTCGAGTTGCCACCTGCCGTGCAGAGCAACAGAGGATAACAAAATCCCAATCAACCTTGATTGACAGCCCCCCGAAACGCCTACCGATTCCATACGTTCAGGGAACCAGCGAGATGTTGGCGCGGATCTTCGAGAAGGAAGGGGTTCGCATCGCGCGCGTGCCTTTGTGTACGCTGGGCCACCTCTTCCCCCACCCGAAAGACCGGCCACTGATGAACAGGAGCCCCGGTGTCACTTACAAAATTTGGTGCGACGAGTGCCCCTCGTCGTATATCGGCGAGACGAAAAACCTGCCGGAACAACTTAAGCAACACGCCAACAAGGCGCGGAAGCTCTACAAAAGCGCAACGCAGGCGCTGAATATGCTGAGACGTTGGATCACCAGATAAATTTCACCAGAGAAGACTACAATTCAGTCGCTTTGGTCACGTGTCCTCTGAAATTTTGAAGTTCGTCACTTTCCTTTGACTACCAGCTATGCCAGACGCTGAATATTACTCTGCGCCTCACACCGTCATACTCCTTGAACAAAGTGTTGTGGTTCCCTGTACAATGCTCAGCATCGCAGATTTCAGATCTTGTATACAGGTTGCAAATTTAAACTTCATGTATCAAGTGCTTCCAGAAGTAAAATCTACAGAAAACCTTTCTTCGCTGCTCAATTTACAAATCAAAGCTCTCGCCTTAGATACCCTTGTTCTAACGCAGCACACACCACTCACAGAACATTCTGGCAGCCGCAAAGTTGTAGCCACGATCACCACTCATCTTCCTGCTGAGCAAGCTGAAGCCATCCAGGGCGTTCTCGGAGCTTACCAGAACATTTTTTTTAATTGGTGATTGATCTTTAGGCTAGACATTCTTTGTTTAGCATTGCATACACACAGGTGATACCAACCCTGTTCACCGCCGTCCCTTCTGAGGAACGTTGCTAGAACCATTGAGTTTCGCATCTCCGGGCGCGTACTGGCACGAGCGGCTGCCGCGTGAACTAAAGGCGCTGCTATTCGTTCTTGCTTCACAAACCACACCACGCGTTGCGACGCGCGTGTTGGTGCTCAGACACGACAACACGTTTTCGGTGCTTTGTCGCTCCTTTGTGCCAATATTTAGTGAACTCTCGTCTACTATGAAAGAGTTCTAACATGTGACAAGGAACGCCAATAAAAAATGCCTCATTGTTGTGCTCCGGCTGCAAAAGTGGCTACGGAAACGACAACGATCATCATTTCTTTGAACCACTCCGACATTCCCTCGAGTATAAAAAAAAGCCGCCCGGATATTTCCCTCGGGGGGGGGGGAGCCGAGTAAATGCGTCGTCGAGTGAGGGGGTGGGTTATCGCGTGAATTTTCCATAATTGGGTATTGGTATTTTGTCCTATCATTCTTATTTACCTAATGGTGAAGAAGCGCGTCGTTCAACGAGTGTTGGGACGCTGATGTTGGGTTGTGCCCCACTATCAGTTGAAGGTACCGTTGCTTCCAGCGCATCTACTGGAGTCAAGCAAAGCGTAGGCAGAAATTTTTTTCAAGGAGGGAAGGGGGGAAACCTGCTCTATTTAGGGCTTTGCACCCTCTTGTAATGGTCATATGTTGCTCTCTGTGCTATCGCGAAATACATTTAGGGGGAAGGGGAGCGCGGGCATGGTGTGCTACTCCCTGGCTGTTCCTGGCATGAACGCAAGCTGCACTCTGTATAACAAACCGGCAACGGTCGAACATGCTGTGAGTGAGTTCTGGGATTCAATATTCTTTTGGAATGTGTTACAAAGGACCCTGAAGAAATATCTGCCGATAACACCTTATGAAATATGTTATATTTCAAGACAGATTGAAGGTGCTGTTCTATATACTATGATACTATAACTAGGCCTTTGGAATCTCTTGATAAAATGCATGGTCGCGAGGCAAATGGATACTAAAGCGAAATCGGCACGGGAAACTTAATTGGATGTGTAATACAAGCGCAAGATATATCGAATGTTGAAAAAACCTAAAGTTTTTGAAGGTGTTTGATGTCTTTGAAATGGTTCATTTTCACCAATTCATCAAAGTGTTGTGAGTAGACCAACGTGGTTTTATGAATATGTAAATTTCTCAATTTCTGAATGAAGGCTTTAAAAAGCAGACGCGTGTCGGTGTAGTAGAACACCCGCTTGCCCAGCAAACTCTCCTGCTTCGATCCTCACTCAGACCCACAATTTTAAGTTTTTATTTTATTTGCACCTTTCTCTTTTTTTTGGTCACGCCCAAGATGATTATTCTTCGCTCACAACCAACAAAACTGACGCCAACTCCAGAATTTCTGCGAAACAAGTCCTTCAATGCTGTCGCGTTAGACATGAGCACGGACGCTGTGCCACAAAGATAGGCGGCTGACTCACAAGTGCACGATATGTGAGGGATATTTTGAGATGGAGAATAATGTCAAATAATAAAGCACATCATAAATGAAAATGAAATACTCCCACCTCGAGGAAAATGGGTGCTAGCGCCGGGGACTTTACCTTGCCTTTTTCCCGGTCTGCCAGAGCACATATGGTAGGCACATGTGACGACAAGAGCAAGGAGGCCACAAAAAAAAACGTGCTAGGAATGAACTCATGCCAGAAAAAATAATATGTCGAGGTCATGGAGTCGGTCGAGTGATTCCAGCGACGGCGCATTTTCGGGCAGAACAGACGTCTCGTCAGCTACATAAGTGCGCTCAATGAAGCGATGAAGTTCTCGTTGCCTTCCGCGTCCAGGATCCAAGAATTAATAAATGATACCGTGGTAGGGATGACGTGCAGTGTTTTCTACTGCAGAAATATAGTACGAAGAGCAGCTACTACAAAAAACTGTTATTTTGAACAAGATGGCAGCTGGAGATTGTGCCCACAAACATTAGTGTTCATTAAAAATACTGTACAGTATTCACAAAGTGGCGCACTAGCTTTCCCTGCCTGTGCCTATGAAGGCCTCTGCGAGTCATGAATGCTACAAAAGTGGTGAAAACCAGTAAACAAAAAGTTCGCAGCCTCTCAAAGAGGTTTGCCCGTGCTGCTGCAGCAAGGAGGAAGGAACATGAGGAGATCCTGCCTCTTGAACGAAACCTTGCCACATTTTCGAATGAGGGAATCGAAAATATCCTTGCTGAGTTTCCTCATTTGCTAACGTTTCCGATTATAACATCGCTGAAATAACGAGTGTTTGACAATAACCCAGCGAAATTATTCGAGAAAGATGCCTGATACTTCAGCCATTTTTTGTGCGAGAGTTGGCATCATAACTACAAATTTTTTAACATCCAAACGACAGAATTTTCTCTCGAGAAACATTTCTAATAACGACGCATTAAAAAAATGCCTCTTCTAGCAAACTGTATTCCTAAAAAATGTTTCCATTATCGTGCAGTGGCAGTTTCACTCGAAACTTTTACAAGAAGACGAACACTGGAACGAACGTGAAAGATGCCAAGTCAATTACAAAAATAAACTACGCTTAAAATGAGTCACAAGAATAGTAGGATGATTGCATACTAACAACTCATCCTGTGTACCTCTAATATGTCGTCTCGTATTTCGCGCAGTTCATTTTTCTAATGTATTAAAAACTAGCGCCCAACTCAACCTTCTTGGAACCAGCCGATTACGCCTGAAAACAGCGTTCCTAGAACTGTCGCTAACTAAATTAGTAAAGAAATAAATAATAATTAGTTTCCCGATTGTAAAGGCTCCTGAATTAGGTGGTGACTACGAAGCAAACGTTTTACAAATTTTCATTTTTGAAGTAGTGGAGACTACCGCTCAAGTGTCAATGGCGAATCCCGGTTATCAGAACTGGCGAGAGCTGCGACGACAACACGGATTACTCGCGCTGCAGCAGACGACGCGCGCGGCTTGAAGCAAAAGGCACAACACGGTCACTAGTTCTCGCATCGGCCACCGCAGCCACTTCGAAGAGCGTGCGCCTAAAGAGAGCTTAGAAACGGACCTGGTTATAGTAACGTTGCTTTGGAGTGTATGCTTCTGAGCGTAGTGTCATACAAAAGGAGAGGATGTGAACGAGATACAAGCGAAGGGCATTAATGAACAATCCTACAGCCCCTGGGAGCCCCCCGTGATGTAATTACCTTTTCAAAAAGCTGATTTTTGTTTCATGCGCCCATACCGCTTGATTTTACGAGTCAGAGACATCACATAAATCACATAAAATTTCTCCTAATGATTCGTCAACCTTTTCTGCTGTTCTTGCGTGACATTGTTCATGTATCAAGGCTAAAACGTTACCACACTCCTCCTGTTGTGGCCCCGAAGACGCGCGGGGCAGGTGCTTTCGCCGCCGCAGGTTGTGTTACTTGTTATAAGCAGACGGTAACAGGGCGTAGTGGAACATACTCTGAAATGTTGCTCAGACTAAAATACAGAGCGTGCCATTGTGTGTTAGCTGTGCTGCGATTACGGACTGACTGCTGTTATTTTCACGTAATAATATATTAGGAATACAGTTGAAAACAACGTGCTCAATAAAAATATGAAACAATAACGCACGCTTAAAAATATATTGTTATCTCAGTACTCTGGTTCCCACCCACCATAGTGGTATATTGGCTGTGGTGCTCGACTTCTGGAATGCAGTCCACTGGACATAATTCTGGCAGCAGGGGCCGCATTTTGCGCTGGAAGTGACAATGCGTGGAGCCCGCGTGCTTAGGTTTAGGTGTACATTAAAGAACCACAAAATAAAATTTCTGGGGTTCTCTACTACGAAGTCTCTCAAATTATATCTTAGTCTGAGATTATTAAAACCCCAAGTTGATTAGTAGAATCACTGCGTTCCGTCATATCTTCCTAAAATACGCAGCACGGAAAAAACCAGAGCAATATAAACTAGCATTTATTTTGTTTATAGGTATTGTACGCCATCTTAAACATGCCATATAAATTCACCATCATATACACAAATTGAATGAATGATGTTAAAGGAGCTTGCTCAAAGATGATTGGGTAACCGCATATTCTCCGTATAGATCTACCACCAGTATATGTGAACGTGACAACGCTACTATACAGACATTACATACTCAATGCTTATTATTTATCACCTGGATGCACTATATACATTTTACCTACACAAGAGATGTTCTTTTGCAAAGTACAAGAAAGACGTTGCTCGATTAGCTGTGGGACCTGTTTCGTTTTAGAGATGAATGCTTTATGATACATGTGCTTTATGCCTTATATATACATCCTTGCGCCGTAATACTGAACTATGCATCGTCTTAAAGCAAAATTTTTCCGCCATATCCACGAAGTGAATGATGATGAGTGGGCGAAGCTCCGGAGGTAAACCTGGTAAACCATGAATCTTCTGTACATTTTGCCCACTCGATTTGATTACATCGCTCCCCCTAGCGTACGTCGCCGCACTAAATCGAACGATTGCCTTCAACCAATGACACGCGCCATATGTGACATCATTCCTATTTTATAAGATCTCGCGTCTTTCATCAACTACAAGTACCGCTTTCTAGTTTATAACATCTTGCATCTTTTCATCATAAGCTACAAGTACCACCATCTAGTAAACACTACAAGAACTAAACGAGAGGTGGCTACATACAGGAGACGGTACCGCCATTTAGTGAACACTGCAAGAACTAAACTAGAGGTGGCTACATACAGGGGACGGTACCGCCATCTAGTGAACACTGCAAGAACTAAACTAGAGGTGGCTACATACAGGCTACAGGGGACGCACAGCCCACGCCCTAAGGAGCTTCGCCCCTAAAAACAGTTCCTTAATGAGGTGGGGGCTTGTTTTCAGTTGAAAACTACCAAATTACGACCACTAAAGTACATTGCCTTAGTATCGTCGATGACGGGGCGCAATGCAAAAATAGAGTAGACAATATCAATGCAGGTACCCCTGATGAGGGAAATACGTTTCTAGTTGTATGATACGCACCGGAGAGTGTTACGTGGCATCGTGTGCTAGTCTTGCTAATCGCTCTGGATGATGTGACTGTTCAAATTTCCGGCAAGTATATAGCCACCGTGTTTGAACTCGGTGCTCTGTTGAAGCATCGCCTTCTCGATGTACTTGATGACGTCTCTCTCTGACAAGTTTGGCGCATGTGCATGGGCACCACTGCTATCCAAGAGGATAGCCTCACAGTAGCGTGCTCTCCTTTATAGATCTGTCTGGGAAGTGGGAACGTAATATCGCCAGCCGCCACCGGCAGCTTTACGTAGGTCCTGACACCACCGAAAATACGCTCGTTTTATTTGCTACAGAGGAATAAAACTAATTCGCTTATGTGCATGTTTCCAGCATCCGCTCTGTCCAAAAGCAGAGCACGTCGTGTACGGTCAGGACGGGATGACGTTAGATGTCATAACTTGTGCGTTGAAGGACCACAAGTTCGAAAGAGCACGAGTGAACTTGGTCAAGCGGCAAGCTTGCTCCGACTGACGTAAGCCACGAAAAATAGCACGCTTTATGATTATTGATGTGAATGCTAAGAGCATATAATAAAGCTGACGCAGTTGATGCAGTGATCTTAGAGCATCAGCCAGACCTAATATATACAACAGATACCTGGCTTCGCAAAGATATAAATGATTCAGAAGTGGAACTTTCAGGCTATGTATATAAGAAGTGATCGGCAAACCAGACGAGGTGGTATCGCTTTTCTTATCAAAGATTACAAAAAATTTGAGTATTGGATAACATCTTGAATATAGAAATGTTATGGGTTATGGACAGGCTAAGTAATCCAACCATGAATATTGTAGGGCTACACAGGGCCCAAGTTTCTTCTTTCAATACAATTATTACGCTAAGAGTATTATGGAGTCAAAGTTCGCTCTGCATGACAACATAGTTTTGTCAGAAGCTTTTCACCTGCCTCTAATGGACTATTTGAGTCTCCAGGAGAGAATAAATAGCAAGTACTGAGCAAGTGCTGGAACTGACAATCTCGTATTATATAACGCGAATCGGTACAAATTTTACCGCTATAGATACTATACACAGTCATCGGTTCTTGATTTGGTTTTCCTGTCACCTAAGTTGAGGCATTCTCTTTGCCATTCTGATGTCATGGAATGCTTGTCTGGTCATAATATGATTGTAACGCACCTAGTAATGTATTCAGACAGTTCCATTGAACACACCTTTAGCACAGTTGTGAACATTACGGCTGCAGATGACTTAGCCATTATGAGGCCCTTGGTCAATCTTGACAATTTTTGGCCCTTTACAATAGTGGCTGTAGCACAGACAGATTATGGTATTTATTTTCAATGTCGTTGCAATGTGTATTGATAACTATGTACCACATTTTGTGAAACATATTCGTAAAAGCAATCCTTGTTTTACACAAGAAAAGATCAATGCTAAAAGAAAACTGAAACGAAGACAGAAGTCTTATTCGAGAAACAGTATTTCTAAAAATAAAACCTTGAATACATCATTGCACCAAGAATTGAAACGACTGATCAAGGAATACATGACTAAAAGTCTCAATGCGATGCCCTCAAAATTTTTGAATGAAGCTCCTTTGATGTTCTGGCGCTGCGTAAACGCTGGGACAAGTTCTCTACAAAACATAGAGGGACGTACACAGCAACGTGTTCATTACCCTAACACATTTCCGCTTCTGTATTCTCGAAGGATAATTAATGATAACTTGCCTCGCCTTCCAATTATGTCATCTCAGCAGTCAATTGGTAATGTCGAAGTTATTAAGAAAGGAGTTGGTAATTGTTTGAGTAACTTGACCACATGAGAAACCTCTAATCCTGAAGGTGTGCGCAATGAGTTCTTGTACAAATATACAGTGTGGACATGCTGTTTTGCTACTAAAATATTCATGCCATAAGTTAGCAATGGCTTATTTAAAACTCCATGAAGGTGCGCTAAAATATCACCTGCTCAGAAAAGTGGTCCTCATTTAAAAGTGAAAATTTATTGTTGTATATCGCTTATTAGCACATGCTATAAATTTTTGGAATATATCGTGACGAAAATTTGTTCAACTATCTCGATAGGCATAACATACTGTTTTCTAATTAGTAAAGATTCCGCCAAGGCTCATCGACGTCCATCCACTTACTTGAAATTGTTCGAAATCTTTATAAAAGCAATAAATTCGCATAGTGAAACTGACATAGTGTTATGAACTTCGCAAAATCACTTGAAAATGTATCCCATGCAAAGTTGTCATTAAAATTGACAACACGTTCCAAACAGTTTACTTATGGCATAGTTTGAATCTCATCTTACTTCTCGGCAGCGCATTTTTCAAAGAAAAGATAAGGCGTCTAGTAATCTTGCATAAAGATCTTGGCTTCCGCAGGGGAGTGCCTTGGGCCCTTTTATTTTATTCTTTATTCATGTAACTGTCCCAATTATGTTGCTCGCTGATGATTGTGCCGTACATTAGCACTGTTGAGACTCAACATGACCAAATTATTTTGGACCACAACATTAAAAATTGTCAATTAAACTGAAGAAACTAAATCTGGAAAAAAAGTTTCATGTCTATAGCGAGAAGGAAAAAGTGGCTGTTTCATGACTACCAGGTAAAAGACATTAAGCTCAAGGGTGTAGAGCAATACTATTATCTCGGAATATTGCCACGTTCCATTTCCCAAGTTTTTGTTATAATCCCAAAACACCACACGATTTTCAGTACCTCTCGCATGCCAAGCGAGAGCTCTACCATCTGAGCTACACCCATTTACGCCGGATCTGCGATAAAAATCACCTGTCGACCATGTCTTCTCGAAGACTAGTAAGACATTGTACAGTGCCAGGCGCAGCTTTTAGCGGTGTCCCTCTGATATAAAGTGCCTCGCTTACAAGACTCTATACAGGCCAATTGTAGAGTATAACAAAATAAAACCTTATACACAGTTGAACCGCAATAATGTAGTGAGGGTACAAGGACTTGGCACGACATTTCTATTTCATAAATATCGCTGCCAATATTCTGCAACTGTACTCTGTGCGCAAGCAAAAAGTTCGAGACTTTGAACGAAGGCTGAGAGACAAAAGTTTACCTTCTAGCTATTTCACGATCAGTTCAAACTAACTCACACAGCTTTCTTTCAGCTTAGAACGCAGGAACGTTTAAGACACTGCCATAGTATGTATACAACGCCCCTTGCTTCTCGTTCTGACTAATTTAGGTTCAGTTATTTCCCCATAATATTGAAGAATGGTATACGTATAGGAAATCCACAATCAGGTGTTCTTTGCCCACTTTATTTGAAGAAAGTCTAAAAGGGCTTTTCTATGAAAAGTTTTGTGGATTCTGCTATAATACATAACTGTGCCTCGTGATGCTGTCTACACTGTTTTCTGCTTTTGTGCTCTTTATTTGTACTTCTTAGTATTTCGTTGTCATTTCTTTTTTTATGTTTTCTGCTGGTAGTAGTCAGCCCTGCAAGGTGACTTTAGATTTGTGCAGCAAATATTGCCTGAAACCCTTTTTCATTTTCCACCCCGTGATGACCCTCTTGTGGGCGAACAGTATAATTCAATGAAATTAAAGCATAAAGGAAATAAACATCGCTGGATTGATGGTTGGATATGGCTGTACCTTTTAGATCAGGCAGTGGCTAGCGCCACCAAGCCGTTATACTTAATGAACCAAAAACTACATTTTTTTCTTTAAATAGTTTGCTTGAGGATTCTTACTTTGCAGTGAAGGGTTTAATTTTCACTCGTGCCTTGACTTTAGCCACCAATAGATAACCTCCACCGAGTTATTTCTATCCGCTTAATGTCTAATTTTCCCTCCTTGTCTCTTAACACCAGTGCTTTGAAAAACTCTGTGCCATCATCCTGAACTATAGGGTGAAGCCCTTTACAGAACATTATCAAGTATTCGGCTGTTTCTTCTTCTTCTCCACACGCATTACATGCCGTGTCTACAGCTTCGTATTTGGCCCGATATGTCTTGGTTCGCATTACTCCTGTCCTGGCCTCAAACAGTAGAGAACTACCCGGAGTATTATCATAGATCCTTTCCTGTGCACTATCCTGCTTAAAAGTTTGATTGGTCTCAAGTGGGGACTTCTTAATCAGGCCAAGTTTCCACATATCGGTCTCAGCTTTCTTCACCTTCTTCTTAACCGATAATTCGTTTTGGTTTGGCCCCCTGCTGTTTTTTTAGTATTTAACAGTCAGTTTTATGGTTCGCTTCCTTCATTTTGTATCGACATTCTTCATGTACAAGTAGCTGAATACCTTCCTAGCCCAACGCTCCTCCCCCATTTCTCTCAATCGCTTCTCACATTTTATCTTGCTGCTAGCTTCCCTGCCCTAGAATGATGTTCATCCCATTTCACCTTGTACTCCCTGATTTGGTGTATTCCCGTGAGGGTCTAAGGCAAGCCTACGTATTCCACGTTGCTTAATTTCTAATCTTGCTTGAACTTCTGATCTCATGGCGCATCACTGCCTACGGCGATGGCGCACCACTGCCTACGGTGGTGTGCCATCTAGTGAGCATTGGGAAGTAACCGGAGAGGAAGCGTGAGCGGCTCCTGGAGGTAGACTGGCAACAATAGTACACACGCCAGACAAGGCATACGATGCTTGCTGAGCAAACTCCTAAAAAAACTAGCTGGACGCTTCAGCTTCACCTTCAAGAGTTGAATCTGATAACGTAATCAGGCCTCGTGCTCTTCCCCTTTCAAATCGCTACTTGGCTTCGTTTGCTGTTGTTTGCCTCAAACACGTCCCCAAAAATGAATATTTCTGTGCGTAAGAATGGCCGTTTCAAGCAATCTTAAAAGGCGTACGGAAAGCAAAGTGGCGATGTTCCCCTTAGTTTATAATTCTTCCTTTATCAAGTGAGATGAGTGAACTTTAGTTGATACACAGACGCGGCCGTTTATTGCACACGGCCTCACGTTCTCTCATGAACGCGCGTCTAGCTTCGAGTACAAAGCATTGTACAATGTGGTGACAACATGACGCAGCCATATATTGATTGAAGCACGCTTGAAAGCGCTACGGAAAGGCGTCACGTGAGGGTACGCCCATTTCATAATTCGCGCGTACCGCACGCTTTTTATGTCTTTTTTTTTGAAAAAGCATTCAGCCAGCACTAATAGGAAAAGATAAATGCTCAATTCTTGTATTCTGAAAGATGTTCGGACGGTACATCTTTCAGCTTACTAACAAGAGCTATTAATAGACACAATTTATCACCAGATGTACCAAGAGTTCGGAGGCTTTTTTCGATGTTTCCTTTATCACCAACAAGATGGCGCAAAGGGCGCTCATTGGAGGTCTCGCCTATTTCACTGAGATTCGCGCACACCTCCGGTACTTGCCTTCTCCATTTGCCTCAATAGATGTGCTCACTTGTGTAAGCAGCTTATTTTAGGGTAGGCGCTGGTTTGCACATCTTGTGCTTTCACCGGTAAGTTTGTGTTGAAGTTGCCGAGTGCACGAACGGCACTTCACTAGCCGCGTGGTCGCGCTTACTGATGGAGCGGGCCACTGAAACAATGTAGCAAGCGATGGATAGTAGCAAGTGTGACACTTCTTAGTTCGCGCTCGTCTTATGAAATCTTTTTCTTTCGGGTGAAGTTTGTATTTGCGCAGAACGCTTTAGGTGTCGATCTAGGATAGTTGCTAGTTTGCGCTCGTCCTGCCTGTAACCTCTATATTCGTCCTTCGCGCTTTAGCAGAGCGCCGAACGTTTAGAGCTGCTTACTGTTATTCGTGTAATAATCAAGTTTGTTGCTCTTTAATTTATTGCTTCATCCTGGAGGCAAAACTATTACATTTGTTCACCTTCTTGTTTGTGTATGATACTTCATAACTCCCTCGTGTTTGTGTTTTGTTCTTTTTTTTCTTCTGACCTTGTTTTTCTATCTCGCTGTCTGAGTGGTCGGTCTCTTGGGTACTAGATTTGCATCTCGTCTTTAATATAATAGTTGTGTCTCTATTTCTATCTCTCTGTGAGCGTTTATTTTCATCTGTTTTTTTCCTTTATTTTATATTGCTTTCATACTCTCCCTCTCTCTCTTCAATTCTTTCTCTTCCTCTCTTTAGCCACTCTTTCTTTCTCTGTATTTTTTATTTATTCGTATATCAGTGTTGATCTATGTCTGTCTTTATAGACGGTCCTTAACCATTTAACTTTTTTCGCTTTTTTCCTGTTTACTTTCTCGCTCTCTCTGTAGTCGACCTTTCTTCTTTTCCCTTTGTTCTGTTTCGTCCTCATGTTTTTCGTTTTCTCTTTCTAATTCGCTTTAACTCTCTCTCTCTTTCTATCTGTAATTGTTATTTCATCTTTCTCTCCTTCACCCTCCCACTCCCTTTCGTTTCCCACATTCGCCGTGGTAAAGCAGTGCCTACAGGGCTCAACAGCTGAGAATGGTCTCGGGGTGAATACCGGCCATGAAGGTTGCATCTTGATGGAAGTGAAATGCTGAAGTTCCTTGTAGTGTGCGATGTTAGTGCACGTTAGAAAAAGAGATGGTCTAAAATTTCCCAGTTTCATACAACGCCATATCTCACATTCTCACCTGCTGCATTTTGTGTGTGTGTTTTTTCTATATTTTTGAAATACGATAGTCTTTCTTGCGGACCCCAGGTGGTCAAAACTTCCGGAGCCCTCCAATACGTCGTCTCTCATATTTAAATAGTGATTTTGGGACGTCAAACCCCACAAATCAGTCTTTCTTGCGGACCTTCGACAGAAAAGTTTTGGTCTGTCTGTCTGTCTGTGTGAAGATTTGTTTGTTTGTCCGCCTTGACGATACCTGAAACGGCATCAAACAGCCAACCTCATCCGCAGCCCCCACCAATATTGCTCAAGGCTTAGCGTTCATACTTGTGCGATTGTCAATTAACAAGCAATTATTCAGCATATTTGAGGCGCCATCACAACGCTTTGATGTTTTGTATGTCTGCCTTTGTACTAGCAGAAGCACACACACGTAACTCTAAGGAATGTAGCGTTTATCGCGCTACGCTGACAGTGTAACACGGTGCTGGGGAAAGTGTTTCGAACGCTTTGCTACGACGTCATGATGGGGGCACCTGCCCGTCGCTTTGCGTTCTACGCCTTATCACCTAAGAGACAGGCGCGCATCTTTTTCCGCGGGCTGAACGCCTTCGTTTTCGAATACAACAGCCAGATGACAATTGTGTGAAACGTGGCTCGATGCGCTCGTTCGCCTCCGCTACACGCTCAAGGCACTCTAACGCAGCGCCTCCGAAATTCCCTTCACCAATTTTCTTGCGCAGAACATGAAATAAACGTTTTGTTCATTCTCTCCAGACGCAAGACTATCGTCTTTCGACGACATTTGCGGTGTAACATGCAGATTTGGAACCAATTTGTTTCTGGTATTTCACTTGCTATGAATACTGAGTTTGTGTTTGTTTCGCAGATTTTTTTCAAAACTACAATCACAGTTTACTTCTGTGTTACTTTTGTGCAAACAAATGATGCCTATGGCTTGCAAGCCAGCCAGCAGTATGAAATATTTAAACAATAATCATTTCTTTGTTTTTGGGGCCTAAAACCACAAGTAATATTCTTATTATTCAGACAAAATTTTGTTATGTCAGAGTCCACCATGGCTTCATTGGCGTACTGCCATCACAAATATGACGCCTTTAAATTAACGCTACCATATTTAAAAGTAGAAGGCCCTCAATAAGAAGTTGTCGAACCTTAGACTTCTTTGGACACGACAAAGAGCACCCGCTGCTCTACCGTCTAAGCTACCGAGGTAACTTCTGTAGTTCATATGAAAGCACCTTACATATCTCGCACATTCTCTCTCGCTCCATGCTTCTTGTTGGCGAAGCCGGGTGGTTCCGGCGTCTGTCAATGCTGAGGAGAAGTAATGCGGCATGACGGGTTGAAAGCACGGAGTCCAACAATCCGCGCCAATGTGCATTATTGGAGGGCATGGTTAAAGCTTCTCGATAGCATTAAAGAAACCCTCACCGAGCGAGCATTGGAGAGGCACCGACACAGTTACCTTCGTTGCCTGTATTGTGGTGTTAACGCGTAAGACCTCGCTGTTCAATTCCATCAATCACCAACAATGTTTCACCGCCAACTGCTTCGAGTGTGATGGCGCTGGCATATTTATTTAAAAAATTGACGGCAGATCTATGAGGTGAATGATGATGAGATTGGGCGAAGCTCCTGGAAGTAATACCGCGAAATTATCTTCCCCTAGTTTGCCTGGCGTTATGCGCACTTCCTCGCCGCTTCCCAATGTTTTCAAGATCTGTTTCGCGATGTTGACGTGCTGCCTCAGCCTCTCCTTCCCGTACAGAATAATCTTCCCGACGCTGACGTGCCGCTGCAGCTTCTTGTTCACGTACGGCGGGATCTTGCCGACGCTGCCTTGTTGATGTGGCTTCTTGTTCCCGTGCAGCAGGATCTTGCTGACGCTGAGGTGCCGCTACCGGTTCTTGTTCACGTATGGCGGGATATTGCCGACGCTGCCTTGCTGATGTGGCTTCTCGTTCCCGTACAGCAGGATCTTGGCGGCGACGTCGTACAGCTTGCCGGCATGCTTCTGCCTCGCGTGCTCTCACTTCAGGTTCCAGTCTGCGAGCGCGCGCCGCCGCTACCCTGCGCGCCCGCCTTTCGGCATCCTTATTCATACGAGAACACACTGACGGCAACGAGCATCGGCAACTACAAACCTGTATCGAAATGGTTTTGATTTTAAAACCATTGCTTTAGAAAACACCCGGCGTCTTTTGTTAAGCAGCTGGCGTCTTCCTTTAGTTTTTCTTTACAAACATCTGGCGTCCTTCTGTTTGGCGTTTAGAAAACATCTGTTGTCTTTCGTTGGTTTATTTCATCAATCAACGGCGTTTGAACAAAAATTTTTTATTGTTTAATCACGCACAGAAGAAATCTCACCAGGCACTACATTGGAGGTAAATAATGGCTGCTACTGGGAATGAGAGACAGCAGTAGTCGGCTCTCAACACTTCTACTTCTACTAATGTTTCCTACTGGAACATGCCAATGGCTGCTAATGGAGAATGAGAGACTGAAGAATTCGCCTTTTAGTTAACGCGCACGCTGCGAATTTTGTTTATTGTTCAACAATGCACAGGTGAAATCTCACACCAGCACTACCTTGGAAGACAAAGCATAAGACTGGTTACACACTACGACTACGACTACGAGGGACGAACGGGGGCCGCTATAAGGAGATTCGCCCCTAAAATTCTGCAGTAAGCACTGCAGCAAAGCAACAATGTAAGTGGCTGAATCTTTTGCCTTTGTGCAGCGAGAAAATTCCTCCAACTCTGCTTGCGCTAGGAAAAGGTGCTGCTGCCGCCAGACATTCGCCTTCGCCGACTTCTGCCATTGCCTTGAGAGGCACCCAGCCAGCGAACGGTCGAGAGTGAGGCACACACTTCACTCCATCGGATGGGAGAATGGGAGCAAAGAGGAGAGAGCGCAAACGATGACAGGAGTGGCGATGCCCTGCACCTGTCATTGTACCTGACGGCTATAATGTCAGTGTCTTATCAACTTATCAACGCAAACGCTACACAAACGCTGGCAGCACGAACGCTACAAACGCGTTTCAAACGCACTGAATTGAGGCTGTGGCAAGTCACATTCAAGTTAAGGACGGGGGGGTCTCAGTTACTAGGGGCTAGAGTTACTGTCTATGCTGCCTTTAGGTAACAGAGTTTCGTCACTGTTTTCCGGACGCCACTCATCCGGCTTTTCACAATCCCAGCAACGCTATTGGTCGCGAGCCGTCACGCGGTCATACGTGGTTAAAATGCACTGCGGAGAAGCCAACAGTATGCAGACGACGCCAATGCTGCTTGCGCACTTCGCACAGACACTGAGTGCGTCCGTCCCGGACACTGGGTGCGTTATTTACTGACACAGGGTGCGTTTCACAGAAATGCTTGACCCGTCTGAATGTTGGTGCTGCCCCCCTCCTCCTTCAGGATCTCGGCTAAATTTGGCGGAGAAGGTAAATGACACGCCCAAACATGGTAATCATGGCATGCGTATCATGTAAAAAATGAATACATGCTAAGCTCATTGTGCGCTCACGGTCGTTCTTCTTGCTTCACATATACCAATTTTGGTGTTACGCGGCTTGAGTGAATGACAAAGGTATAGCACTGGTGCAAACATGATAATCAAGACGTGTGTTTCATGCAAGAAGTTGGCAACATATGACGCTCATGATGCGCTGGCGGTCATTTCACTAGCTTCACATATACCAACTTTGGTATTACGTGACGTGAGTCAACGCCAAAGGTAAACAACATGTCCAAACATGATAATCATGGCATGCGTGCCATCTAAGAACATAACAACAAGCCACGCTTATGAAGCGCTCGCGGCCATCTCACTAGCTTTGCACATCAAAATTGGTGTTACGTGACGTGAATGTCAGTTACACGTCAATGACACGTCCAAAACGGTGAAAGACATGTCGAAAAGATAATCATGACATGTTTGTGATGTGAAACATGACTAAAAGCTACGCTTATAGCGTGCTTGTAGCCGTTTCGCTAGCTCCACACATAAATTTTGGTATCTGGCGACGTGAATAAGTGACGAAGGTAACTGACACGTCCAAGGATGATAATCATCACACGTACGGCAAAATTTACGCTCACCTCGTAACGTTGTGCTGATTTTTATATGATATATTAACTTTCCTCATTCGTATTTCACATATCATTAGTTTGCACTGTACGTGGGATCTCCCAATTATTTCTACTCTGCGAAAATCGGTGGAGTCGACCAGAAGTCGTAAGCGCCCCGTGCCTTTAAACAGTGCCAACTTTGGGCGCGTCAACGGACGCATGTCGCATCAGTTGCGCCTCGCACGTGACACCCTTAATGAACTTACGACATGCTCATCGGCGCAACATCTATGGAGGCGTTTGGGTACAGTTGCTGGAATAGGAAAGTGTGATTAGCGGCGAGCAGCGCCTACAGAGTGCACTGAAGCCTCCGAGGAGCCGCGTAAGGGCACCCGCAATCGTTTATACGTTGTTCGTACTTTTCCGACAGCTTCGTCGGGCGTGTTCGTCCTCGTTTTTTTAATTGCGGTGCCACTGTGACACCAATGCTTCCATATGCACTCTCATGGCACAAAAACAAAGTCATTGCTATATCCCGGGGTTCACTACAGGCTACAAGTCAGCTAAAAAGAAGCATGCGTTGTTCGGCGCTCCAAAGGACGAAGCTCTGTTAGCGCAGTGGCGGAGAGCAATCCCGCGCGCTGACAAGCTGCTTAAAAAAACTCGGCGGTGTGTGGTATATCTCCCAGCACTTCAAACACACTGTGATTGGCAAAATGTTCAGCATTGAAAGGGGTAGGTAGACACATGGGCGTGCTTGCCGTTCAGCGGTGGGAGGGGGGGGGGCGAGGTTCACTGCAGGCCGCCTCCTCTCTATTAAACCAGTGTATGAGGCAGATTTCACGCCCCCCTTTTAGATGACTAAAAAAGTGCACCGCTGCCTAGTAAATGTATAGAACAGATTTAGCACCCCCCTCCCAGGTGGTCAGCTCCCTTTGCCCTCCTCGTGCGGATGCCTATAGGTGGGCCTTTCGGAGGAGCTGTTCGCATTTGTAGACGCCTTTGAAATCACTTTTTGAAAGTGGTTGAGCTACAACGAGCTTCACAGTGACAGCTTGCAAGAGCTTGTTTCCTACTTGAGAAAAAAAAGATGTCACAGTGGGCTGCGCGCAACATAGTCCTAGCCTCACCAATCAAGTAAACAAGTTTTTTCTGCTTACCCATTGGCGTTTTTACACAAAGGTACTCCACAAGGAGCGAGCACCTTCCCGTGAAAAGGGGAAGTACCTGAATCTCAGGCTATAGCCTCCTAGATTCTCCTTGCCAGCCGGATGAGCGTAAAACGCCCGTCATCTGTGGCGGCGCCACCTACGTAGGGGTAATTGTTTCTTTACTTGGCATTTGAAATCGGCAATTTTCGCGTTTGCTCATTTGAATGGTTATGCCTTGTATTGAAGGGGTTGCCTTCTGAATGAGCACAACACACTTGTCATCTATAACGGTAGCACTTACGTACGGTTAATTATAATTACGTTTACACCTTTTAAAAACTTTTTACTTTTACCAGTTTTGCTCGTTCATCACACTTTCCTATTCTAGCCACTGTAGTTTGGGTGTAAAAAAATGACGCGTAAGGACCATAGATACCTCAAGGTACGACCAAGACTTACCCCCATTGCAGATGACGCACAAACGTCGTGGTCGTGGTGCACTTTTGCGTGCGCGTTCCTTTATTGTTTTTGCAGTTGCTAACGCGTAGATCGAGCAATTCACAAGTTGGTGAGAGACGCGGAATGGGAGGCTGCGTTCGTACGGCTCCTGTGGACGCGTAAAAAAATCTGTGTTTCTAGAGTTTTTTTCTTCAAGTGTTCATGAACTGTTGCTCGCATCGGTTCAGAGAAGTCATCAGGATCCCACGGATACGATATTTGACCACAGTGAGTGAGGTTTTGTCAAGTTAGGAACTATTTCTTTTTCTGTGGAGCGGTGCCCTCTTTAACCCTAACGAGTGGCTTAGGAGACCGCGCTATTGCTGGGCTTGTTCTCACCTGCGGCCGGCTCTTCGGAGGCCCGGTGCGTGGAATTATTTGCTCACGATGGAGTATGAAGTGCATGGAGAGGATATTTCAGAAGAAGAGTTTACTCAAGAGAAAGGTTGGCAGTCCTTCCGTTTTGGAAGGCGTCCTTTCGTTTTGCGTTTAGAAAACATCTGTTGTCTTTCGTTGGTTTATTTCATCAATCAACGGCGCTTCGAACAAAAGTTTTTTATTGTTTAATCACACACAGGAGAAATCTCACCAGGCAGTACATTGGAGGTAAACAATGGCTGCTACCTGCTACTGGGAATGAGAGACAGCAGTAGTCGGCTCTCAACACTTCTACTTCTACTAATGTTTCCTACTGGAACATGCCAATGGCTGTTAATGGAGAATGAGAGAAGGAAGAGTTCGCCTTTTAGTTAACGCGCACGCTGCGAATTTTTTTTTTATTTTTCAACAATGCACAGGTGAAATCTCACACCAGCACTACCTTGGAAGACAAAGCATAAGACTGGTTACACACTACGACTACGACTACGAGGGACGAACGCGGCCGCTATAAGGAGCTTCGCCCCGAAAATTCTGCAGTAAGCACAGCAGCAAAGCAACAATGTAAGTGGCTGAATGTTTTGCCTTTGTGCAGCGAGAAAATTCCTCCACCTCTGCTTGCGCCGAGAAAAGGTGCTGCTGCCGCCAGACATTCGCCTTCGCCGCTTCTGCCATTGCCTTGAGAGGCACTCAGCCAGCGAACGGTCGAGAGTGAGGCACGCACTTCACTCCATTGGATGGGAGAATGGGAGCAAAGAGAAGAGAGCGCAAACGATGACAGGAGTGGCGATGCTTTGCACCTGTCATTGTACCTGACGGCTATAATGTCAGTGTCTTATCAACTTATCAACGCAAACGCTACACAAACGCTGGCAGCACGAACGCTACAAACGCGTTTCAAACGCACTGAATTGAGGCTGTGGCAAGCCACGTTCAAGTTAAGGAGGTGGGGGTTGAAGTTACTAGGGGCTAGAGTTACTGTATATGCTGCCTTTAGGTAACAGAGTGTCGTCACTGTTTTCTGGACGCCACTCACCCGGCTTTTCACAATCCCAGCAACGCTATATTTCAGAAGAAGAGTTTACTCATGATAAAGGTTGGCAGTCCGCAGGGTCCAGAAGAGCTGGCGCCAAAACACGCGCTGCTGACTCTAACGCGGTATCGTCACAGCCCGGCGCACGCCGTGGCAAATTGAGTGGCGCTGCGTTGAAGTCCAAAGTAATACGGGCGGGAAAGAGGCCCTCCCTTCCTCAAGATGACATCAAGTTTGTGATCCGGCCGAGAGGTGAACCCAATATCTCAAAAATTGGCGCACCTACTGTAGCAGACGCAATACTAGTTGCCGCTGGCATAAGCCAGCAAGATTTGTGCCAGGATACTCTATGCCCAAATCTGCTGCAAAATATTATGGTTGCCAGTACTCCAAAGCGCGAAAACGCAGACCGATACGTTCGGATGAAGCAAATACTCATTTTGGGCAAGGTGCACGAGCTGAGTGCCTATGAGACTGCCCCACACTCCACTTGCAAAGGGGTGATTCGCAACGCCCCGCTTCAAGACGGCCCTGACGTCATCGATGCGAAGATTGTCAACACAAATAATCCACTCGCCTTAGCATCCAAGAGAATAGCCCAAACTGGCACGGTCATCATCGCTTTCGACGGGTATCATGTACCGAACTTTGTCAGGTATGGACCAGTGCTGATGCAGTGCTCACTCTACCGCAAGCAAATCGACCTGTGTTATGCGTGCGGCCGTCTTGGTCATCGCACTGACGTGTGCCCCACTCCAGGTGACACGATTTGCCGAGGCTGTGGTGCCGCAAGCCCCGACAAGCAACATGTGTGTACTCTCAAGTGCAAGCTCTGTGGTGGCCAGCATCTCACGGCTAGCAAAGACTGTGCTCAAAGGTTCAAGATCCTGTTCATTGTGCGCCGTCGTCGCAGTGAGCGTGCCAGAATGGCTGGTGCTGCGTCACCGTCCCCGCAACGTCACCTCGACACTGCGGACAAGTTCCAGTCTTCGTCACCCACCATGGATGCTCAGCGCAGAGGACGCCCCCTTCCAGGGGACGCTCGGGAGGCCGCTCCGGATCCAGGCGCCGTGGTGCGTGCAAGGGATGTTCCGGCTCGCGCTCCAGGTCGAAAGAACGTGCCCAGAGAAGTTCCACTTCTCAGCCTCGCTCGAACTCAAGGCCGGGGCACGTTTCGTTGGGGTCGACCAGGTCCTGCTCTCGCACGCCCACCACCTCTAACAGCAAAAAGCCGACGCTCTCATGGGCCGACAAGGCCCGAGGAAGACGTGAGTCTCCTAGAGGCGACAAATCGAATCGCCGTTCTTCCCACGCGAGTGAGCTCGACAAGATGCGAACGAGCTAATGAGCAGCTCAGGAAAGAAAATGCGCAGCTTAAGCAAGAAATGAGCAGGCTAGCAGCGGAAATGGCGGAGCTTAGAAAGCTCGCGTCCTCGCCCCCTTCGGCGCAGCCCGCCCGAACCCCGGTCGCCATGAATACGTCTGAGGCACTTCACAGGCCTAGCGGAACCAAGCGCGGAGCGGTTGAGAACACACAAGAAGAAGAGTCGGTAAAATTACTGTCGGAACTCAAAGTTTCCTTTGTGAACTTGCAGGCTACTTTAGCAAAAATTTAAGAAGCCGTGGCGCACCCGAAAATGCGATTAGGAGCACTGAGTGAACGCATAAGCAAGTTAGAAGAGGTCGATGCGAGGAGAGACCCCAGTCCGACTTCTTTGCAAGTCCCAGCACAACGCAGTGTACTAGCGCCACCGACTGAGGGCGCGATCCTCCTGGCCGCTATAGCTGTTCAACCATTCCCTCAGCCTAAATATGGATAGTGTGGACGAAAACTTCCAAATCTGGCAATGGAACTGTGGCGGGTTTACTCACAAAAAGCTCATTCTACAGCAATATTTAAGAACTCTCGATGTTAAGCCCCAAATCATCGCTGTTCAGGAAGTTGCGTCTGGCACCCCCATCAAACTCCCGGGTTACCTAGTAGCGTCATCACGATCAGGGGTAAGGGAGTTACCACACTTATCAGCAAAATTTACAATTACCTATCGCGTGACCTCGGTGCAGTTGCCGATGGCATTGAGTACGTAATGACTGAAATATTAATGAACTCACCGAAGAAGGGTCTTCGAAGAAATAGCCTTTTTATTCTCAACGTATACTGCAGGCCCAGTTATCGCAATGCGAGAGCCAACTCTCTCCTCAAAAGGCCTGTGAGCATGGCCAGTAGTTACCGTCTTGTAGTCGTAGGGGATTTCAACGCCCCGCACAGTGTGTGGGGATACATGTATGATACCCCCAAGGGACGCGATCTATGGCAGACTGCGACAGAAGCCGACTTGACGCTTATCACTCACAAGAATTCCCCCACTCGGAGAGGTAACTCCACATGTTGGTTTACCACCCCGGACCTGACTTTTGCGAAGAATATAGGTGGGGTCAAGTGGGTCAACACGGCTCTGGACCTCGGAAGTGATCACTACGTTATCGAGGTATCCTTCGCGATTGCCCGCTTTAGGACGGAAAAATTCAAGGTTGTCGACTGGGACGTTTTTCGCGAAGTCAGAGCTGAGAGAGCACCGACGGCTAGGACAGACTTTGAAGGACGGTACAAAGGAATCAGAGATGACGCCACGGCAGCAACCGAGGAGGTCGTCACTGACCTCGATGTTGAAAACATGGACAGCAGGTTGGCACACCTACTAGAAGCCAAGCAAGCCCTACTGACAAGGTGGAAGGGATAGAAGCTTAACAGGAGGCTTCGCAAGAAGGTTTCCGAGGTTAACAGGGCGATCGAGGAGCACTGCAAAACCTTGTGTAAACATCAATGGCATGAGCTCTGCGAGATCATTGAGCGTCAGCTCAGATCTGGGAAGAGGTGGGGACTTCTCAAACACCTTCTCGATCAGGGCAGCACCAGGTCCAGCCAGAGGCGATCCCTCGCGCGAGCCATCCGTCTTGCTACTGACTCTACCCCGGACGAATTGGTTGTCAACAATCTTATAGACAGGTATCTGCGAGTCGCGGATAGCTCTGCACCCACACAGTTTCCGGACTACGCGGGGTGCGACGTGCCAGAGTTAGACGAGGACAGTACGGTGGCCGAGATACGGCAGGCTCTCTTTTCCCTCAATGCCGAATCCGCTCCTGGTCCTGATGGCATAATCAATAAGATGCTCAAGAACCTTGATGATGGCTCCATCGAATTCCTTACGAAAAAAAAAATAATGAGGTGTGGCGCAGTGGGGAGGTCCCCGCACAATGGAATACGGCCTACACAGTTCTAATCCCGAAACCTGGTAAAGCACCAGGAATAGCTAATGTAAGACCGATTTCCTTAACTTCCTGTGTTGGTAAGGTCGCAGAGCACGCCCTTCTGAACCAACTCAAGGTGCACCTCGAGACCAAGGACATGTACACCCACATTATGATTGGTTTCAGAGCTGGCCTCTCGACCCAGGATGCCATGAAGCTGATAAAGCATCAGATCATCGACCGGAGCACAGGAGATACCAGAGCTATTCTTGGATTAGACCTAGAGAAGGCTTTCGACAACGTTCCTCACGAATTCATTCTCCAGTCTATCGCCAGCCTAGGGCTAGGGAAGGCGGTCTACGACTTTGTGAGATTCTTTCTTTACCAGAGAACTACCAAACTCAGATAGAAGGGTACTTCTCACGAGAGATTAACCTTGGTTCGCACGGCACGCCTCAGGGCTCAAATATTTCGCCAACACTATTTAACATGGTGATGGGGCTCTCCAAGGAACTCGCGAAGATTCAAGGAATCAGTCATACCATCTACGCAGATGATATAACCAACTGGTGCACCGGCGGGAGCGATGGTCAAGTTGAGGAAGCCATGCAGCACGCAATCGACGTGACCGAACGTTTCCTCCGTCCCACCGGTCTCAGGTGCTCCCCATCGAAATCTGAACTTCTGCTCCGCAAGAAAATACCCGGAGGTGGCGGCCACCGTGACTGAAAACCTGCGTCTCAAAGTGAAATACGGTGTTTCACTGGTGACGGGTGCCCAGTGCCCAGAGTGGATTCGCTCCGACTATTAGGAATGTATATCGAGTCCGATAGCGCTAACGGAGCTGCACTCAGACAGATCACTACCAAGACGGAAAGTGATCTTGGCCTCATCCGGAGGATAACCAACAGACACCGGGAAATCAAGGAAGACAATCTCATCTCATACGCATCATACAGGCGTTTGTGCTCTGCCACCTTTCGTACTCTGCGGCCATGTATAATTGGCATGTGTAATGTAATGGCCATGTATAAAGTAGCTCGGTGTTCACAATACACTCGAAGAGATAATTGAGGCGCAAGAGCGCTCACAGCTGCTCAGGCTTTCCGGAACCAAATCGAGCCGCAAGATACTCGATGATTTGGGCCTCAACTCTATTTACCAGTGCCCCGATTCCTCGCAGATTCCCAAAAACAGCAGGTTTCAACTGCACATCGCACCCATTCCCCGCTATATACACCCAGCGCACAACGTCGGTCGACGTAGGGCCAGGGGTAGAGCTCTGCTCGAGCACGTCCGTAGCAACCCCACTGATGCAAGCTTTGTGGATGCTGCGCCATAAGTCCAACAAGAGGCATTCGCTGTTTTCATCGTCGACTCAAATTCCAGGCTCACTTGCTCCGCCACAGTACGCACATCGAAGCCCGTGATAGCCGAACAGGTTGCAATAGGCGGCTACCAAAGCCTACGAAACCAAGGCGGCTAACAAAGTCTACGAAACCGGGATGTTAGCCCCTCAGGCCCTCCGCATTCCGATGCGTCAAGAGTATCACGCCCCATTCTCTAACTTTGTTTCCCGCTCACCTGGGGTCGATTGAGGGCTCTACCTCTAACCCGAACGAGGGCGCACACGAGGCCGCGCGAGGACTCACTGACCGCGCCGCCTCCACAGTCCCTCTGCCTCGCTGGGAACTTTTAATTACGTTCAACGAAATAACAAAGCACTTTTATCTGTCAAGAAGGGTATTCCCTCTCCCCACCCCGGCCTTGTGCAGGGCGCAGGCAGTCACCCTAAGACGATTGCAAGCGAGTGCGTATCCTAACCCTGCGGTTCTTCATGCCATCTACCCTGAATGGTATTCAAGTGCGGATTCTCCGCTTGTGGCCTGTTAGCCACATTTAATCATGTGTTGTGGGAATGTGAAGTTATCAGCACCGCCCTCAGCGAGGACAGGCGGACTGCACTCTTACGCAGCCCCGAACTTAAGGATCAAAGCCTGGCCATCCAGAGTGCCCGTGAACGGGTCGCCAAGCTCGGTTGACGGTCTCAACGTGGGATTAACCGGGTGGCGCGGGGTCTCCCCTGCGTCTTCTACGGACAAAAATGAAGTTTTAAATAATTAATCAATTCACAAATTAAACGTCTGGAAGCAACATTCTAGCTGTCAGAAGCACCACGGTGGCTCGATCCGGGGCCTCCGATACTGGATCTCAGTCTTTGCGCAAGCGCCTTAGTAAAAAAAAAAAAAACGAGCGAACGCATGCACGCACGTGCACAAAAGCGGTTTGACGGCTACAGCGATTGGGGTAAGTTGGAGTGCCATGGTGTGCTGTTAGTCATACGGCACTTTATAGAACTAAATAAATGGCAGCATATCCACAGAGTGAATGATTGAGAGTGGGGCGAAGCATCCGTCCGTCCATCCGCTCTTGATTTCCTCCGTACATGCGTCCGTCTGTGTGGCCGTGCGTGCGTCTGTTCGTGCGTCCGCACGTCCTTCTGTGCGTCCGTCCCTGCGTTCGTCCATGCATCTGGCCCTGCGTCCGTCCATGTGTCCATCCGTCCGTGTAGCCATTCATTCGTCCGTCCATGCATCTGTCTGTGTGTCCGTTCGTCTATCTATTCAACACTCCAAGTACCACCATCTCGATTCTTTTGATCATACATTCCCCATATAGAAGCACTGCCATGCAGCGGACATTCCAACGACTAAAAGAGAGATGGCACATGCACACTCTCTTACGGCTTGCGCTTCGTGTGTACTTCCCACCTTTAACCACCTCGAATTCGTGCTATATACTAGTTCACTGTATTCATTGCACTGCCGCCCAACGATCGCAAAACCTTTCTAAAACCAAGGAGGTGATGCCCAGCGAGAATAACGTAGCACTCCTTTCTTGTCAGATAGTGCTCAATGTACATGCCAATGGCTGCTAATTGGGATTGAGAGACAGGAGACTTGGGCTTTTAGTGAACGCGCACGCTGCGAATTTCTTTATTGTTCAACAATGCACAGAGAAATTTCCCACGGTCATCACCTTGTAGGTAAAATTGTAAGACTGGTTACATACTACGACTACGACTACTACGAAAATTAACAGGGGCCGCTTTTGGGAGCTTCGCCTCTAAAATAATAAACAAGCGAAAGCAAATATGGCAACACCAGGAGCGTCGGCATGAGGCGGTCATAAGTTTATCGAGGAGGTCGTGGCCTCGCGTCGAAGCTCGCGTTCAACTATAGTACCATCGCTGTGCCCAGCGTGCCCATTCAAGCCAATATTGTGACGCATGCATCGCGTTCCATTCGCACCCTGCCCTTCGCTCCAGAATGAGCTCATGTGTACCATTGGTAGATTGCGTTTTGCTGCTCTCCACCAGAGTGGAGTGCTACGGCGCAGAGTATGTCGCTCATTTCCAATTTGCAAATCGAAGACACCGTAAGAAATGAATTCGCATTAAAAATAAGGCCACGAGAACGTAGAACGCCGTCGCGCGTTCGCGGCTCAATCTACTGACATCTGAGTCCCGCGTTGTTGAAGCCTAGCACATGTGAGCACTGGCGTAGGTTTGAGGAGCGCATATTGTGCCATTTCTCTCCGCAACTTACAATTTTTGAACATGCGAATATTGTGTAGCAGTGTTTAGTGGTTTGCTATACGCTGTGTTTCGGTCGATGTTGAAAAATTCAGAGAATATTCACGGAGAGAATGATGAGGAGTGGGTCGAAACATCCGTTAGTCTGTGCGTGCTTCCACCCATCCGTCCGTGCATCCATCCGTCCGTATGTCGACCCATCCATGTGTCCACTCGTTCGTCCGTTCATCCGTCCGCTTGTGCGTCCGTAAGTGCGTCCGTCCGTACGTCCGTCTGTTCATCTGTTGGTCCGTCTGTTCATGTGCCCTCCCGTCCATTAGTACATGTGTCTGTTCGTCCGTCCGTTCACCCTCTGTCCAGGTAAAACGGTGGTATAGCTGCGAAACGCAGATAGATATTGTACAAGCTCTCATATTTCGGTACACATACACCACTTCTATTATGAATATGCGTTTCGCTTACTTCTTATACAGACTCCTATAGCGGGGAGATCAGTCATGTTTTTAATGTTTCTTTTCTTAGGACCGTGATGTACGGTAGTAAGAAACGCTGCGTTTTAAGATTCAAGCATGCATAGATCACTGATCTAATCAGATGATCACTTTGAAACGGTATGTACGTGAGTTTGAATCTCGCCTCAGCAAAAAAAAATTTTTGGCTGGCCAGTCATCTGTCTTCGTGTTAGTTAATATTTACTCTCTCTGCATTCATTATTTTGTCGATCATGATATTTCAGTTCCAGGTCAATAATTTGGTGAAAGTCTTCAGGTGGCGAAGCAAAAGAGGAAGAAGAGGAAAGTGATGAGAGGACCAATATTGCGCTCTCTGGTTTATGGGGATAATCTTTTATAAGCAACACAAAGCCAACCACATTTTTTGCAGCCTTGTTATTACAGGAACACTGCATAAGAAAAGAATATTGTGAGATGTCTCACACGATACTCTGAACCCCGTACAAACACTGATCAAGAGTTGGTTGATCTCCTTTCAAAAATCTAGCACCGCAGCGTAGGGAATTAAAGATTTGTCGTAAACGTGCATAAATTTGAAAACGAGCGGTAGGGTATAAAAATAGCTTATAAGAACAGCGGAATAGCTTAAAGGGCCACTCACCAGGCCCCTTGCCAAATTTTGTTCGACCGTGAAAGGTGTTGGGTGTCCGATGAGGAACAATTTGCCACAAAAATGTTTTTATTCGGCTCATTCTCAGCTGAGAAATATTTTTGAATGTGAAGCATTTGTTAGGACACCTCGGCGACTTTAAGCGTATCTATCTATCTATCTATCTATCTATCTATCTATCTATCTATCTATCTATCTATCTATCTATCTATCTAGCCACATACAACATTTAGCTCTCCCGGCCGTTTCGATAATTGTATTGACACCAAACTTGGTATAGCATAACAAGACTGTATGAAATCATATTTCACTAGTCTTAACATGACATAAAGTCATGAATGTCCTAATTCACATTCCATGGTCCTGCAGCTGGTGAGGTGGTTTCGTTCACATTGCTTGTTGCAAAAGTGCTACGGTATGGCATGATTGCATGACGAACACAAGCGACAGACCCTAACAATAAAATCATGACATGCGTGTCATGTACCAACATGACTACCTTCCACGCTCATGATATGATAGTGGCCGTTTCGCCAGTGTCGCATATACCAAACTTGTTTTTACAGTAAGTGAATGGATGTCGAAGGTATGTGACTGATGCAAACATAATAATCATGAGAAGTGTGTCATGTAACAACATGACTACATGCCACACTCATGATGCGCTGGCGCCCGTTTCGCTAGCTTCATTTATACCAAGTTTGGTATTACGGAACGTGAATGCATGACGAAGGCCGGATACTGGTGAAAACATGGTAGACATGAGATGCGTGTCTTGAAACAACATGACTACATGCCACACTGATGATGCGCTCCCGGCCGTTTTGCTAGCTTTATATAAGCCAGATTGAGTATGACGTGACACCAATGAATGACGAGGTTATGTGTCTGGTGCAAACATGATAATCATGAAATGCGTGTCATTTGAGAACATGACTACATGCCACAGTCAAGGCAGCAATACATGTAGACATGACGCGGTATGCGTTCTCGCCGGCGTTCATTTCGTCACGTTACGCCAGCGTTGCCATGCCAGGCGCCGGTCCGGCCATATACTCGCAGGCACGCACCGCGCTGCGTTGCTTTGACGCATGCGCATTTCAGCAAGTCCGGCGTTCCTCTATGACGAAAAAAAGGAGACACAGTGTTGTTTGGGTAACGTGTCGGCGCGAAATGCAGCACGTTGCATTTCGCGACAGTTGCCGTCGGGCCGCGCTGACGGACACTGGTCGCGCCTGCCATGAAGCTGTACACCAGAGCACAGCAAGCTCAGCGTTGGCTGCCATATTGAAAAGCGCGTGGCGCTGTCTGTTGGAAGCACGACGAAGCAAACACTCTCAACTGCCAGGCGAGCAGACGCTCCGCAAATCAGACGCAAAACTTGAACCCTTGAGTTCGACTAAAAGCACGTTTCGCGCTGTTCCTGTGCAGGAATTTTATGCTGATTTCGTGGGAAACGTCAAGGAGACCTTCCTCGACAGTCCGAAATGTTTGCCGCACATGCATTGTAGACTACGGAAGCAGCTTCATCAGGTACGTACAAATGCGATTGAAAGAAACGTGAACAGCTGAAAGCGTTGCTTTTGACTCAGTCAAACTGCGACGTGCCTTGGCTTTGAGAAGGCAGAAATTGTGCTGTATATCGGCTTCAACTAAGCGCTAGAATTTGGTGCAAACTTACGTTCATGCAACGCATGTGTATCAATTGCTACTCCTGCCAGACACTCGGAACACACACGTACAGCAAAAGTGCAAGCCCGAACAAGATAATAAAATGCTACGGTGACGCCAGCCGTAAGCACGTGTACTTTCAACTAGTGACAGTCAAGGCATGTCACAGTTCGATCGAGTCGAAAGTCATTCTTTTCGCGCCGTTCACGCATCGCGATAGTAGGCCATTGCAGTTGTATAAAACATGCGCGGTGAGTGCATCCACGCGTGAGTCGTAATAAGTATTTTCTATAATTGACTTGCGGCCTGAAAATGCGTACGGCAATAGTTTTGTGCCTCATACTACAGGCATACTGCACGCGAATCGCTGCTGCAAAGTGAAACAGAAGGTGTCGCGCTTGAATAAACGCAATAAGTATAGTTACTCTACACTTCATTGGGCTCGCAGTTTTTCCTGCCGATTGCGAATATATTCTAACGCTGTAGAGCTCAGCGTTTAAATACGAAGCATTTCTTAGCGAACTTGGGCGACTTTGAGCGTATCCATCTATCTATCTATCTATCCATCTATCTATCTATCTATCTATCTATCTCTATATTTATATCGAGCCACCTACGTCTTTTAGCTCTCCTGGCAGTTTCAATAATGGTATCAATACCAAACTTGGTATAGCTTAGCATGATTGCATTAAGAATACCTTTGACTTGTCATAACATAAAACTCACGACATGTTTGTCGCAAATGTCATGACTTACATGTCTTAGTTTTGCTGCGCTTGCGGTGGTCACGTTCACTTGGCATGTTGCAAAACTGGTATGGTATGACGTGATCGCTTGGCAAACACAGAAAAGAGAACCTAACAATAAAATCATGACATGCGTGTCATGTAACAACATGACTACACGCCACACCCATGATGCGCTCGCGGCCATTTCGCTCGCGTCACATACACAAAATTTAGTAATACGGTACCTAAATGAATGACGAAGGTGTGAGGGTGATGCAAACATGATAAACATGAGATGCGTGTCATGTAGAATATGTTTACATGCTGTGCTCATGATGCCCTCGCGGCCGTTTCTCTACCCTCACATGTACCAAATTCGATATTACGTGGCGCGAAGGGATGACATATGTCAATGACACATCCAAACATGATAATTATGACATGCCTGTCATGTAACAACATGACTACGTGCCACACTCATCATGTGCTCGCGGCCGTATCGTAGCTTCACAAATGCCCAATTCGGTATTACGTGACGTCAATGGATGACGAAGGTATGTGAATAGTGCAAACATGATAACCATGAGATGCCTGTCATGCCACAACTTGAGTACGTGCTACAGTCAAGGCGCCAATACACTTCGACGTGACACAACGTGACAAGGGCGGAGGGACGCACGGGCGGCCACACAGATGCATGCATGGATGGACGGAAGCAGAACGAATGAACGAACGGATGCTTCGCCCCACTATCCATCATTCATTCCGTGGATATGCTGCCATTTTTTTTTCATTGTGGACGGAATTTTGCGGAATCGCAAAACACCGCACTGACACAATTCACGCGATGCGCTGTGAACTTCACAGGCAGTGTTCAGCAATCTCTTCCTTTTGAGCTGGTTGTTGTCGCATCAGATGACTGTGCAGTGGTACCCAGATGACTTTTTATAAGCGGGCGCCGCGTGAACAGGCGCTTTCTCGCATTTTACACTCTCACCCTCTTGAAAAAAACGAATGGTGGGCATGGTGCAAACCACCGCCCACCAATATAGTGAATTAATGTAGTGGATGAATGCTAGAAAACGTCCACCATGGCGCATGGTAGAATATGGTTGGTGCTGCAGTGCTGGCAACGCTTGAGCGCGAAATGGCGTCAGACTCACCACGACGAGCTGCCACAAATCATAAAAAAAGCATTGTATGAAAAACGGTGTAAAAAATAAACACTTGTCTCGTAAAAAGAAAAGCTACCACGGATGATCGAACGTGCAACCTGTGGGTTCCCTGTCGGAGACACTAACCACTGCGCCATACCGACTTTTTTTTTCTTTATTGTAGCATGTGACATTCAACTTACAGCAAACACACTCTGACTGAGCTTTTAGCTCGATTCCATGGCTTCAAGGCAGATGAGCCATTTGCCACACATACTTAAAATGGTTTCAAATGGCATAATTCACCTATAACATTTAGTAGTTCATCATTGTAGCAAAGTTTTGCAAAAGCTTCTCGCCTCTTCCACATATGTTCAATAAAATAAATACGTGCTTGCCGCGCATCTAAATCACAATGTCTGACTGCCATGCGGCTTATCCATATGCTCTGTAAGCCAAGGAGAAAGAACATATCATATTTCAGTAGGCCAGGTTCTATTGCTAAAAATAGAATCCCATGTGAAGTTAGAGGCAAATCGTTCTTAAGTGTTCTCTGTAGAACATTCTAGAACAAAAATTCCTCCCAGCAATCAATAAAAACATGTTCTACCGACTCAGGCTTTCGGCACAATAAGCAGTTTGATCCCAACGGTAAAAAATCGCCTCTTTGTTCTAGCCACGTTTGAACAGGCAGCGTATTTGTGTGCAGCTTATAAAAGAACGTTTTAACTCCAGCTGGTACGATCATCTTTTTAACTCTTTTCAAAACGTCTTCTCCTCGGTTTCCACTATACATAGAACGATACAAAGGAACAGGAAAAACAGTTTCAATCAAGTCTCTCGACGAACGCTTCCGAGTGACATTAGATAAGTACTCCGATATAAATCTAGCACTAAGAAATCGAAAAGCTGCAACAACTTCTCGAAGAAAGGTGCTGACACCACAGCGGAATTTATCATTCGAGGTAACAATAAAGTTCGGCAATGCCGATGCTAGCCTGATTTGAAGGAATGTACGTAAAAACGAATCTTGTTGATCTCGTAGAAAGAGAAACCTTGATACAACCTGCCTCAAAAATAAGTGTAGCGAGGCTAAACCACCTCTCTTTAGTCTTAAAAAGAGGTTGTCGCGGCTTGTCCGTTCGTACTGGGATTGCCACACAAAAACAGCAAGAAGCCTATGAATCCTTTAGATATTGACACTAAAACACGACAGTACTTGCAGCAAGTAAACCAGCCACAAAACTAAGAAGACGTTGTATATGGTCGCGCAAGCGAAGATGAACAGATCACGGCCTCCCCATTTCTGTGTCAGAACAGACAGCCCTTTGGTTTTCTCGGCCCACAGATCATCTTTGTTCTTATACTGGTCAAGCGGAACACCGAGGTGTGTGTTGGGCTTGCTTGACCATTATATCCGTTCATAAACCGCTGGGAACGCTTCCCAATTACCATGCCACAGCCCAACACACTTGTCTATGTTTACAATGCTACTAGTAGCACCACAATACCTTCGTACAATGCTCAAGGAAGTGAGTATGCTCTCCTGATTGGTATAAAATATTGCAACATCACCAGCATATGCCAATATCTTCACCTCACATGCTCCTAAGTGAAAACCCTGTATATTTGAATTTTTTATTAGCCATACACAGAGGTTCAAGGTACAAAGCAAATAATAAAGGTGAAAGTGGGCATCCTTACCGTACAGATGAACATCCATTAATTCTACTAGTTAACTCACGGTTCATTATCAACTTGGTTGAACAATTGTCGTAAGCCAACTGAACACCCTTCAGTATCACAGAGCAAACGCCAACATGTTCTAACAATGTAAACAAAATGCTATGACAAACTAGATCAAAAACCTTCGCTAGATGGATTTGCAACATTGTAACTCTTCTGAAGTCAGCGTCGCGGCACTCCAATATGCTTCGTGCTACCTGTATGTTCATAAAAATTGATCTTATTCCACAAGCTTGATGAGGGCCAAACAGTGTACTTTTTTATCTTTATTTTTATTTTATTTTTTTATTCAGGTTACCCCTAAAGGCCCTCTAGAAGAGGGTAATACATAGGGGGGGGGGCCATTTACAGATACTTTACAGAGGGGGGGGGGGCATTTACAGATACTGCAGGCCCTACCCGGGCCCATGCAGGAGTGGGATACAAACAATACATTCAAGCAATAACTAGTAAAACACTGGAGTGCAGGGCATAAATGAAAGAATACATAACTATCAAGTACAGAAAAGTCAAATATATTTTCTCGCTGTTCAACAGAACTGCGCACAACTAAGAATATTTTCAACATTTGTAGCCGGATGAACTGCACTCAAATCACACTATTTTCAGCGTACATCCCTTATATGGTGAAATTAATCTTTTCTATCTGTTGAGTGAATGAAGCCGTCGAGGCAGCATTCACTACTTCCGCAGGTAATGCGTTCCAATGAAAAATTGCGCGAGGAAAGAGAGCGAACTTGAGGGCGTTAATGTGGCTGGGTGGCTGCCTAAACGTTTTGTTGTGTTTTGTCCTAGCTGAAAGTTTAGAAGGCTGCAGAAGGTATCGTTCCCGTGATAATTTAAAGTCCCCGTGATCAAGTTGGTAGACGAATTTTAAGGTGGATATTATCTTGTGCTGTTCTAGTATTTGTAGGCTTGCCCTAATACGTAGATTAGTTACACTATGTTGTCGGGAGTAAGCGGAATATATAAAGCGCAGAGCTAAATTTTGACCCTTTCTATTTTCTTAGTCAAATATTGTTGCCAAGGGCTCCAAATAATGTCGGCATACTCCAATTTTGGTCGCACGAGTGTTTATACGCTTTTAGTTTTAACGTGGGAGGAGTGTTACGCAGTTTTCTTTTCAAAAAGGATAACTTCTTCAGTGCACCCGAACACACATTTTCGACGTGCGTTTCCCAACTGAGGTTACTGGTAAGTGTAACGCCCAGATATTTAACCCGATCAGCTCTCGTGATTGCAGCATTTCCTATGAAATATGTGCAATGAAGGGGTAACGTTTTGTTGGTAAACGTGACAGAAATTGTTTTTGAACGATTTATTTTTAGTCCCCACCTTATACACCATTCGTTAATTGAGCCCAAGGCATCATTAAGTTTAATTTGGTCTTCTTGGTTATTTATGGATGTGTACATTACGCAGTTGTCCGCAAAGAGTTTATTCTGGATCGGTGGCTCGACACAAAAATAATTGTCATTAATATAAACCAAAAAAAAGAAGAGGTCCGAGGACTGAGCCCTGCGGAACTCCCGAATGCACTGCAAACTCTTTCGAGAGACAGCCATTTATGGTAACACACTGTCTTCTGTTACTCAAGTAGCTCGCGATCCATGCTACAACCTTCTGCTCAATGCCTATAGCTAATAATTTTGTTATTAAATTCTGATGGGGTACGACGTCAAAGGCCTTAGAAAAATCCAAAAAGATGGCATCGGTCTGACCTTTCAATTTAAGCGTTCTAATTAAATCATCAGTTATTTCAGCCAGTTGGGTGACTGTCGACAAACCAGACGTAAATCCATGCTGCTGGGCATACAGTAGTTTGTTATTTTCTAAGTAAGTGAACATGGCCTTAAATATAATGTGCTCAAATAATTTACAGCAAGTACTAGTTAAGGAAACAGGCCTGTAATTGTTAACTTCCAAAGTGGAGCCCGATTTGTGTACCGGAATTATTTTTGCCGAGCGCCAGTCATCAGGAATAACTGCAGCGTCTAACGATGCAGTGTAAATGCGATGTAAATATTTTGCCACCCAAACAGCATAATTACTCAAAAAAGTATTAGATAGTTCGTGCGGACCAGGTGATTTCTTTACATCTAGTTTGTGTAAAAGGCAAAGGACTCCATCCTCGGTGATTTTCACTTCGGCATAAGGCTATCAGAGTCATATGACCGCAACTGAGCATCCGTGGCTGCCCGTGTAAAAACGGACTGGAAAAAGACATTAAATTTGTTGGCAATGGTAGTCGCGTCAACAATACTTTCTCCCGCGATCCTGATCTCTGAAATGCTCGTTTATCTTTTTACAGATAGCGCCAAAATTTTTGGGGTTCATTCTTCATGAATGACGGTAGAGTATCTGAAAAAAAGCTTTCCTTTGCCGATCGCGTTAGTTCTCGCAACTTAGAAGTATGGCTTAAAAAATCACTCGTGTTCCGACGCTTGCGCTGACGCTTAATTTTGCGTTTCAAATGAATCATTTCTTTCGTGAACCACGGATATTCCCTATTAACTCGTTTCTTTTTAATGGCACATATCTTTGCTCGCAAAAGAGAACAATTTCTCCAAAATTTGACCACATTTCATTGACATCATTAACTTGGCTAAAACAATCGAAGCGCGATACGAAGTATTCTAAAATAGCGTTATCGTCCGCATGAGTGTAATCTCTCACGAAAGTATCCGACGGTCTAGTAAATGAACGCGTTCCTAAAACACGACATGACACAGCAAGCGACTCGTGATCGGATATTCCTTCTTCTACATTGGCTGAACAACCTTGGAACGAGCTGCTAACCAGTGCCGAATCAAGGAGGGATGATGATGAACTGTCAACCCTGGTAGCCTCAGAAACTAGTTGTTGTAAGCAGAAGTTGAATGCGGTCGAAATCAGTATATCTGCACTTCGAGATTCTTTGCCATCATAAGAAAAATCATCCCAGTTTATACCCGGTAGGTTGAAATCTCCTGTCATTATAATCCGGGATCGAGAGTTTGTATTATCTGCAAGGTAGTCCTGAATGGCTTCTAAATATTCGGGCGAAGAACTCGGTGGTCGATACACGCCCCCTAAAAGTATTCTTTTACCAAGAAATTTAATTCTGCACCACACGCTTTCGTGGTTCTCGATGCCATCCAAAACAGTAAATGCGACGTTGTTTTTAATGGCGACTGCTACTCCTCCCCCACGTGACTCCCTATCTTTACGAATAAGCTTGTAAGAAGACGGTAAGACTTCCGAATCTTGCACATCTGCATGTAGCCATGTCTCAGTGATTACTAAGACGTGTGGCTGATAACAGGAGATAACGTCTTCAAGGGAATTGGCTTTGTTAACAACACTACGCGCATTCAGTGAAACAACTGAGAATTTTGCTCACAGGCTGTCATTTTTTACTGCTGCTTTTCTTGTTCACTCGGGTTGTTGCAGAATGACCAGGATTCCGCCGGGCCGGCGCATCACGTCGTGTAACTTCCAGCCGTTGGTTTGAAAGCTCGTCTCAGATATAAACTTTATCGTCTACTTTCAGTTTATCAAACAAGAGCGAAACCTTTGCTCCATTGGTTTTTTCCACTGCTGCCGAATGCCACAACCCGCGGCGCAAGTCGCGAACTCTCTTGGAAAAATCTTCAGATATGGAAATCTGTGTTTCGTTTAACTTGAAACAAGCCGATATAATTGTAGTTTTCTCAGAGTAATCAAATAGCCTTAACATAATTGGTCGGTGTTTCCCAGCACATTTATTATCTACTCTGTGAATGCGCTCTATCGAATTCACTTCGACGCCGAGTAAGTCCCTAAATACTTGTTGTTGAACCCTGTCTTGCAGAGATTTGTTATCTTCTTTTGATTCTTGACCTAAACCATAAATCATCAAGTTGTTTCTTCGACTTCAGTTTTCAAGGTCATCAACTTTAATCGTAAGCTCGTTCACTAATTCCCTCGTCCCCTTGCACGCTGCTTCGTGCTCAACCAGCTTTTCCTCGCATTTTTGTAGCCGCCCAAGCTCTTTTTCAAACGACGCTATCCTTTCTTGAACACCACCTATAGTTATTTCCACTTGTTTCAGGTTGGCAGAAAGCATGGTGAGCGCCTTATTGGTTTTCGTTTGCTCTTTTAAGATTTTTCTAGGAAGCTGACTGTTTACAGTAGCCTCGGATTCTGATTCCGAAGACGGACCCGGATTCCGCTCCACGTCCCCCGATGCTTACAAGAGCAATCAATTGACAATCAAACAGTCACACAGCGAAACAAACAAACATTGTGGGCCTGGCAGCACTATAAAAGTAAGAGAATTGTAACGAATAGACTGATAGACAGGATATTTGTCACCAACCTGGACGAAAAAGCAGGAATGCATGAGCGTCCGTCCGAAGAAGGTGCTGTCAAGCCCACTCAAAGGCCGCTGAAGATGGACCTTGGTTTTATAGTCTAGCTGGTCAGTGTCCCCTGACGTCACACTGCGAACGTCATGGCGTCAACACAACACCTGAGGCGTAGCTTCGCATGATGATATTCCATCGAGGCCTTGTCCCTGCGCATGCGCGATGGTACTGTCTTGCGGTGAGGCAATATCTGCAAATCCCGCGGCGGCATCCGCCCGCAACAGGGCAATCTGGACGAAAAAGCAGAAATGCATGAGCGCCTGTCCGAAGAAGGTGCTGCCAAGCCCACTGAAAGGCCGCTGAAGATGGACCTTGGTTTTATAGTCTAGCTGGTCAGTGACCGCTGACGTCACACTGCGAACGTCATCGTGTCGACACAACACCTGAGGCGTAGCTTCCCATGATGATATTCCATCGAGGCCTTGTCCCTGCGCATGCGCGATGGTACTGTCTTGCGGTGAGGCAATATCTGCAAATCCCACGGCGGCATCCGCCCGCAACAGGGCAATCTGGACGAAAAAGCAGAAATGCATGAGCGCCTGTCCGAAGAAGGTGCTGCCAAGCCCACTGAAAGGCCGCTGAAGATGGACCTTGGTTTTATAGTCTAGCTGGTCAGTGACCGCTGACGTCACACTGCGAACGTCATCGTGTCGACACAACACCTGAGGCGTAGCTTCCCATGATGATATTCCATCGAGGCCTTGTCCCTGCGCATGCGCGATGGTACTGTCTTGCGGTGAGGCAATATCTGCAAATCCCACGGCGGCATCCGCCCGCAACAGGGCAATCTAGACGAAAAAGCAGCAATGCATGAGCGTCCGCCCGAAGAAGGTGCTGCCAAGCCCACTGAGAGGCCGCTGAAGATGAACCTTGGTTTTATAGTCTAGCTGGTCAGTGTCCGCTGACGTCACACTGCGAACTTATGACTGCGTCACTGCGTCGCTTATGACTGTTTGCAATCGCATCACCAGAACTTTCATTAGTATTTTGTAATCAACATTCGTTAATGTTATCGGCCTATAACCAGACACGTAATTCTATTTTACAGGGTCTTTACTTTTCGGGATCAGAACAGTGTGTGCTTTCTTAATTGAAGGTGGTAGGCTACCCTTGTTAAAGGATTCAGTGAAAACTTTTTGTAAAACTGTGGCTAACTCTGCCTTGAAAGTCTTGTAGAATACTGCCGTTATCTCGTCATGGCCAGGAGATTTCCCGTTATGCAATAGGTCTATAAATATTTCTATCTCTCCCGCAGTTATATCAAACGATAAACCTTCTGTATCTCGTTGATATAGCGTTGGCAAAAGGCTTAGAAAATCTTCTTCAAAAGGTGCTTCTTTAGGTATACGATTGGAAAATAATTTGCTATAATATTCTGCAAATGCATTCTTTATATCTTCGGGATTAGTCGTTAACTATTCATTCCATTCGATTTCTGTGATGTCTTTAGAACGCACATACTTATTTTCCGTAGTGAGAAATTGCTGATTAGGCATTTCTTCTGCAAGTAACCTGTCTGCTCGAGCCCTTACAACCACACCTTGAAATTTAGCGACGTCGATGGCCTCAAGTTTCTTTTTAATATCTCTAATAACTTCGTCGTAAAATCTAGGGTTTTCTCTTTCTGCCTAGATGTAGTCAACAAGTAACTTCTTTAAACTGTTTTCTTCCACACCTTCCTTGTACCGTATTTTGCAAAAAAAGTTGGGCTTTATTATTTTTGTTTTGAAACACCTAGATTACAGTACATCAAATGTTTGAATAACTTGTGTGCTGCAGGTTTGCTCATTACAAACACTACCGAATAGCTGAAGCAATTAAAGGGCTATTTTTTGTTGGGTTAAGGGGATGAGATACTGTACCGGGGATGTTTTCTGCTGAGAAGAATTGGTATTAGTTTAGTTAATTTCATTTCAGTTTATTTCGGACATAATTACAAGACATGAAATATGTCCACGAGGCATTGCAAAAGGAGACTCGTATGTCTCCTAACGAGGCCTTCGCCCCGGACTTACACGTCGGACAGCCAGGAGCAAAATCAGAGAAAATAAGTACAATGCTCATTGCACAACCTATATAAACAAAAAAACGAACAGTAAAAAGACATTAGGGCGAAAATTATGCAAAGTTTACATTGTTCAGGTTTAACAGTTTTATAAAGTTACATGAATATACAAAATTACATATTTTCGTGTTCAAAGCAAAATAATTGTAATTTCAAGGGGGCAGAAAAAGTAGCTTTACTTGTTTTTTAAAACGAGACATACTTGAGTTCTGATTAGCCAATTCGATTAGGGATGGGTATGCATTCAGCAATGAAATAATCTGATCATCTATAGTTTTAGTACCATAATTAGTTCTTGGTCTTGATCCCATCAATGAAATAGTGCGAAGGTCATATGCCACTTGTCTATTTAGATATTTGCTTGAGAACATGGTGCGATCCCGTTTGCAGCCTTTTCCATGGCGCACATTTTCACAGTAGATTTAAAGGCTTCCCAATTTTCTAACCAGTTACTAAAGGCGAGGGTGTTAAGTTTGTGTATTTCTTTTTTGATACAATTGAAAAACTTATCATCACTAAGGAGTTTGGCATTTACCTTCCAGAGGTCCCATATAAATGCACGTTTAGCGCTTCTTTTTGGCCTAAGGAAAACATAACAAGTGAGTGATCGCTGAATGAGACTTGTTCAACACCATAACCATCACAAACGTTCGCCAGCTCTAATACCACGTAAGCTCTGTCTAATCTTGCGTGACTAGATCCCTGAAAGTGGGTATGATGGCACTTCAACCCGTCTTTAGCAAAGACAGCAACATCCTGAAGGGAATACTTGTCAATAATCTCTTTTAGGTAATTAGCACTGTCAACTTTTCAATCTAAGCAACTAGATCGACCATCTGCCCGGAACACACAGGTAAAATTGCCAAGAACAACAAGTAGGCTATTCGTTTCAAAATAAGGACACATTTCTTAAAAAAAAGCTAAGCGATCACGTGGGTCTGTTGGTGCGTACACGCAAATTATTCTGAATTTTGCCTCTTCATAGGTGAAATCGCACAAAGCAAACCTTCCATACAAAGATGTCATCGCTGTTTCTTCAACAATGCCTAAGAATTTCTTGAGAAATATTGCACACCCTGCAGAAGTACCTGTTGCAGGGCTAACACACACGTTATAACGCGTGCTGAAAGAAGCAACCATATGTTCGCTTCCAGTCTCGCTTTCGAACTTTGTCTCTTGGACAGCAAGTATGTCCAAGTCTTTTTCTTTAATGAGACGCCTAACCTGACACTGTTTACGCCTTGCAGAAAATCCGCGCACGTTAAGCGCACCTACGCGAATCGGTGCAGTCAGACACATCACTTTCAACAAGTGTGAACAGACTTACACGGTTAGCTCAACACCACCAGTGCGCGTTCAGGCTCAAGGCCAGAACACCGACTTTCGGCGCCGTTCGCCGCGCGCAGGCGACGAGGACGCCGATCGAAACATTCCAGATGTGTTGCCTTTTAGACCACCAGCCTAGGGCGACAAATGCTCGTGGCGTTGCTGCTTGCAGTTGGATGCCTTCTCGCTTGGCAAGGTAGCGTCCGTCATCGGGCGCTTTGTCGGCGCTGCGCTATCCTTCGACAGGTCACAGCAGCGGCGGTCTCCGCATTCCTGTTGCTCCACTGCGTTCTCGTCTTCAATCGTCTCCTCATCGGTAACCTCAGGCTCTGTCGGCGAACTTTCAGAGCGCTCAGGTTGTTCGCTTGGTCCGCCTTGCGGAGAACAGTCTTTCGCCATTGGTGCCGCAGTCTCAGCCTCGTCGGCGTCCATAGTGTTCTTGTGGCTGTCGTTTACAGTAAGAGACGCACCAATAACGCTGACATACGTTCTAGCACAGTCCTTCCTGACGTGTCCTTAAGCACGACACCCCGAGTAGCGTGGCATCTGACAATCACGTCTGATATGCCCACGCCTTCGGCACCTCAGGCAAACTGGCGCTCGTCCAGACACAACGACAAGTACAGAACCGTTGTAGAACTTGAACAGATGTGGTAGTTACTCAACTGACACGCCTTTGTTGAGGACCATCCGTACAACTCGCGTTGTCGATTCTGCGAACTCAAATCCAGGAACACGCCACTCGTCAAGACGCACGTCCTTCACTTCACCACACTCACTCAGAGCCTTTCGCAGAGCCTTTCCTGGGATGTGGAAAGGCACGCAGTGAATCTTCAGCGTAATGTATTGCTTACAAGATCAATAATTGCACAATGTCCACCTTTGACACGTAAGCCTCATTTGCCAACCACAGTGTCCTTTGCCTGTCGCGTGCGAAACTTGACAAGCCAGACAAGGCTCATCTGGAACCCACCTATACCACTGACAGCCTTGAGCACGCCGGCTTCATCAAGGGGTTCCCGGAAATCTTCGATTCGATGGGGCCTCTTCGAAGGGTCTCCGTGAAAAAAACACAAAGTTCCATTCCTTCACCAGTCAGCAAAGTCGGCAGTAAAAAGCGGTAGCCCGGTGGAGGGCACGAAAAACCTTCACCCCGGTCAGCGTCGGCCGTTGGTTCACTTCGCAAGGAGTGAGCCATCCCGCGTCTGGTTTAGTGGAGTGCACTGCGCCATACCGACATGACGTATGTCGCGCGTTATTTTAGCTAGTTGACATACAAACTAACAATTCAACTTCAGCTCTGTTTGTCGTGTACTCGACATAGACTATATCTGCACCTGCTACTCAAGTTTGTTCATTTATTAAACACATGCAGCTGCTACCTGTAACGATTGCCACTGCGATATAGGAACAAGTGATGCTTTTTTTACAATTCACAACCACCCGAAAAAAAACCAAGTGGACTAGGAAGCAGCTACAGTTAACCGCCGGTGCCTTCCAAGATTAATATCCGTTTCGCGCTCGTTCCAAAGGGCAACATCTGCTCACGCTTTACGACGCTTCTAGGCGGCTCAATTCATAAAAACGCCCACATAATTAATTGAGTAGTGGGATGCTTTTCGCGCAACGTAGAGGGCAGTCGTGCCAGCGCACTGCTGTAGTTCTTTCGCTATAGCAACAACTACATAATGGTTTGGCCAAAACGAATGCAGTGTGCCGGAAACATTACGCTTTCATATTGGTGCCCCAAGCATGCAAATTACCAAGACTGTGTTCTCGCATAAAAGCTAGAGAAGTGCTGGCGAGTGCTACCGGCGGCTGTCACGGTGAGGGTAGACGTAAGTTCTCTGGGAGTGCTGCAATCGCGTCGCATCGATGTTTGTTGCTTCTTGCGCGGACACCGTACACAATGAAAAAGATTCATTTGGGTTAATGGACGCCATGGATGTGCTGTATTGTCATTCCTAATTGTTGGAATCGTGTATTCTGAAATCCAGATGCACGGATAACACAATTGTACGGGCTCAGTTGGTAGGCCTAACCGTTGTGGAAATCATAGGGGTAGAACATGTAGTGTACAGATCCCAGCTTGGTACACTATCTAAATTGCCCGCCATTATAGGCCTACCCATCATCTGCTTACTGCTTCCCAGTGAAATCGCAATGGTGGCTGGAGCTTCTCAGCTTGGTAAACCATGTGGCACACTATAACAAGCAGCACCCATCATCTGCTTAGTGCTTCGCAGCATTATCGCAGTGGTGGGAAGAGCTTCTCCGCTTCGTTCATCATGTGGCTCACCATAATAAGCACCACCCACTATCTGCTTACTGCTTCCCAATATTATCGCAATGGTGGGCAGAGAGTCCCACGATTGCCCACTATCTAGCCTTTGCTTTCCACCATCATTTCCACTGCACCCATCTTCTGTACACCATACCACCCAGTGTGTCCCAGCATATCCACCATAATTTCCACTACATCCTACTATATCCATCATAATTTCTACCATACCCACTATTATTCACTCTACGCTCGCCGTGGTTTCTAGTATCCACCATGGCAGTTTTTCCGATAGGTAGAGCCACTGTATCACATGCTAGCGAGGCGCGCCTTGGCAGTTGCAAACAAAAATATGGCGCCTCTGGGAGCGAGGGTAGAGTGCCGAAGGCGCCTGGGTGCGAGATAGGCGTGCTCTCGTGTATAGAGTGATCGCGTTTTGCTAACGTGGCGTCGCTGTGCCCCCCGTGCGCGCGCGTCAACGCTACATTGAAGTGTATACATTTGGACCTTCACGATGTGCTCGTGGCCGTTATGCTAGCTCCACACATACCAAATGTAGTATTACGCGACGTTAATGGACGACGAAGGTAAATGGCACGTCCAAACACGATAGTTATGACATGCGTGTCAAGTAAAACATGACTACATGCTACACTCATAGGGTGCTCACGGCCCTTTCGCTAAGTCCACATGTACCAAATTTCATATTACGTGACGTCAATAGGCGATGAAGGTAAATGACATGTTCAAATAACTTGACAATCAAGACATGGAAGTCATACAGGCTAAGTTAAGTCCACCTCGTAACGTTGAGCTGATTCTAAAAAAGACATATCATCATTTCTTATTCGTTCTTCGCATATCATCACTTGTCGCTGTACATGGAAATCGCCAGGTTTTTTTTTCCTAAAGCCACTATCATTTTCGTGCCGCTCCACGTTACAATCAGGCCGTTTTCAACCACAATACGGTTGCATTGATGAATACGCAATGATTTTTGTTCCTGAAAACAACAGATACGCTATGCAGCCTCCAAGAATTTCTTTGAAGAGCCGCTCACCAGGTTTGAAACGTTTGAGTTGACAAGCGCTATGCGTAGACGAGCTGTTCAAGATTACGTCTGCGAAAATTTGCAACGCTACGTGCCACAGAAATAGGTCAAATTTCAAGATAAACGCTGCTCCACCTTCCTTTTGCTGAGGAGACGCGCCATAGACGCCACCGGGAGCGGCCGCGTTTCGCACGCGCTCCAGCAAAACTCCTGTTTCTGACTGTTTAGGTCATTCAATGGCAACCTAAACAAATGTGAAGCTTTCTACGGAATCAATCGCATCATCTAAAGTGATTCCAAGTGAGTGCCTTGCAGTTTGCAGTTTGCATCCTTGGATGCAGTTTGCATCCAAGATTGACTTTCTGGCAGCGTTCGACTATCTCGGTGGGCCTACCGGCTAGGCCTGCTTGCTAGGCCTACCAACATGGTCATCCACGAAACAGAGGGAGAGGAGCTTCCCTCCGCCGAAGCTCTCGACAATGATAAAGGCAGCTGGCGTCAAGTGTATGCCAGGGCCAGAAAGCCCGCTTCATTCCCGAAGAAATCGACGCTTCATATACCAACTTCGCAAGAAGAGTCACAGAAAGGTCCCCCATCGACTCCTCGCACTGCCCTCAGACCCCCTTGACTTCCAGCGGACGACTACAAAATGGTTCTGCGAATACGTGGAGGCCTCAGCTGTGCTGACACTCCACTTCCGAAGCTCATCCATTCGGTCCTAAAAGCGCAAGCGCTCGCAAACTCTCTAGATGAACAATACCGCATCAACTCTGTAAGCAACATTCTGCTCATAAGCACACCGGACACGGCACGCACCGAAGCATACCGCCGTATCAAATCCATCAAGATGGACGAGAGAGCTTTGAAGTGGTCCCCCACATTACCCATCCATCGAATAACTGCCCAGGAGTCATCCGTAATATTCCTTTGGAACACACATCTGAAATCTTCTTGTCAAGTCTATTGGACTATGAAAGAATAGGCCTCATCCTGACCGGACGCCGTATGGGTTCCACAACGTCCATCTTGGTCACCTTCAGAGGTACGCGCGTGCCTTTCTACATAAGTTATCAGGGTGGCATCACCAGATGCGTACCCTATCGTCATAAGACGGAAGCCTGTAATCTCTGCCGCAAGCTTGGCCACAGACCAGACGTATGCCCAGGCGCCCCTCAGCCTTTATGTCCAATGTGTGGCATTTCGAACCCACTCCTTCATCACGAATGCAAACCTAAGTGTGTGGTGTGCAACAGTGACCACCTCACCGGCTCGCCCCAGTGCCCACAGCTCTACAAGCCCAAACCAAAGCACGCCCCCTCAACTTTCCAGCAAGATGCAGCTCCATTCCTCTACCCAAGCCCATCTTTCAAGAACGCCCCTAGAGGACGCTCACCCAGTATTACGAGACGGCGAAGTTGAAAAAGTCGAAGCCGTAGACGAAGCCGCAACAAAAGCATTCAAGACCCCAGTCATAGGACTGACCCTGAACACGAGGTGAGCAGGGCTGATGTAGCCTCCCCTGAAAGCTGCATTTTAAAGCAGCTCAGACTATTGCAGGATGAGATGGCTAAATTGAGGGCAGAAAATTCAAAACTACGCCTAGAGCTTCAGTCCTTCAAACAACCATCTACCTCCACACACCTTCCCGCCTGATCTATAACCCCTACACCTATCTCACCAGCACCAGCTCCTCTTTCAACCACCCCTATAGCTATGCACCCTGCTCAACCACCTGCGCAAAAACGCAAAGTCTCGACTCCCACATTGTCATTCGATGAGCGAGTAGAACAAGTCGAAGCAAAAAAGAATGTTGACAAGAGAAAGAAAAAGTAACCAAACTTGAGGGAAAACTAGACAGTTTTATTACCTTCTTCACAGCTTCCTTGCAGAAGCTACATGAGTCCGTGGCCTCGATACAACAAGCCATGTTACCAATGCAACAAACCCTAGATAGAGTCACGCAGTGGATCGACACGGTCCACGCTAACCATCAAGAGCTTGCCCAACCTAAGCCAAATCAACTTAGCGAAAATGGCTGCTCGTAACTGCACTGAACTTTGCATATGACAATGGAACTGCAGGTGGTTTCGCCGAAAAAAGGCAAAGCTCCTGCAGTACATCAAATCACAAACTACCCCTCCCCCAATCATTGCGTTGCAAGAAACAAATGGTGTAGTGCAGCTGCCAGGTTATAGAACGCATCAAAACTCGCTTAATTCAGAAGTACCTTACAGTTACCTATTCAAAATTTGCTGACATCGACATTGAGCACGACTTTCTCCAAATACCACCTGATAAACTTGACTCACCATTCCTATACATTCTCAACGTATAGAGTAGACCACAAGAGCAAAGGCACCACTTCGATTCCTTATTTGCCCGAGCTACATCCTCGGCAGGCAAACACACCCTCCTCATAATGGGGGATTTCAACGCCTCCCACCCAGCGTGCGGTTACACCACATCTACACCGAAAGGTAGAGCCCTCTGGTCCCATATTCAGGCACATCGCTTCACACTGCACAACGACCCGGAGGAGCCTACTCGTTTGGGGAACAGTATGAACAAAGATACATCCTCCGATCTTACCCTCACTCACATTGCCCCCGCAATGGTTTGGACTAACACCCAAACTAATCTTGGCAGTGATCATTACAATATTAACATTACTTTACAACTAAAACACAGACCCATGGCACCTAAACCACTGATGCTCACAGAATGGGACAAATTTAGAGAAACCCGCAACAGCACCGCTCCCTCACGTATTGCAGACCTTGCCGAGTGGACTCAACAGCTTCAAAAAGATGTTGAAATTCACACGAAAACTCTACCTCCCGACACCCCAGTAACTACTCTCGACTTCAAGCTTCTCCATATGTGGGAATCAAAACAGTCACTTCTGCGACGGTGGAAACACCAGCGCCACAACAGGAAACTCCGCATTAGGATAGCGAAGCTAGACCAACAAATTGAGCGATACACGACTCAATTGGCGGCACAACATTGGGGTCAGCTTTGTGATGGAATGCATGACCACCTCAGTAATAAACGATCATGGCAAATTCTTAGACATCTGCTAGACCCCAGCACTTCTTGCGCACGACACTCTAACGCTATCACTAAACTGTTACACAAGCACAGTGACCATTTAGGACAGCTCTTCGATAACCTCCGTACGTTGCATTTACCTCAATTACGTGAGGATTCTATACCATCTTACACAGGGAAACCTAATGAGTCATTAGATGTGGCGATAACGAAAGCGGAAGTTATGCACGCCCTCGCAACACTCCGTACCACAATGGCTTCAGCCCCATACCGCGTTAAAAACAGAATACTTAGAAATCTCGACTCTATTTCTATTAAAGCCTTGACCGAGTACTTTAACGACTGTTTTGACACGGGCACCCTTTCACCTTCGTGGAAAGATGCTAGAGTCATATTTACACCTAAACAGAACAAACCTCCCTTAGTAGAAAATCTGAGGCCCATTTCCTTAACATCGTGTCTCGGAAAGACTATGGAGCATGTTGTGCTTGCACGCCTCCAGAGACACGTGGAGGATAATGGACTACTGCCTCCAGAAATGATTGGTTTTAGGCCCTCACTTTCCGCGCAAGTTGCGATGCTTCGCCTTCAACACGACATCATAACTCCTAACCAGAGCGAGAATACTCAGGCAATCCTTGGTCTAGACATACATGGAGCGTTCAATAACGTAGCCCACTCAGCTACATATGCTGGCCTCAACTGCATTTCTTGTGGCGCTAAAATCTAGTCTTACATCAAAAGCTTCCTCACAGACCGCACAGCTACATTAACATTAGGACCAGAACATTCCTCACCCTATACACTAGGCAGCTTCGGAAAGCCTCAAGGGTCAATGCTCTCTCCAATCCTGTTTAACCTGGCTATGCTACCTATACCCAATGCTCTTCGACGTATCCCTGACTTGAACTTCTCCATCTATGCCGATGATATCACCTTATGGGTGAAAGGAGGCTCAGATGGACACATTCAAGACACCCTACAAACAGCTGTAGATGCAATAGCAGCACTAACATCTCATATGAATCTCTATTGTACCACAACTAAATCAGAGTAACTTGTTCTACCAACTCATCGTCGGAACAAACACGTTCCAATGATCGAAGTTCACATAAATGGGTGCCTCATTCCTACAGTATCACGCATTCGTATGCTCGGTTTATTTATCCAAAACCACCGACTTAATACGTACACACTCGAAGCTTTACGCAATGCCATTGAAAGCACCCTAAGAATGATAGGAAGAATCTCAGGGAAAAATGGCGGGCTCCGAGAGTCAGAGTTACTTCGTGTAATACAAGCTTTTGTGATTAGTAAAATCACATATGCCCTTCCTTACCTTCACCTTAAATTAGCAGAGGAGCAATCGGTCAACACCCTCCTCCGCAGAGCTTACAAATACGCGCTAGGCATTGGAATCGATACCTCTAACGCACTACTCCACCAGACAGGAGTCACAAATACCATATGTGAAATCCGTGAAGCCCATTTAACAGCTCAATACGCAAGACTCGTGACCACTAGCACAGGTCGCCACATTTTATCGTCTACGCGAATTAACTTCACCTCACTCACCAATGCTAAATACAACATTCTCCAAAACATACACAAACAATTACTCATACCGCCACTTCCTAAAAACATGCATCCAACACATCATACTAAGCGCCGAATCCAAAGAGCAAAAGCTCTTTAGAAAAAAAAATGCATGGAGCCAATGACGTGCTCTATGTAAATGCGGCAGAATACCCATCATCCTCATCCTATGCCCTCTCTGCTGTCGAGTATAACGGCAAGGCGCTCACAACGGCATCCATTACTGTCAACTCTTCGGAGGAGGGAGAGGAGGCTACCATCGCGTTAGGTCTATCCATCCCCAATATCACTATGATTGTAAGTGACTCCAAAACTGCCATACGCAACTTCAGCGCAGTTCGCATCTCATCAACTGCCCTTTCAATTCTTAAGAAACATCCTCCGACGCAAGACGTTGCTCTCATATGGACGCCCACGCGTGTGGGGTTGAGTGGCAATGAGGCGGCTCATACCTGTGCTCGAGGAATGACCGGCCGAGCACAGGCCTTTGATGGCGCCTTAGACTACGCGGCCTTTTTCAGCGCGAGAGATCGTCTTTTGACCTTCCACGACATAAAAAATCACTACCGCCTACAGCGCACTATATACCCCCCCCCCCCTTACATCATGGAGCTTCGCGCTACCATGAAATACTATGGAGCCAGTTACAGACCCGTACGTTTCCTACCCCCATCTTTTCGCCATCTTATACACCCTGCGATATACCCCTCCCCTTTGAGCATTTTCTCTCAACAAAGAGCTAACCTAGACCATATCATGTGGGGGTTACCCACCACCCGATTCTCTACACATTAATAGTAAGGAGCAGTGGGAGGCTGCTATGAGCAGCTCGGCACCCGAGTTCCAGGACAAGATCTCTGATTGGGCCAAGAGGGTAGCGGAGACCTACGCTGGGTAGGCTCTTTCGATAATCCACCACCGCACCTTTCCCTCTTGGGATGAATAAAGTTTTTCTCCTCCTCCTCCTTTTGCTGGTGCGCGCCCAGAGAAAGAGGGCATGAGGTGTGCGTATGAACGGCTCTACGTACAGAGCAATGCAGAGACGTTAGTCTTCGACGTAAACGTGTATTCTCTGACATTGCCAATAGTGACACGTGACATGGCGAAAATTACTTAACACAACACATGCGTAGTTTATGTATATGTTGCTTAAAGAGATTATTGAATATCTAGGTAAATCTCAAGGTAAATCTATGTAAGCCATGAGCCCGCGTATAAGTTACATTGCGAATATGTTCTTAGGTCAAACGAAAATTGCCTCAAGATGGCAAATTGGGCCACTTAGATTTGGTTTATGTTTGATTATTTATTGAATTACATCCCACCGAAAAAGACACCTGAAAACAAACTGGCCTGAAAGCTGGGCCAGTTATTGGCAGTACTTGAACATATAATAAAACGGCGTAAAACTACGCGGACACAAGAGAATGGAAAAACCGCAGCCCTCTGGTTCATCCCTTCTACTTTTTTGTCCGCGTAGTCGTCCGCTGTGGTAAAATATGCTTAAGTACAGACAGAAAAGACTGACAAGGACGAAAAAGGACAAATACCAAAGGCTAAAAAATACCCAAATAGGCATGAAAGGTAAGGTGTCCTTCGATTGCTTTTAGCTCGTCAAGGCACTAATCACCTGAAAATCTCAATGCGTACGTCATCAGGCACCGTCTTCAAGGCACGAGCACCACACTCAATAATGATGATGATGATCCTTGATACTCTGGCGCACACTCACAAAGGGGGATCGGCCAAGATCCGGGTGGCAGGATCTTAAGTAAAAGGCTTATGGTTTTTCAACATTCATATGCCGTGGGCAACTGTATGCTTTTTTTTCTTGTGGAACAATCTAACAAATGGTTGCAGCACTATCTATTGCTTACATATTGAAATATGACCTTTTTTTAAACTTCGAAGATCCCACGTACTGCGGGAATCGTTGATATGCGAAACACGAATGAGGAAGATGATGTGTCACTCTAAAATTAGTGCAATGTTACGTGGTGAAGGTAAATGATGCCGAACATGACTTACGTGTCATGATTATCATGTTTGGATGTGTCGTTTGCCTTCGTCATCTATTCGCGTTACGTGATAGCAAATTTAGTGTATGTGGAGCTAGCCAAACGGCTGCGAGCATGCTATGAGCGTGGTATGTTGTCATTTTCCTAAATGACGCGCTTGTCAGGATTATCATGTTTGCACCAGTCATGTGCTTTGTTTCTTTATTAACGGCACGTAACACCAAATTTTCTATATGTGGAGTTGGAAAAACGACCGCGAGCCCATCATGAAGGTTCTAATATACTTTAATGTAGCGTTGACGTGTGCCCACTCTGGGCACAGCGACGCTACGTTAGCAATACGCGAGCATTCTATTGTCCGACGACAGGCGCGACCAGAGTGTGTCAGCGCGGCCCGTCGGCAATCAGCGCGAAATGCAACATGCTGCATTTACCGCCGATACGTTACCCAGACAACACTGCACCTCCCTCTTTTCGTGATGGAGGGACGCCAGACGCACCTAAGTGGGCTTGCGTCAAAGCAATGCAGCCCAGCGCGCGCCTGTGCGTATAAGGCAAGACCGGCGCCCAGCGTGGCAACGCCGGCGTGACGCGAAGAAATGAACGCTGGTGAGCACGCGCACCGCATCATTTCGAAATGTATTGGTGCCTTGACTGTGGTATGTAGGTATGTTTTCACATGATACGTATCTCATGATAATCATGTTTGCACCAGTCACATATTTTCGTCTTTCATTGACGACGCGTAATGCGAAATTTAGCATATGTGAAGCTAGCGAAACTGCCGCGAGCACTTCATGAGTGTGGCATGTAGTGATGTTGTCACATGACAGGCACGTCATGAGTATCATGTTTGGATGTGTCATTTATATATGTCTATGTCGTCTGTTTGCATCGCGTAATACCGAGTTTGATAGATGTGAAACTAGCGAAAAGGCCATGAGCGCGTGATGAGCGTAGCATGCAGCCATGTTGTTACATGACACGCATGTCACGCTTATTGCGTTTGCACCAGTATCATACCTTCGTCATCCATTCACGTACCGTAATACCGAATTTGGTATATACGACGCTAGCGCAACGCCTGCGAGCGCATCATTAGCTTGGCATGTAGTCATGTTGCTACATTACACGCATGTCATGATTTTCATGTTAGGGTGGGTCGCTTGTTTTAGGCATGCAATCATGCCATACCATACCAGTTTTCCCACATGCCAAGTGAACGAAACCACCGAAATAGCAGCAGGAAATTGGAATGTAAATCATGACATTCATGATATCCATGTCGTGATTTTCTCGCTGTAATTTCTTGGATATGTTCTTTGTACAGTCATGTTATGCCATACCAAGTTTGGTATTGATGGCATTATTGAAACGGCCAGCAGAACTAAACGTCGTAAGTGGCTAGATAGATAGATAGATAGATAGATAGATAGATAGATAGATAGATAGATAGATAGATAGATACACTCAAAGTCGCTGAAGTTCGCTAAGAAATGCTTCGCATTTAATAGAAAGGCAACGTTCGTTTCAGGGCCGATTCCCCGTAGTGGGTTTCGCCAGGATAAAGAAGGCAAGCAAGAGAGTAACTGGCTGCTCTGAAACAGGGAGAACAGGCGTAAACTTAAACCCTCTACTCGCGCTTACCTGCTCGGTTACGACTGGTATTGCATGGAACAATTTTCGCGTGAAGCGAAATGCTGTGAAGCATAAAGTAGTTAATGCCGCAAAGCAACGCTTCACGGCATCAACTGCTCCAGACCAATTTGCATGCATAAAAAAAAAAACTAAGGCACAGGCTCAAGTAAAGATACATTGCCACTCCAAACAGCTGTTCCACATCCTTTGGCGTGTCTCTCAAACTGAGCACAACCTAGATGGATGGATGGAGTGACTAGTGGACGTGACTAGTGCGCAGTGGCTTCTTCCACGTTGACCTCGCCGGCCACGTTGGCACGTTTGCCAGCGCATACCACATCATAGGATTTATGGACAGCCCAATCCTTATCCCCCTTGTTGGTGATTCTGAAGGCGGAGCACGACTTGGCCTGATCGCTGCCCAGTAACAAAGGTATCGCCAGGGTATATGCTCTAAGCTAGCTGTTTCTCCAAGGCGGGGGCACGAGCTTGTAGTGTAATTATTGTTGCATAGAGGTAGCTTAGCCTCATGAGGGAGCATAGCCTCATTGGGTATCGTGTGACTATGCAGGAGGGTGCAGGTTCAACTCCCGGCCACGGCGGCCGTATTTCGATGGGGGGAAAGTGCAAATAACGCCCATGTGCTTACATTAGGAATCACGGCAAAAAACTTCAGTAGGCCGAAATTCATCTGCACACTCCCATCGCGGCGTGCCTGGTATTCATATGGTAGTAGCGGCACGTGTAACCTAACCAATTATGTATTATTGTGCTTTCACGCATGAACTATGCCGATTACGTTTCGTAGAATGTTGAAAAATAACGGTGATGCTTTTTTATGCGCCTCGTTGAATCGATGAGTAATTGATTGATTTGTGGGGTTTAACGTCCTAAAACCACCATATGATTATGAGAGACGCCGTAGTGGAGGGCTCCGGAAATTTTGACCACCTGGGGTTCTTTAACGTGCACCCAAATCTGAGCACACGGGCCTACAACATTTCCGCCTCCATGGGAAATGCCGCCGCCGCAGCCGGGAATCGAACCCGCGACCTGCGGGTCAGCAGCCGAGTACCTTAGCCACTAGACCACCGCGGCGGGGCAATCGATGAGTGCTATTGGTTCCTTGCGAAACTAGAAACGCGCATGTTTATCAAGTGTGTTGAACCCCCCCCCCCCCAAAAAAAAAAAAAACTCCATTATTTGTGTACAGTCTAAGGTAATAGGTAAATCAAGATTGTTAAGAGAATAAGAGCTCGTTGCATTCGCGACAAATTCGTTGTATAAAACAACTCGAGACACACGTGGAAGTGCTGGGAGCGTCGTGCGGGTGCCTGGCGACAAAAAAGAAGGCTTCTACTCTACCCCAATAAAACAAAAGTATAAACGTCACTCCTGCATTGCTTGCATCAATAATAGGTAAATATAAGCGCACGTGACTGGCCGTGGCCGGCTACGCTCTTCGTGTGCACGTGCGCGTGCAACACCCTGTGGTTGATGAGAAAGTTGAACACTAAAGGAACAAAGTCGCTCCAAGAAGGTTCTATACACCTTTTCACAGGAAGGAAAAAAAAAACACCGCCGTGATGGGCTGTGCGCGGAAGTACAAAGGCTGAGAGTTCAGCATTGCCAGTGCATTTCGGAGGGGACGCGCCAATTTGCACAGCCCAAGGAGGGCTATGGCGGCACCCAGGGAGACGTTTATGAAAAGGTGGATAGAACCTCTGGAGTGGCAGTCCCGGCCGCCGCCAACGGGAGCAAGGGAAGCCGCCGGCGGCCATATTTCTAGAGGAAAAACAGGGCAGAACCGCCATAGGCCGCAATGTAATGCGCGCGTTGCGCGCGTTGGTTTGCAGTTCCACGATCAAAAAATTAGATGGAAACCACTTTTAGGATACACCAAAGAATAAGTCCTCATCTTGTTTATGAAACAAATTACTTCATGCACTTGTTGTCAGCTGCACACTTTCAGATCAATGTGTTGTCGAGGGATGCTTCGCATATCAAGCTTGCTGGCGCACTATTGCGGTACAAATGGTTGTAATAGATATTGGGTGCTTTAAGAAATGTGCTTGCAGATACTCAAGATTAACGGGAACGCGACATTTGCTCGCCTCTTTCATATATGTGCTTGTGTGTGTGTCGGTAGATTACCAAAAAAATATATAGGGGGGTTGAAATAATTAGAGCTAAAGCTAGAAAAAAGAGGTAATTAAGTAAACTGGGAGTCACTACGATAGTTAGAGCGCGAGATCAAAACGACGACACAGAGACAAGAAGGACACGAAAGACACGAGCGCTATCCTAGCCCAAGCTGCCCCACTTCTGAGTCACTAGTTTGTTTTCTAGAGTTATCAAATTTTAACCTTCTAACCAATATACAGGCGCAACTAAAACCGAAGCACCGGTGTCATGTGTAACCGACAAAACTCCAGGAGATGTACTGACAATGAACCGTTTATAAGAACGATTGCAGTGGCGTTAGTTATGCATATTATTTATCAACTATCGTTGGTGACGTGTGTTGTCATGGCAAGCACAGCCTTGAGAGCCTAGAAACGAAGTAGCTCAATGTTTGATATAGCGGCACTCACTCGATCATTTTGGCAACTACGTCTAATGGTGTTTTGGTTTTCGGTTTCGTCAGCAAGGTAGAAAACTTTCAAAATTGTCTCATCTTGGTCTAGACGCAATTGCTTACTTTTGTCCTTAAATTCTATTGAAGCTATGTCAAGAACGGTAGAAACTAACAGGTTTTTGAAGATGCGCTCGGAAAGCAGGAGAAATCGAAAGTGCACTGCCAGGCGGTACACGGTCTGGTTGTCTGCCCCGTTTTGTCGAAGCAGCATTGTTCGAAGTGAATATAACAGAGGTGGTCACCGTACCTAGCCCTTTAACTATTCCTTCCAAAAGCGCGTTCCCAGACAGGCCCCGCCGTGGTGGTCTAGTGGCTAAGGTACCCGGCTGCTGACCCGCAGGTCACGGGTTCGAATCCCGGCTGCGGCGGCTGCATTTCCGATGGAGGCGGAATTGTTGTAGGCCCGTGTGCTCAGATTTGGGTGCACGTTAAAGAACCCCGGATGGTCGAAATTTCCGGAGCCCTCCAATACGGTGTCTCTCATAATCATATTGTGGTTTTGGGACGTTAAACCCCACAAAACAATCAAACAAACAATCAATCACGTTCCCAGGCAGAACGCAGCGCACTGTTTTTCAGAAACCTGTAACAGCTAGGGATAATCATGGCATGGAATTCTTATCTACGTTTGCGAATCCCACGATAAACATGCACCAAATTGAATATTCACTCGCTAAAAAAATATGCATGCACGCCGTAAGTCTTGCCTTATACGACAACACCAGAAAACTTGGAATTAAAAGCGCATTCAGACGCCCTACTCGTTCCAAGTTAGATACTTGCCGCCATAGACCGCAAGTGCCTCGTCCATAAACTTAAAACGCATAAACACCGCCGTGTCAACGAGCATTTAAAGCTTCAAGTTATCTTCTATACAGCTATACGCATGTATTACGCGCATGCGTACCTTTGATATTGTTTCTATTATAACAGAATACGCAAAAAAAGAAGCGAACGTCAGCGAACGAAGCGAGAATACGTACACGTGAAAAGTGATCCCAGGCGTCTTCTTGATGCAGTTTGCGCAACCAAAAGAAACGCAAGAAGTCACGATGGCTTTGTAAAATATTTAACTGCTTTACAAAAGCATGTCACAGTTTCAAAAGGCCACCGTTAGGGCGGAGCTACGAAGCGCACTGTGTAGTCTGCTTCCGAGTCTTTTCTTTTTCAATATGGCGGCAACCGGCGTCACTTATCGGGGCGAACCTCCAGTCCAGAAGACCTAGTATAGAACCTCATTGCATTGCTCCTTTGGTGATTGCTGCGAGAGGGCGCGGCAGGCAATGCGCCCGAAAGGGAATATGTCGCTGCCACGCAGGACAAACGGAGCCCGTTTCTCCACTCTTGCTCCTTTCTTAAAGATGATAGCTTGTCCTGGGGACCTTTGACGGAAACATTTTTGTCTGTCTGGCTGTCTGGCTCTCTGTACATTTGTCTGTTTGTCCGTCCTAACGTTATCTTAAACGGCAGCGAACCGCCAACCCCATCCGCAGTGCCCACCAATCTTGCTCAAGGTCTAGCGTTCATAGTTGTGCGATTGTCATTTAAAAGAGCAAATATAGTGCATATCTGAGGCGCCATAACAACATGTCTGTGTTTGGTATGTCTGCCTTTATATTAGAAGAGGACACACACAAAACACTCTCAGGACTGTAGCGTTTAACGCACTGCGCTTACAATGCAACGCTATGCTCAAGAAGGTGTTTCCAACGCTTTGCTAAGACGGCACGGGAGTGGCGCCAGCCCATCGCTTTTCATTGTACACCTTATCACCTCCGTTACTGGCGCGCATCTTTCTCCGCGCTCGCGCATGCCTTCGTTTTCGAAGATAACTGCCAGATGGCGCTCAAGTTAAACCTGCCTAAATGTGCTTCTCGCCTCTTTTACACGCTCAAGGCACTCTAACGAAGCACCTTCAGAATACCTTCCACCGGTTTTCCTGCGCAGAACATCAAATAAACGTTTTGTTCACTCTCTTCAGACGCAAAACTATCGTCTTTCGACGACATTTACAGTGTAACATGTAGATTCGGGCCATTTTTTAGAGTGTAAGTGGAGAATTCAGGTGGAGGGAAGCTTTGGTTCTCAATCCCTTCCAGCTTTATTGTGAAGGCCAAAGCCTCCCCTCCCCAATCAAGCTGGCCCAGGATATTTTCAAGAGTTTACCTGAGGATCTCATATTTTACCAGCGAAATGTTGGTCATCCGGTCTCGCAGCTATTTCACAGAGAACATTCTATGCTTGTTTCCTTTCGTTTCATATTTTTAAAATGCAGATCATTGCGCAGTGAGAAGTAGGGAGTCTGGCACCGTGGGAGCATTTACATGGAACACACAGGAGGACTAAAATTATGGAAAGTGCATGGCTGTTGCGCAAAATGAGTTATGGATGTGCACGTATGCGCGAAGGAATTGAAAGCCCTTTGGTGCAACAGGCATTTGTTTATCATCTTGGGCAGGAACCGGTTCTTGTACACGTCAAGTTATCTTTTCATTTTCACCCACTTTTCTTTGTTCCCTACGTTTTCCCTGGCTATATTGTGTGTTACATCTCAATTATTTTGTGTAAAAACCACAGAAAAACGAGCCGGTAGGTAAACAATTGTTTTCCATATATATATATATATATATATATATATATATATATATATATATAAGAAATTGAAGCGAAGGCACGACAGGTCCGGGTATATTCTATATGAATGAACTTGCAGATAGCACATTTGAAAATGAAAGTGTTTACTGACGTTTCGGCCGTGCTTCAGGACGAAGCCGTGCCACGGCCGAAACGTTAAAGAGACAATTTCTTTTTCAAAGGTGCTATCTGCAAGTTCATTTATATATATATATATATATATATATATATATATATATATATATATATATATATATATATGTATGTATGTATTACCACGTTCCAGTTCTCAAGTTTTGTTATCGTTCCAAAACTACACAATTCTCAGCGAAAACCGCGCTTGAAGTTTTCGAGAAGCTTCCGGAGTGTAGTAGATCATTCCGATAAGAGCACGCCCACTCTTCGGTCTGTACAGATTATTCTGGAACCTACGGCACCACCAGCGATAACGCTGGAACATTCAACGGGAAGAGTATAAATGCCGACGCGCTTCACCGCTTGTGAGTAGTTGATAGACGGCTGACGCTCCGTTCACTGCTTACCTGGTGCCGGGATTCCCGCGACCAGGCACGCTGCCCGTCGTCGACCCCATCTTATCGAGCATCAAGCGAACCCCTGAACAACCCCCGAGCTCTGTCCAGGCCTTCACCGTGAACCAACGCCCGGGCACTACAGCGCAAGCCGTGGAAGCCAGGGCCAGGACGAAAGTGTGATGGCTTTCGCAGTGCCACCGCCGAAAGCTCATTGTTTCAACTTCAGCGCTCCAGAGGGGAGCACCGTCGACGACATCATAGATGCCCTGGATGCAGTAACTGGCCCAGCCGGTATCAAGTCCCTCCAACACATGGGAGGTGCAAAGTTCGCCACCGCAGTCGCAAACGTCCATGCAGCCAAGAAACAGAAGTGCCGGGCCGCCATTCTATTGAACGGCGAATCATTTACACTAGTCAGCGTAGGTCCTGAAATAGTCCACGTCACAGTCTTCCGGGTACCGCTGTGGGTAAGCGACGCAGCCCTAGCGACTGCTCTCTCCGCCTACGGCAACGTGCAACATATCCACGAGCCAGTGTTCAAGGGCCGCCCTGGGGTTGGCACAGGTATCCGTGGGGCGCGAGTGGAAATGAAAAGCCAAATACCGAACTTTCTGACAGTCCAAGGCTACAATGTCCTGTGTGGCTACCGGGGTGTCGTGCTCTAAAAGCAGGAATGCTGGCCACATCGCCAAAGATTGTGCCACGCTCCGTTGCACGCGCTGCAACGTGTTTGGAAATGCCACAGAGGGATGCGCAGAACCGTGCCGCAAGTGCTCGGGCAGCCATGCAATAGCTGACTGCGTACGTCCGAAGTCTTTCGCAGCGGCTGCAGCAGCGGCAACCGAAGAACAAGCGTGCACCGACCTCACGCCCGCATTGCAAGATGATTATCCGGCGCTCGAGCCTGCAAGCGACACTGACACAAGCGACACTGACGCTCATGCTCAACGACAAGACGCAGGAGACATGCCTCCCCTGTCTGGGAAAGCCTCGTCAACCCTATTACACCCCGTCCAAGACCAGCGACTACTCGCCGACGCCTACGAAGAACACAGCTCATCCAAAGCCGAAGCTCGAGTGCCCGTACTTAGCATAGACCACGAGAGCTACAGCTCTGACACAGTTGGCACCATCAGTAGCTTCGAGGCGCCAAGAGCTTCGATGGGACGTGGCATCCGAACGACCGGATGTGCAGACGCTTCGATCATCGGCCCAGACAAGACCACAACAGTGATTATGCCACCGACAACGACCAGCGCCCGCGCCAGCAAGTACTCGGCTCAGACCCGCAAACTGAGTCTGCAAACCCCATTTACCAGAATTCAGGTGCGGCCGCCGGTGCGAGTGTCGGTGCCAGTGCCATGGAAATAGACCGTTCAGCCACCAAACGAGCCCACCCACCGACCACGGACTCTGAGGGCTCTACGGACAGTAGTAAGCCCCAAAATCTCGCTAATGCTCTGACGACGTCACAGCATTTCTCTTTAGTTTTGTTCACTTGTTGAACTCTCGCCCCACCCCCTGCAAGGGGTTTCTCTGAAGTTTGCGCGCACTCCCCCTATTTTCAAAATGGCTACGGTGCATTTTCTCTCCCTAAATGTCGGGGGTTTCAGACGCCGAAATAAGCAGAGAGAAGTCATGCACTTCGCAAGGTCACGTCATGTCGATATCCTTTTTTTACAGGAATGTAATTTTAGAACCCCTTTTGATGTGCAATCCTTTTGTTCACATTTTGGAGTCGAGGCCTTCTTTTCGCTGACTGATTCAAAGATGTGCGGAGTTGGAGTTGTTTTTTTGACACCAGCGTTACGTGGAAGAGCACACTGTGTTCATGGTTTTGACGGCCGCACACTAGCAGTAGTCTTTGACATTCACGGCAGACGAGTAAGGGCGCTCGTAATATATACCCCAGCTCAACGTGGGGGCACGGCCGACTTTTTCAATCCGCTCGACTCGATTATGTTTGACACTTACCCCACTTTCTTACTTGGAGATTTCAACTGTGTTGAGGACACCAACAGAGATGCGCGCGGACGCAGAAAATGAGACATTACAGCGGAGTTAGCGCATTGCGACAGCTCATCCGTAATTTCAAGCTCAGGGATGCGTGGGTCGACACTCACGGGAATGACTTCTTTTCAACCTGGCAACGGGGTCCCTACATGACCTGGCTTGACCGCTACTATTTTCCAGAAGTGCTAGCCACTCATGTCCTTAGTTGCGAGGCCCTACTTTTCCCACCGGGCGTTCCATGCATTACAGACCACTTTCCAGTGTCTGTGAAACTTTTCGTTGAAAAATCCACTACATTTAGAAACCATTTTAAATGGACACCACACTCGTGCACGACCCGGAAAGCGTAGCATTACTACGCAATGCCCTAGAGCAAGCGTGCAAAAGGCCGCCTGAACCCCGTAACCTGGCCCCGCCGCGGTGGTCTATTGGCCAAGGTACTCGGCTTCTGACCCGCAGGTCGCGGGTTCGAATCCCGGCTGCGGCGGCTGCATTTCCGATGGAAGCGGAAATGTTGTAGGCCCGTGTGCTCAGATTTGGGTGCACGTTAAAGAACCCCAGGTGGTCAAAATTGCCGGAGCCCTCCACTACGGCGTCTCTCATAATTATATGGTGGTGTTGAGACGTTAAACCCATCATATCAAAACTCCGTAACCTGGACGCATTGAAACCCAGTTGGCGCACCGAGCTTATCAAAGCGGGGCGCGAAAGGAGAGGGCACCTGACGACAGAGATAAACGACACGCTAAGAAAAGCGCGCATTGTACGCAGAGGCGAGACGCTGACGTTCGCAATGCACGACTATCTCGATCAGTTAAAGGCGCGGTACGAACTTTTGCTAAGTCTTAGTTCGCGCACGGCTGCGCAGTCTTTTATCAACGGACGACCAGTTTCAGACCCAGCTGTTCTTCGAAGTGTTCGCAACGGCTCCTTGGGTGAACAAATGCATGTCCCTTTCGTTCAGTTGCCGAACGGCGAACAGTCTACACGAGCAGAAGACATAATGAGGGTCTTTGAAACACATTTTTCGAATCTTTTCAGGGCGGAAAACTCAAACGACGTGAACTATACCACCATAGTTAATGAGTTTTGCGAAAGAATTTCCCGCGTACCGGAGGAGCTCCGCGATGGTCTGTGCAGCCCAGTGACGCTGGATGAATTACGCATCGTGCTTCAGCGCATGAACACAACCGCCGCCGCCGGCCCTGACGAGATACCTTTGAGTTTCTACAAAACCTTCCTTGACACAATACAAGACCACCTTTTGACAATGCCAAATGGGCTTCTTGCTGACGGAATCAGACCGAATACGTTTCGTGAGAGCAGAATTATACTCTTGCTTAAAAGCGAGGGAGAGCCGTCCGACCCAAGGGCGTGGAGGCCCATTTCCCAACTTAACTCGGATTATAAGATATTGACAGCCATCCTTGCAAACCACATAACAATCATTCTACCGGAAATAGTAAGCGACATACAAACATGCTGTGTCCTAAGTCGTACGATCTGTACCTCGCTTGCACTGACTCGCGACATAATCACGTACGCTACAAGAACACAAATATCTGGCGTTTCCGTTTCCTTGGATCAGGAAAAAGCTTTTTATCGCGTAGAATGGAACTATCTCTTCGCTGTGCTTGAGTATTATGGCTTCCCAGCCCATTTAACCGACACCCTCCGTTTACTCTACACAGACTTAGAAACGTCATTAGTAGTGAATGGCTATACATCTGAACCCATTGCAGTAAGTAGGGGCATTCGACAAGGCTGTCCCCTCTCCGCAATTCTCTTTGTATTAGGCATAGATCCATTATTGAAACAAATCCACAAAATGTACTTCGATACGTGGTTTCCCTCTTCCAGTCTTGGGCGAAGTGAAAGTATCGGCATACGCCGATGACATCTCGTTGTTTATTCGGAACATAGATAGCTACAGAGCCTTTCTGCGAATATTCCACACATATAGTTACCTGTCGGGAGCACGTCTTAATCCCGGAAAAAGCAAGGCATCGTGCTTTGGGATGCACGTTGAATAATTCCCTAATGGCGTCCAAATCGTCGAAGGCATTAAAGTCTTATGTGTACCTTTCATTTCGACTGGAGAGATTGCCCGCACCACATGGAAAGAAATCCAACACAAAGTGGACAGACGCATTGAAGTAGCCAGAACGTTTCAACTACCTTTTACTGAAAGAGCCTATCTAAAAAAATCCAGCATAACAGTGGCACTGTTTATGTAGCTAGAATTGCACGACCACATCGACTGGTTTTGCTGAGAGTGGCTACTGCGTGCGCCTCCTTTTTTTGGGATAGCCATACCGAAGCTGTTGCCAGAGCCTCGGTCCGCCTACCAGTAAAATGGGGAGGACTCAAGTACCCAACCTTGATGTAATGTGCCACATGTTGGCTCTCAAAAACACCTGGGCACTCTTAGAGAATTCATCGTATCGAGGCAGGCAACTTGTAGTGTATCTGCTAGGAACCTCTAGCAGACCTTTTGGCGCATGGTTACCAGAATGTTCCAAACAAGTAAGCAGTGGAAGTCTAGCCGCAGGGATAACTTTGTCGTACTCTTAATGGCTATCGGAACCTTCGTCTTATGCAAACGAAGGGGACTGGCCTGCCTGAGTGGACGCTTCAGAGAGCCATGTTTCCCCTACTACATCGGCTAAGAAACATAATGCTTATGCATCTTAACGCAGAACTAGTCATGCCGGGAGAGGAGGCTTTCCTCCGACGGTGGTCTACGCGATTTGTTATCGTAAAAAACAACAGAGTGTCCATGCCTTTCATCGCTTATTAAGGAGGTGGGCTAGAGCTTGTACCACTGTGACATTACAGTGTGTATTTTTCTTTTCTTCTTTAGAAACATGTATTTTTGTGCAATGTTGTTCTTGAGCGCGAGAGCAAATTGTCCACACAGGTGAATGCAAAATATCACCCTATACTGTGAATGACCTCACCTTGTTTGTTCTTATAGCCTTACTGTTCATTTAAATTTAATCATACCGATGTCATGAATGTCCTGTCTTTGTTGTACAATTTTTGCATTGTACGTCACTGCATACTCTATAAGTTCTCTCGCTGTATATAACAGCTTCCATTGCACATACGCATTGTTCACCATTGTCCGTCTTTATGTGTGCACTTAAGCTGTGTAAGATATATCCGAAAATAAAATTCTCTTAAACGCTATCAGTCCAAGACTGCTACTGTAGTCCGACTTTCCGTTTACTGAGCACAGGTTCGCCCAAATAAACAATTTATTATTCGACTCGCAGTGTGCTTCATCACGACCCTGTGACATCTCGAGGAGGTGCTTCTACTTTGATGTTCCCGACGCCCCCTTCAAGCTGCGACCCCAGCCCAAGCGGCAAAGACACGGACGCTAACCCTGAACAGCGAGCAAGCCGCAGACAGAGGGCGCTACAACCAGAGTACGGCCCCTTTCTGAAGCAACCAGGCAGACACGGATCCTGACATCAACTACTGCAACCATGACCGCCCCCGTGTAGCCTGCACCACTCCTGCTCCGGCAACCCAAAGAGCCGCCAACTTTCCGCGGTTCGCCACTGGAAAACCCGTAAAGGTGGATCGAAAGGTTCGATTGCGTCGCCGCCTTCAATGACTGGACAGATGATGACAAGCTCCGGAATGTGTATTTCACTTTAGAAGATGCAGCTCGGACCTGGTTCGAGAATCAAGAAGAAGCCTTACAACGTGGGACGTCTTCCGTGCCAGGTTCCTCACCACTTTCGCAAGTGTGGTGCGCAAGGAGAAGGCTGCAGCTCTCCTCGAAACCCGCATGCAGATGCCAAACAAAAACGTGGCGCGTTTCACGGAAAATATGATTAAACTTTTCCGCAACGCTGACTCCAACATGTCCGAGAAGAACAAGGTCCATCTGCTCATGCGAGGCGTAAAGCAGGAACTCTTCGCCGGCCTGATCAGAAACCCGCCAACTACGGTCACAGAATTCATTTCAGGAGCATCTACGGTAGAGAAGACGCTCGAGATGCGCACGTGGCATTATAACCGTGCTTCTCGTCTACAAGCTACGCTGGCATTCAAGCGCTTGGAACCACTGACTTGCGTGAGACGATCCAAGCGATCGTGCAAGAAGAGCTGCGAAAATAACTTCCACAACGCAGCCTCACGTGGAATCCATCGCGGACGTCGTACGCAAGGAGATCCGGCAATCACTGGGTTTTTCTCAGCCTCAAGAGCCTCAGCTGCATGCCATGAGTTATGCTGCTGCAGCCCGCCGCCACGCCCCTCCTCTATGCGCAGGCCAAAACACGGCCCCATCGCACTTCCTTCGCCAGACGCCACCGCCACCACCACCCCCACCGACGTTTTACCGTTTGCCAGCGGCCCAGCGCACTGCGCCGAGGAAGATTGACGTCTGGCGCACCCCTGGTCACCGCCCGGTCTGCTACCACTGCGGCGAGGCCGGACACACATACCGCCGTTGCCAGTACCAACAGATGGGACTGCGTGACTTCACCGTCACTGCAGGCGCGGTTTGCGCTGAGAATTGTGTAGTGTTTAGGGACGATAACAAAACTTGAGAACTGAAACGTGGCAATATATATATATATATATATATATATATATATATATATATATATATATATATATATGTATATATATATATATATATATATATATATATATATATATATATATATATATACATATACAGAGAGAGAGAGAGAGAAAAGATAAATGTGGAAGAGCAAGTCCAGTGCGCCACCCATTTCGAGATCATGCAAACTCTTCACTTATGTTTCGGAGCATTGCTAGAGAAGGAAGAATATTAGGAGCTTTTATGTCTGGGACACTAGCATCGCAGTTATAAGCAAATGCAATAAAGCGAGCAGAGCGATTCCGCACTGCCTCAGTGCTCTGTGTTAAGGTAGAGCTATGCAGGTCCTAGAGATATGCAACGCATTCTTGCCTAGAACGGATGTAGGTAGTGTAAAGTAATAGATTTAGTGACATTGGGGCAAAATAAAAGTTTTGTTTAGCTAACCTAAAGTTCCGTTTGTTTTACCTATCATGTAATGGGCATTGTAAAAACATTCTAATCAATTGTTCCTAAGAAAGATATTAATACATAATAACAATATTACTGCCAAAGACCATGGTGTGGCGTCCCGAAAACGCAATGTCATCAGAAGGCACGACATATCAGAACTCAGTGGACATGTCGGTCATCTGGGTAACGCTCACTGACATCGCATAGTACATCGCGCTCTAACATTTCGCCTGGATAGAAATTTTTCCCAGATGACTGTGTACGATCTTGGAACTTTTGGGTCACGAGCTGAGCACTACCTAGTTTTTCAATCAAATCTTTTTCAAGATGAAGGAAGTTCTCGAAATAGCATTAAACAAAAAACCACTTCACTGCACATTGTCAAACTCGACTTTTAGTGCACATATGTGGAAAAACATCATGAGGTGTGTATTCGTACATTGTAAATGCAGTCTGCTGCATTAAATCGCAGCTCGAGACACACCTCAACTGAAGCCGACAAGAAATCAGTCATGCGAAGGTTAATTTAACTTAATAATTCTGTAATAAACGAGGCGCAGGAATGAACAGCACACGCGAATATTTGGTTTTCAATACAATGGGAGTCTTTCCGTTAAGTTTACCAGCAGGACCAAGCGAATATCTTTCAGGGGAATTACTTGTGACAATTTCAGACCACAAATATATGATAACACGATATAGCCAAAAGGCAAAGAACTATGGAATGCACGAGTGAGATAGGCACACATATACTTTTCATACACTTTGTTATTGTGATGTTAACGCACAATCATTAAATCACTGAATTTATTTCCGTCCTCTGGTTTGCAATCACAGCTCGTCAAGTTACCGCTTGCAATGAAGTTGTTATTCAGGTTTATGTTGCTTAGCTGCCCGATTGCAATGCTATATAAAAACGTGTTCACGCATGTTGCTTGCTGCCTGAAAGTCTCAAATAATACTAACTTACCAGGTTTAGGTGTAGTAGTAGGCCACATTGTCGTTGTTGGCTCTGCAAAGAAATACAGTGAATAGACCCATCTGTTAGAAAACATGTAATAATGAATAGGCTATTCTGTTTGCATTCAAACTTGCTGCTGTTGCAAAGCTTATTTTTAAAAACGCACAATTCAACGCAGTAACAATTTCTTTTCAAAGTATATTGCACTTTCAAATCCATGCACTGTACAGAAGTGGCGAATCCGCAACACAATATTCTTTGCTGTTTGGAATTATACCCTTTCTGCCACGCTGTACACACTTGTGCACATTAACTGGGGAAGTGCGTCGCCGCATCGCTTCTTTTTCCAAATGATCTTAAACAAAGCATGTACATTTTTGTAGGCTTCTTGAGTGAACAACTGTCTGTCATTTTTACTCATTTTTCTGCGTATGGCGCGTTGAAACACCTTGCTGGAGGCACTGTCATATGCGACCATACGCCGACAGGCTGCATTCAAAAACTGACGTCAAGAGTTGTTTGCTTTTATGCTCCAAAGAAATACAACAAAAACTGACTGTGCATGCATTTCGGGCATATTAGATAATTATTTTTATGTGACGAAGGAAGATGAGTGATAGAATAATTGAATAATAATGATATCTTCGGCTGAGGTGCACTGGCACCGTGATGGTGGAAGGGATATTACGTTAAACACCGCCCGAGGTTTGCGCCCTGCCACTTGCCAGGCGAAACGTATCAACCAGAAGACTCGAATTCACAACAGCAACGCCGTCTGCGGGAGACACCATTCAGCAGACGACACCTTCTGGCGTCTTTTTTGTGCTAGGAATAAAAGAGCAAACGACAAAAAGTCATACAATAGGATGCACTTGCGAGATGCTACGTGTCGATTGGGTGCGCGCTTGTTCTTCCTGCAATTTCGCTGCATCAGTTCTGTACACACTAAATGAAGTTTACGGTAATTTTCGCATCGTCTTTGGTGTCCACTGAAATTTTGGCGTCAAAGTAGCCTTGTGCGAGTACGTTCAAACGACGTACGCTCAAGCACGTTTTTTGCGTCCCATCCTGCCGCGTGCTGCGGCTGCGCCAGCTCGATGTACGTTACTCTGGAAATGAAGTTACGTCATGGCGTTATCTGTGACGTCACCACATCGTACAACCAGCAAGACGCGTGGTCGTCGGTGTCGCGAGGCTCCCGTATAAGCGGTGAGTATGGAGTGACCCGCGCAACGTATTGAGACGGCTGCCATTGCGGGCCACCTCGTCGTCCACTAAGCTGGCGAGATCTTCAGCGGCACCTGTCAACTCCCCTACGTGTACCAAGAGCTGGCCTGTTCCGTATAGCACTTTTTGTTGGGACTTTTTTACATGTGATTTTATTATAACCAGCTTTTAAATATATGTAGTTGTGTGCGCTGTGTCGACCTAAGACTCAGAAACGCGATCATGATCCTTCTATTTTATTTCCTTGTATTCCTCTTTTCCTTCCGTCATGCTAATATTTATTTACATTTCGCATATTTTTCTTTTGTCTGTACTTGTTGTGGTATTCTTTTAGAGCAATAGTTGCTTTGTTGTTTTTTTTTTCATCGTGAATTAGTGCTTTTCTCTCTGTTAATTTTTGTAATCCTCTTGCCATTGCCCTTTTAAGTTAAATGCTTGTTTTTGTTTAGTAAAATGTCCGTGTCTGTTCTAGGAGTACGTCGCTCAGGCCATCACATCTCCACACGTGTAACCCCGCATTGGTCGACCGACCTGCTAATAAATTTGAAATTTACCACTTCGAGGCCTTTCAGGCGTCGCCGATCGAAGCATAAAGTGGAAGGCTGTGAGGCTGGCGCGGGTAGATGTTGGATCGGCTGGGCGTCAGCCGAAGTGTGTGACATTATCTGGCGCCCACGTCAGGACTGATCGAATTCGTGGTAATGTCTGGGAGACTGACGTAACTCTGAGCGTTCATTATGTAGCCGTCCTGCTATTTTTGTGTTTGTAGATAACTTTTTGTAACAATGCACGGCACGGAGTTTGACAGGCTTATTGATCAGCGAAAAGCCTTGGGCTTTGTAGGCAAGAAGTTATACAATTTCGTCGAAAAAGAATAAAACGAAATAGACTTGAAGAGGAGCGCGATGCTGAGCGCTTTATGTACAGGCAACATCTCGAATTGTTTTATGGAACAAGAGAGAGGAAAACATAGGCTTAGAGTTCAGAAGGAAAAAGAACGCTTGGGACTGTGCATGACACAGTCGGATCGCAGCTCATCCTCTAGAATTCTCAGTCCTTTGAATGATGCTGGCCCGAGCAAGTTGGTGCAGTCACACCTTGATCATGTGCAGCGATTGCACCAGAAAATTGAGAGCAGACAGAGCAAACGGGATGCATTAAATGTTGATTTGATTGATTTGTGGGGTTTAACGTCCCAAAACCACCATATTGTTACGAGGTTGGTTGCTTCTGAGCGAGATGTATTTGCAGAGTAAAAACTACAGGCAAGAGACACAATGGCTGATTGGCCCAGTCGCGCGCCAGTCAGTCGCACCTCTTCCTTTTCTTCCTCTCCGTAGCAGGACCCCCGGGCGTTGGAGCGCCGTCTCGGCGAGAGTCCGGAGAAGTGCGACAGAAGTAGGGTTTCAAGCGCGAAACATGGACAATGTCAACTAGTGACGAACTTGGTGACGTATTGGAGTGCAATGGCGCTATCTCGTAGGTTACGTCGCTAACTTGACGTAAGACTAGGTAGGGTCCGGCGTATCGGGACAAAGTTTTTCGGAGAGACCTACACGGCGACACGGTGACCAGAGGAGCACGTGGTCACCTGGGGCAAACGTTATATTTCGATGCCGGTGGTCGTAGCGGGCTTTTTGCATATCCTGTGACCTGGTGAGGCGAGACTGGGCAACTTGACGAGCCATGTGAGCCCGATCAATGGCTTCACGCGCGTACTCGGAAGGAGATGGCACGAGAGGCAAGGTGGTTTCAAATGGCAATATGGGGTCGCGACCATATAAAGATAAAAAGGCGAGAATCCCGCAGTGTCATGTCGAGAGGAGTTATATGCGAAGGTCACATAGGCCAACGTTGTATCCCAGTCTCGATGATCATCGGAGACGTACATCGAAAGCATCTCTGTGAGCGTGCGGTTGAGACGTTCAGTTAGGCCATTAGTTTGTGGGTGGTAGGCGGTAGATAGCTTATGGGCTGTAGCACACGATCGAAGGAGGTCATCGACAACTTTGGACAGGAAAGAGTGGCCGCGGTCCGTAAGCAGCTGTCGGGGTGCACCATGGTGTAAGATGACGTCATGAAGAAGAAAATCCGCGACGTCAGTGGCGCAACTGGTTGGCATGGCCTTTGTTATCGCGTAACGGGTCGCATAATCTGTGGCGACGGCAATCCATTTATTTCCTAGTGTCGTCGTCGGAAAAGGGCCCAGAAGGTCGAGTCCCACGCGATGAAATGGTTCAGAGGGGACTTCAATTGGGTGAAGATATCCAGCTGGCAGCAAAGAAGGTCTTTTCCGGCGCTGGCAGAGGTCGCAAGTGGCGACATATCGACGTACGCTGCGGTACAATCCAGGCCAGAAAAATCGACGTCGCACGCGGTCGTATGTGCGGGAAACGCCGAGGTGTCCCGCTGTTGGTGCGTCGTGAAGTTGTTGAAGTATGGCAGGCCGTAGATGACGAGGGATGACAAGCAGAAGCTCAGGGCCTTCAGTGGTGACGTTGCGGCGGTAGAGGATGCCGTCATGCAGCACGAACATACGGGATTCAGCGTCATGGCTGTCAGACTGGATGGCGTCGATGATAGTGCGCAATGACTCATCCCGTCGTTGTTCGATGCGCATATCGCTGACGTCTGTAAACGCCATTACTCTGCTCTCCAGGTCAGGCGCAACGGGATCAGGAGGATCTACCGGATATCGAGAAAGACAGTCTGCGTCCTTGTGCAAACGGCCAGACTTGTAGCTGACGCTAAACGAAAATTCCTGAAGCCTCAGAGCCCAGCGAGCCAGACGTCCAGTCGGGTCCTTCAGAGAAGTCAGCCAACAGAGGGCGTGGTGGTCCGTAACGACAGTGAAAATGCGACCATATAAATATGGCCGAAACTTGGCGACGGCCCAAACTAAAGCTAGACACTCTCTCTCGGTGATGGAATAATTCATCTCCTGGGGAGAAAGCAGGCGACTGGCGTAAGCTATCACGCACTGTCTACCGTGGTGCCGCTGAGCGAGAACTGCGCCGATACCGTGGCCACTGGCGTCGGTGCGAACCTCTGTGGCAGCAGAAGGATTAAAGTGGGCAAGTATGGGGGGCGTAGTTAGGTAGCCGATGAGAGCGGCGAACGCTTGAGCCTGCTCAGGGCCCCATGAGAATGTGGTATCCTTCTTCAGCAAATCTGTCAGTGGCCGGGCAACGTCAGCGAAGTTTTTCACAAAACGGCGAAAGTAGGAACATAAGCCGACGAAGCTACGGACGTCGGATGTAGAACGGGGCACTGGAAAGCTACGGACGACGCGGATCTTTTCGGGATCTGGTTGGACACCATCGGCGTTTACAATATGGCCCAGAATGGCAATCTGACGGTGACCAAATTGACACTTCTTGGAATTGAGTTGTAGCCCAGCTGTTCTGAAGACTGCGAGAATCGCAGCGAGACGGGTCAGGTGGCTATCGAAAGTAGATGAAAAGACTATCACATCGTCTAGGTAACAAAGACAAGTAGACCACTTGTAACCACGCAGGAGAGAGTCCATCATTCGTTCGAATGTGGCAGGGGCGTTACATAGTCCAAAAGGCATGACCTTAAACTGGTATAAACCATCTGGTGTAATGAAGGCCGTCTTCTCGCGGTCCATTTCATCGACAGAAATCTGCCAGTAGCCGGACCGGAGGTCTATAGACGAGAAGTATGTAGCCCCGTGTAGGCAGTCCAACGCGTCATCGATGCGTGGTAGCGGGTACACGTCTTTTCGTGTGATCTTGTTTAGGTGGCGATAGTCAACGCAGAAGCGCCAGGTACCATCTTTTTTCTTCACAAGGACGACAGGGGAGGCCCAAGGACTACTTGACGGTTCTATGACACCTTTGTTGAGCATTTTGTCCACTTCTGCTTGGATAACTCTACGCTCAGTGGGGGAGACACGATAGGGGCGTCGGCGAATAGGACTGGCGTCACCAGTATTTATACGGTGCTGAACAGTGGATGTTTGCCCTAGAGGTCTGTCGTCGAAAGAAAAAATGTCGGTATATGACGCGAGAAGGCGATGGATGTCATTGGCTTGCGCAGGGTTGAGGTCGGGTGCAATCATCTTCGAGAAACGATCTGGCCGAGAACAGGTGCTGTTCGCTACTGGAGACTGAAGTAAATCAATCTCGGTGGTGAGCGCTGCTATTTCGAATTCGTCAGCATTAGATACGCTGGCCAAGAACATGCCACGAGGAAGCACTTGAGGGCACAAGCTGAAATTGAGAAGTGGAAGCGAGGTACAATTGTCAGTAACAGTCACAAGCGTATGGGGAATGGCAATGTTGCGGCTCAAGAGGACGTCGGCGAGAGGAAGGAGGACATATTGACCATCGGGAACTTGGGGCTGTGCGGTCAAAACGACGAAGGTGGCTGCCTGAGCTGACAGCCGCACATCCTGAAGAGAGCACAGGCGCGGCGGGGCAGTGGGGGGGTCAGCGACTATCTGAGGCAACTCTAGCTGAAGAACTCCTGTAGCACAATCGATCAGAGCAGAATGATTCGACAAGAAGTCCAGGCCTAGGATAATGTCATAAGGGCAGTGGTCAATCACGGCTAAAATGACAGAAGTAGTGTGGTCCTTTATACGTAAGCGGGCAGTGCACAGACCGAGAACCATCGGCGTGCCGCCATCGGCCACACGGAGCATTTGTGCAGCCGCTGGTGTCAGAACTTTCTTTAAACGTGTGCGTAGGCTTGAACTCATGACCGAAATGCTTGCGCCGGTGTCGACAAGTGCTTGTACAGGTTCGCCGTCTACTTTAACGTCTATTACACTTCGTCTGGTGGGAACGGAAAGAGGATTTGCTGCGGAAGTCGTCAATGCAGCACCACCTCCGGGGGCTGCATTTCTCAGTTTTCCGAGACAACGCGGCCGGAAGCCACGGGGGACGAGAAGCGCCGTGGCTGCGGCGAACGGGACGATGGGCGACGTGTTTGCGGCGATCGAGACTGGTGCCCACGTGGTGAAGGCGAGCGGCTGTACCAAGTGTTCCGAGAATGGTCAACGGCATTGGGCTCTTCGGCAGGTGGAAAGGTGCGGGCGGTATCGTCGAAACGGGTCATATTGGTCGTTGCGCGATGTGCCGAGGACCATGTGTTGCGGCAGTAACGGGCAATATGTCCAACGCGGTGGCAGTTGAAACATATAGGGCGGTCATCTGCAGTTCGCCACTCAGCCGGGTTGCGAGTACGTGGAGAAGACCGTCGGTCGGAGAAGGGCATCACGAAAGGGCGTTCGCTGACTCTAGGCGCGGTGACATGGCACACGGAATGCACTCCGATGTTTTCAAGCTCCCGGCGCACGATGGCTTGAACAAGAGGAACAGTAACAGGAGTGGCATCGGTACTGCGCGAATAGAACGCCGAGGGCGCCAAAGCTTCCAGTTCACGACGAACAATGCGTGTAAGGTCTCCCGGCGGCGATGCACGTTGTGGTGTTGACTGGTCCTCGCAAGTAGATGTTGCAGCGGTGTTTGGGAGTCGAGCGAATGTTTGTAGAATGCGGCGACTTTTCACTTGCTCGAACTGACGACACTCTTTGATGATCGCGTCTACGGTGGAACAGCCCTTGCACATCAGGAGATTGAACGCGTCGTCGGCAATCCCTTTCAGAACATGTCCCACCTTGTCACCTTCTGTCATGTCGCTTTCGGCCTTTCGGCAGAGGGCCAGCACGTCTTGAATGTAAGCGAGGTATGACTCCGTAGGGATTGGGCACGGCAGGCCAATTCCTTTTTGGCGGCGATCTTCCGACTGGCGGTTTTGCCAAACACCTCCCGCATCTTTGCTTTGCATTGGTCCCAGCTTGTGAGTTCTTCTTCATTGTTCTCATACCACACCTTGGCCGTGCCTCTCAAATAGAACAGCACATTAGCCAACTGAAGTGTGGGATCCCATCTGTTCGGCACACTCACTCGTTCAAACATGGCCAGCCAATCGTCAACGTCGACGCCATCGGTTCCGCAGAATGTACCGGGATCCTTGAGAGGCGTGAAAACGTACGGTTGCGACGCCATGTTCGTCGGAGACGCTGACGTTGACGCGGAGGGCTGAGCATTGGCCATGGCTGGAAGGGCGATGCGACGTCCGCTGCGGAGCTCCGTTGCCTGATGGTTACCCAGCACCTCTCACCAATATGTTACGAGGTTGGTTGCTTCTGAGCGAGATGTATTTGCAGAGTAAAAACTACAGGCAAGAGACACAATGGCTGATTGGCCCAGTCGCGCGCCAGTCAGTCGCACCTCTTCCTTTTCTTCCTCTCCGTAGCAATATCATTATGAGAGACGCCGTAGTTGAGAACTCCGGAAATTTTGACCACCTGGGGTTCTTTAACGAGCACCCAAATCTGAGCGCACATTAAATGTAATACATGAAATATGCAAAGAGCCCGAATGCGTCAAGCCGTCGAGCGCCGGGTAGATGGATAGTACTGATGAGGCGAACATCAGTTTCATAAGTGAACCAAATGTCTTAGCTGCCGAAATGCCCGTTGTGGCCTCAGAGGCTACTGATGGTCGCAATGATAGCGACGAGGGGCAGTGCCGGCAGGGTGTTGTTAAAACAGAAACGTCTTCTGTAATTTGCTTGGCGCAGTCACCGTGTTTGTTCATTGTCATGACAGCTGACAGGGATGAAGTTCATAGTACTACGGGCCCGGCAGACGATATCCGCTGTACAGCAAGAGGGACAGAATCGTGTGCTGACACCCACTGTGAGCTAGGTAATGTAGTTGCAAGTAGTTCTCCCAGGAATGAGCGGCGCAGTGCTGACACGTACACTTGCATTGTTCAGCTGTCGGTTAAGCTGTCCGCCCGTCGAGATATCAGCTTTTTTAGCCCAAATCATACGGACAGTGCGGACAATAGTGCCGTTGCCAGTTGATCCTAATTCTTCTCAGACAATGATGCTCGCAGATTTTTCGAAAGAGGGCACGACAAAGCGAGCAAAGAGAAAAAGACGCCGCAAAATGGAAGGGAAACGAAGGGTGCAAACCCACTGAGAAAAAACAAGAATCTCTAAGCGCCAAACAACGCAACGAAAACTTCGTGTGCGTTTTGTATCACTTGCGAGGCAAGCGCGTCCTCATGCTCCAAACCATCCTGAAGAGTAGAGGTGTGAGGAAGGCAATTGTTCCTGCAGCTCGGAGGAGCCAACCCCCACCACTCCATTCTTGTGTTCGAGGAGCGGAATGCACGAGGAAGGAGCGCATTATTGCTGGACGACGCGGCGTGGTTGCGACAACCATTTCCGTAGAACGCGGTGACGACGATTGCCTGCTACCACCGGGCGAACTGGCGGGAAAGAGCCATAGTGGTAATAACCTTCTTGTGTTTTGTTTTCGTTGGTTTGCTAGAACGGTTCCGAAAAAGCTGCCACCTCTAGCGCAGTTCAATATTGATAGTTACGCTTCGTGAGGTGAGCGCCACCAAATGACGAGTTTATGAGAAACGGCGCTCATACTTTTTAACTTGTTTTGGGAGTAGCGCTTTAGTTTAGTGCTCTTCATTATATGCAGTGTTTTCAAGCGTTTTGTTTGCATTTGTTTTTGTCTGAGATGAGCCACTGATCTAACCTACTGCCACGCTTGTCGTATAAGAGGCTTCGTTTTTGAAATTTTCATTGATTTACGTTTCCGAATGGTAGGCTTCTTTGGAAATTCTTATCCAGTTACCTTTGTTTTTTAGGCCTATCAAGGCAAACCTGCCTGCTAAACGTGGCGAGATGTTCTTCCAAGCTTCTCGTATTTTTTTAAAATGCGAAGCAATTCTTAGCGAACTTTGCTGACTTTGAGCATATCTATCTATCTATCTATCTATCTATCTATCTATCTATCTATCTATCTATCTATCTATCTATCTATCTATCTATCTATCTATCTGTCTGCCTGTCTGTCTGTCTGTCTGTCTGTCTGTCTCTCTATCTATCTATCTATCTATCTATCTATCTATCTATCTATCTATCTATCTATCTATCTATCTATCTATCTATCTGTCTGTCTGTCTGTCTGTCTGTCTGTCTGTCTGTCTGTCTGTCTGTCTGTCTGTCTGTCTATCTATCTATCTATCTATCTATCTATCTATCTATCTATCTATCTATCTATCTATCTATCTGTCTGTCTGTCTGTCTGTCTGTCTGTCTGTCTGTCTATCTATCTATCTATCTATCTATCTATCTATCTGCCTACGACTTTCAGCTGTCTTGGTCATTTCGATCATGGTATCGATACTAAACTTTGTAAGCCATAAAATGACTCTATGACGAACATATTTGACTATTTATAGCATGAAAATCATGACATATATATCATAAATATCATGATTTACATTTCATGAGCCTGCAGCTATTACGGTCGTTTCGTTCACATGACATGTTGCAAAAGAGATATAGTATGACATGATTGCATGGCGAACACAAGCAACAGACCCTACCATGAAAATCATGACATGCGTATCATGTAACGACATGACTACATGCCACGCTCATGATGCGCTCGCAGTCGTTTCGCTAACGTCACGCATACCAAATTTGGTATTATGGTAGCGAATGGATGATGAAGGCATATGACTGGTGCAAACATCATAATCATGAGATGCGTGTAATGTAACAACATGACTACATGCCACGCTTATCATGCGCTGGCGGCCGTTTCGCTTGCTTCACATATGCTCAATTGAAGTATTATGTGACTTCAATAGACGACGAAGGTATGTGACTGGTGCAAACATGATAATCAACAATTGCGTGTCATGTGAGAACATGACTACATGCCACAATCAAGGGGCCAATAAATTTCGACGTGACGCTGTGCGGGTGCTCGCCGGCGTTCATTTCGTCGCGTCACGCCGGCGTTACCACGTAAGCGCCGGTCCTGCCAAATACTCGCACTTGTGCGCCGCGCTTCGTTGCTTCGACGCCTGAGGGTTTCAGCGCGTCCAGCGTCCCTCCGTCACTAAAATACAGACGCAGTGTCGTCTGGGTAACACATCGGCACAAAATGCAGCATGTCGCGAATCGCGATGGTTGCCGTCGTTCCACGTCGAAGGACGCTCGTCGCACCTGGCGTCCGACTATAGAGTGCTCGCGTTTTGCTAACGTAGCGTCGCTGTGTCCAGTGTGCCCGCGTGTCAACGCTACATTGGAGTATAATGGGCACTTCATGATGCGCTTGCGGCCGTTTTTTAGCTCCACATATACCAAATTTGGTGTTACGTGACTTCAATGAATGATGAAATACATGACCGGTGCAAACGTGATAATCTTGACACGTGTGTCATGTAAGAACATGACAGCATACCACGCTCATAGCGTGCTCGCGGCCGTTTCGCTAGCTTCACATATGCTAAATTTGGTATCACATGACGTGAATAGATGATGAAGGTAAACAACACATCCAAACTTGATCATCATGACACGGAAGTCATGTACAGAACTATTTACCTCTTTCTCGTAATGTTGTGCTGATTTTGAAGTTACATATCAACATTTCTCATTCATGCTTCGCATATAATCGATTCCCACAGTACGTAGGATCTGCCAATTTGTTAATGAAACGCATTAGTGCGTGACTAGTACGAAGTCTGCGCACAAGCGTGCATCTAAATTAAGGATTTGCTTTCATTTTTCCTGTTTCAATGCATCTCATCGTTTGAGTTTTTATACAGCGGACAGTGTTTATTATTGAAAATGTGGCATTACAGAAATCTTACATGCCTTACCTCTGAAGTGTGCAGTATTTTAGTCATTTTCTTTTCGTATGTGTGTGGCCGTGGCCTAGTGCGCAAGATATGACTTTCGTCTTAGTGTGACAGTGGAGTGCGGTGCGTCTTGGATTCTGTGCGGTGTCACCAACGTCAGCGAAATGGTGCGCGAAAGAGAAAACGCATTGGTGGATGACCGGAACACCGAAAGCTCTCGAAAAGTGTGCGTTTGTGGTTTCTTTGAATATTCTTGCAGCAATAATCTTGGCAAGGTGGCTATTTCACAAACGACTCCCTTTTTCGTTTCATCCGCGCGCCTCATCATTGAAGGAAGGGCGTTTTTGTGTTCGGAAGACCACCACCAGCGTTAACGACCCAGTGGTGGCGCCGCCGTGCCTTACCTGCAACTGTACCGAAAAGGGCACCTATGTGTTAGAGGAAAAATAAATGACCTCTAGAGGGAATGGGACGTCCCAAAAGAGTTTTGACTGCTTTGAGATTGGCAGTTGACGTGCAACCAGCAGGAAGCGTGGTCGTCGGTGTCGCGAGGCTCACGTATAAGTGGTGGGTATAAAGTGACCCGCGCAACGTATTGAGACGGCTGCAATTCCAGGCACTTTGGTCATCTACTAAGCTGGCGAGATCTTCAGCGGCACCCGTCAACTCCCCTACGTGTACCAAAAGCTGGCCTGGTGCGTTTGGAAATTTTAAATGCGAAGCATTTCTTAGCTAACTTTGGCGGTTTTGAGTCTATCTATCTATCTATCTATCTCTCTATCTATCTATCTATCTATCTATCTAGCCGCGTAAGACTTTTAGCTCATCTGGCCGTTTGGATAAGGGTATTGATACCAAACTTAGTATGGCACAACATGACTGTATAGAGAGCATATTTGACCAGTCATATTATGAAAATCCTTCGTAAATAGCTTGTATACTACAGAGAGCCAGCTGATCGGTCTGTAATTCTTGAAGTCCTTGTCATCTTCTTTCTTATGTAATAAGATGATGTTAGCTTTCTTCCAAGACTCTGCTACTCTTTCCGTCAGAAGACACCTCGTAAACAGAGTGGCTAGTTTTTCGAACACAATCTGTCCTCCATCTTTCAGCAGATCTGATTTCGAACAGGCTACTCAGCAGGATTTCGATTAGGCTACTCAACAATCGACCACATTCATACTATCATTCAGGTAATAAAGAAATTCTCAGAATATAACCAACCACTATACATAGTTTTCATGGATTACGAGAAGGCGTTTGATTTTGTAAAAATATCAGGCGTCATGAAGACACTGCGGAATCAGGGCGTCGATGAAGTATATATAAACATCCTGGAAAAAATCTACAGGGGATCAACTGCTACCATAGTGCTTCATAAAGAAAGCAACAGAATACCAATCAAGAAGGGCTTAAGGCAGAGGACCCAATCTACCCAATGTTATTTACTGCGTGCTTACAAGAGGTCTTCAGACCCTTGGAATGGGAACAGTTAGGGATAAGAGGTAATGGAGAGTACCTTAGTAACCTGCGCTTCGCCGATGACATTGCATTGCTGAGTAACTCAGGAGACGAATTGCAACTCATGATTACGGAGTTAGACAAGGAGAGCAGAAAGGTGGGTCTTAAAATTAATCTGCAGAAAACGAAATTAATGTACAACAACCTCGGAAGAGAGCAGGGCTTCGAGATAGGTAATAGTGCACTTCAAGTTGTAAAAGACTATGTCTACTTAGGGCAGGTGATAACCATGGAGCCGAGCCACGATATTGACGTAACTTGAAGAATAAGAATGGGGTGGAACACATTTGGCAAGCACTCTCAAATTATGACAGGTAAATTGCCACTATCCCTCAAGAGGAAGGTATTTAACAGATGTATCTTGCCGGTACCTAGCTACGGAGCAGAAACCTGAAGACTTACAAAGAGGGTTCAGCTTAAATTGAGAACGACGCAGCGTGCAATGGAAAAAAAATGGTAGGTGTAACCTTAAGAGACAAGGAGAGAGCACTGTGGAATAGGGAAAAAAACAGGGGTTAAGAATATCATAGTTGAAATCAAGAAGAGAAAATTGACATGGGCCGGGCATGTAGCGCGTAGACAGGATAACCGCTGGTCATTAAGGGTAACTAACTAAAATGCAAGAGAAGGCAAGCGAGTTAGGGGGAGACAGAAGGTTAGGTGGGCAGATGAAATTAAGAAGTTTTCGGGTATAAATGGCAGCAGCAAGCACAGAACCGGGTTGACTGGCGGAACTAGGGAGAGGCCTTTGTCCTGCAGTGGACGCAGTCAGGCTGCTGCTGCTGCTGGTGCTGCCGCTGCTGCAGCTGATGATGATGATAATGATCATGAAAATCATGACATATATGTGATGAATGTCATGACCTACATTTCATTGTCTTGCTGCTCTTGCGGTGCTCTCGTTCAAAAGACATGTTGTAAAACTGCTATGGTATGACATGATTGCATGGCCACACAAGCAACAGACCCTAACATAAAAATTATGAGACGTGTATCATCTAACAACATGACTATATACCACGCTAATGATGCGTTCTCGCTCATTTCGCTAGCTTCGCTTATACCAAGTTTGGTATTACGGACGTGAATTGATGACGAAGGTATGTGACTGGTGAAAACATGATAATCATGAGATGTGTCTCATGCAACAACATGACTACTTGCCACGCTCATGATGCACTCATGGCCGTTTCTCTAGCTTCACATGTGCCAAATTTAGTATGACATGACGTCAATAGATGACGTATGTATCTGACTGGTGCAAACATATTTATCATGAGATGCGTGCCCTGTAACAGCATGACTACATGCCACGCTCATGATGCGTTCGCGGCCGTTTCGCTAGCTTCAAATATGCCAAATTTGGTATTACGTGACGTCATTGGATGACGTATGTATGTGCCTAGTGCAAACATGATAATCATGAGGTGCGTGTCATCGGAAAACATGACTACATGCCAAAGTCAAGGCACGAATACACTTCTACGTGACCCGGCGCGCGTTCGCACCGGCGTTTCTTCATCGCGTCATGCCGGCGTTACTACGCCTGGCGCTGGTCCTTTCTTATACTCGCAGGTGCGCGCTGCGCTGTGTTGCTTTGACGCATGCGCGTTTCAGCGTGTCTGGCATCCCTCTGTCTTGAAAAGAGGCATACGCACAGAGAGAAAAAACTTCAATTTAAGTGAAAAAATCACAAAAGAATGGCGATGAGGTCGTGCTTGGCCGCGATCTCCTCAGCTCGGTGTATGGCCTGGAGCTGTATTTCTAGGCTCGTATCTCCGAGTACTTTTGTAGCGTTAGCTACACTGGCCTCGCTCAGCCAACTTCGCGTGGCACTGGTCTGCGCATGCGCAATGATACTCCGCCGCCAGCGGTGTGCGCCCAATTCGATGCGCTGCGCAGACAATCATGGTGTCAAGCACCGGAGCAGGCACCTCCCTCGCACTCGGCCACGGCCGCGCGCGACTCGCCGCCGCCGGTCGGCGCTTTCAGAGGAGTGCCGTTATAGCGTTGGTAGACATATGGACGCCGACGCGCGCGCCTTCCCTGTGCAGTCACCATATGACACTGCGCTGGAGCCACTTGATAGCGCCTCTGACTGGCGTTTGCCACTATGTTATAGCCATGGAGAAGGAGAGTGCAAATGCTGCTCAACAGTGCAGTAGAGCGGAGAAGCTTAGCTCATCGGATCCCGAAGTAGTTGCCCGGCAGAATAAATATATATTCGCCACATAATACGTATACAGTGTGTGTGTTATTGGCACAGGTGTAAGCATATCTGGAAAGCTAAGAAAAATCAGCTGAACTTTGCTAACGCTACAAATATCGTGGCATAGCTGAGCTAAGCCACTGCCATTTTTTTTCCATGCCTCAGACGTGAAAGTGGTCAGGAGATCAGGCGGGGATGGATTCTCGCTGCAGTTTCATGGTTTATGAGGGAGGGAAGCGACGGACCCACAATTTGACCCATGTGGACTGAACAGATCGGGTAAATGTGTGCGTGTACCCACGGGCATAGGAACGAGTGTGTTTGGATGTGGCTCCATGTGATTTGTTGTGGTTTCGTGATTTTGGGTTGTAGCGGTGGTTTCGTTCGACGTGCTAGGCGATAGTGCCTTAAACATTTTGTGATAGGATAGGAGAGGCTCGCCGGTGTTCTCTGGGTTCGTGGCTGGACCCACCACTCGGTTGACGAATTCTCGAGCTTGTCGGTGGGCGGCCTCGTTTCCCGGATTTCCTTGGTGCACCGGGACCAAGGTAAGAGATATGGGAGGCCGATCCTCGTCTTCGAGGTAGGCGAGGGACTTTAGGAGCCGTAAGATACTGGGAGCAAGGGTACCGCGAGCGAAATGGGAGATAGCTGTTTTCGAGTCGCTGAGGATCGTAGTGAACTCGGAGGACACTGCGAAAGCTATAGCCACTTCCTCGGCTTCGGCGGTGTGAAAGGCACGGACAGAGTTGGCTACTCGCAAGATTGCGTCGGTGTTGAGGAGGGTGCGAGTAGTTATTACGCTAAGTACATACACGCTTGGTTAAGATGGGTAGCGGGCCACGTCCACGTAGGCCAAATCGGGCCGTGAGGCATAGTCATCATATAAGGCTTGGGCCTGTGCTCGCCGTCTACCGTCGTGGTGTCCTGCAAGCATGTTTTGAGTCCTGAGTATGAGAAAGCGGCTGTCCTTGTCGTGATCGAGCGTCATAGGCAGGGCCTCTATCGTAGACATGTGGGTGATACTGAGGTGTGGCATCAGAATTCTCAATGCCCTCCGCCACTCATGCGAGGAGAATGAAGCAACGTTTCGCTCGAACTCTGGTGGCAGGTAGAGGAGATGAGTGCTTGGGTGGTGTGCCCCTTGTGCGTACAGGCCGAGTTCTTCAAGTACTATTTCCCGGATTGTTGATGCAAGATAAAGCATTTGGTTGCTGTCTATACTCGCGATAGTCGTCACATTGGCTAGCCTGCCGAACTTCGGCGTGACGCGCCTCGACTTTAGTTGCTCTAAATTGTGGCAATGGCGAATGACATCGGCGACAGATGTCAAGGTGTCTTTAGTGATAAGGAAACTGTAAACATCCTCAGCGATTCCTTTTAGAATGTGCACAACTTTGTCTTCCTCAGACATTTCGGAGTCAATGATCCTACATTGCTTTATGACTTCCGGAATGTAGGTCGTGCAAGTTTCACCTGGCACTTGAGCGCATTGCCTTAGCATTCGTTCTGCTCTTTTCATTTTCGTTGTTGGGTTGCCGAAACACTCTTTGATCTCAGAAACAAATCTCTCCCACGTCGTTAGCGTTTACTCCGGATTCTCGTACCACAATAATTCAGTATCCCTCAGAAAAAACGCGACGTGCAAAAGCAGAGAAACGGCACCCCATTTGTTGGCGGTGCTCACCCGTTTGTAATGGTTGAGCCAAGCCTCGACGTCTTCATCTGGTCTGCCGGCGAAGGGAGTTGTGGAGCCGAACAGGTCGGCGCAGTAGTCGAGAGGGGTCGGTGTTTGTCTGCGTTGTAGGACATGTCCAGCCCAGATGAATTCGGTAGAAGTCCAGCAAGGCGACGGTTCCTTCGAAAAACTTGCGGTTCAACCTTTGTCTTCGGGTGTCCATTATCCAGCACATTTACCGCAAAGGTTACAGCAATCTGTGATGAAATGGTTTTTTTCACAAGAGGTGCGCGATGGTCGTTCGCGGCAGCGCACTGCGATCGTGTCAAGACTCTTCATCTTCCTCTCCTCTTACTTGCCTTTTACTAGTCCATTATATATATATATATATATATATATATATATATATATATATATATATATATAATGGCCCGTATTTGGCACTACAATATATATATATATATATATATATATATATATATATATATATATATATATATATATATATATATATATATATATATATATATATATATATATATATAGTCAAGTAGATCTTCCGTGAGTCATCACAACGTGGTTTATTTCGACGTTTCGCCCTAAAGCCTAGCCTTTATCAGGATGAGTACACAGTTTTTTGGTGCTCAGCTTTATATAATCTTAACTCAGAGGAGAAGAGAGAGAAAGAGGATTTAAAATTGTATAAAGCTGAGCACCAACAAACTGTACCCTTAATCCTGATGAAGACCAGACTCTAGGCGGAAACGTGAAAATAAACCACGTTGTGACCACTCACGGAGGATCTACTTGACTACTTTCAACGCTACGGCCACTCAACCCCATGCCTGCACATATATACACACACAAATATATATATATATATATATATATATATATATATATATATATATATATCCAGCCAGTGTCTTCTGTGAATCCAGTGATGAATAAAAATTGGCTTGAGCGGACAAACGTGCGAAAACTTTTATTGCTCCTACGTTTCGGCCGGGGTCCGGCCTTCGTCAGGGAATTCCCTGACGAAGGCCGGACCCCGGCCGAAACGTAGGAGCAATAAAAGTTTTCGCGCGTTTGTCCGCTCAAGCCAATTTCTATATATATATATATATATATATATATATATATATATATATATATATATATATATATATATATATATATATATTTGTACAGTCAAGCAGCCCAGAGTTACGCAATGCTTCCATTTCTGTAGTACGTTTCAGTCAGCAAAGCTATGCCATTGTTGTAATGTTTTTTTAGTTTTTGTAAATTAATACAACATTGTTGATTGGTAACCAGTGTCGGTATGCTGTGTGATGTCAATTGTGTTTTTGTAGTAAACATTTCTGTATGCCCATTCCTGCTTAAGGCCTGGTAAACAGGTCAGCAGTATGTATTAAATAAATAAATAAATAAAGGAATATATATATATATATATAAATAAAGCAAGTGGTGTACTCATTGGATCGTTTCTAGGCATGGAAGTTTCCCTTGGTACTGAACGCCAGTCGAGGAATGAAAAGTGTTCTGCACTTTGTAAGAAAACAAGGGCGTCATCAATGCGTAGGACAAGATACACTTTCTTGCGAATGACCTTATCGAGCCCCCTGTAATTGACTCAAAACCTTACAGACCAATTATTTTTGGTGAATGAAACCCGAGCCTGCATTACTTAGATTTCCGAATGGTTATCAGTGGCTAATAAGGCAAGCCGAAGTGGAGAACAAGAGCGCGAAAGCACACTCAGACCCCAATGGAGCAATGATTGCTATTGCAAAGTATTTTACCCGTACAGCGTCAATGCTAGGGAGTCTCCAATGACCACTGGGCTGACAATCTATTGTTTTATTAATGCTGGCCTATGGGTCAGTGGCTCCGGCAATACGCTTCTGGCGTGATCGGCAAGCATCGTGTTTTTTCGCAAGAGTATCGCAAAATTATGCATTTGGCATTCCGGTCAAGTCTCTGAACACATGAAGCAACTGCCACACGTTGTACCATTTAAGGTGCCTGCTGGCGCACGCTGATGCTTCATTACTCCCGTATTTAACTAACAGTAAACGGCTACTGCTACAACACAATAATGACGGCTAGAAACGGTAACGCTTGGCGTATTCCGACGTCAGCGTGGCCGACCCTGATGCAGCATCGACTATTTATAATAGCTGTACTCACGGCTTGCAAATATCAGCTGTTAGACGGCAGGCTATTATCAGACTGACGCTGCTTAGCATGTATCGGTCTGTTGCCGAGAGGTCCTCATCGGTCCCATGCCGACAGCATAGCGTATTGCTGACGTCATGAAAGGAGTGAGAGTGCGCTTTACAATTAGACATTGAGCCATTATCACTGCTGACATATGTTGACGTTGTGGCGTGGTAAGTTCAAGTACGCGTGCAGCATCGGGAGCGAGACAAAGCTGAGATTTACGCCCGTAACGTGAATTCCTATGGTCGATTTCCAGCTTTTCAGCCAGTCCAAGTGTATCACTTTCCTATGTCTGTTGTCTGTTGTCCAATATTTGTGTCACACCAAGATCAAATTTATGTCAGCTGGAAGGAAGGGCTGAAATACCAAGCTGAGATACTACGGCGATAACGTGATTTCTCATGGTATATTTCCGGAAACCCAAAGTAACTTCTTATGGACAACTGTCCGAGACTCAACGTGTTTTTATATGATCGTGTTCCTGCTACACACCCTTTCTTAGAAAACATGTCCTTTCTAATGCATTCTAAAAATATTTATAAAATGTTTTGCTCGTCCTAATAAAATAATTTTCAATTTTTGACTGGGACACTTACCCTGTCCTTTAGGTGAAGAAAAGGCGACATGTGCAGTGAATGCTAATGATATAACGATAAGCCCAAATATTCTTGCTGGATCATAAAAATGTTCTACAAGCATCTGGAAGTGCAATAAAAATACCCACTAACGTTATTGCATCACGTAAATTTCAAGAATAATACAACATTCGTTTACCACTGGAGGTAACATTAGGTAATCCACAGAAAGAGCACCCTGATCCTGTATTTATCGCTAATCACGTAAAAAAGTTGCACTTTTGTAACAAAAGATTGTGCAAGCTGGGTTACATTCATGTTAGACAGTTGAGCCGCTGTGAGTTACTACGCCCTGTCTTGCAGGTGATAGGATTGTTTTTTGTGGGGCCCCGTACCTCCCGCACATAGGCAGCTGCATGCTTCGCCAATGAGGTGGCTTGATTGATGGCGATGACGTAAAACATCTCAGCCAACTGTAGTGGGTTGGTAGCTTTCAGTTTGAACCACCCTCACCACATAACTCATACTATGTGATCCGTGACGCGATTTCACGCTTCTTTTGCATGGTGTGGATGACGCCCTGCAACACGTTTTAAACATGGTAAAAAAAAACCGCTGCCGATCGGTATTAGAAACTCACGAGAACACGTGAGCCAAGTAATTTATCGCAGCACGAGACCTAGAAATCGTATTAGCTAATAAAAGTCAGCTGAAATTTGATTTCTTTTTCCTCAAAACTGACGGAGTAAACACAAAAATCCCCAGTAGAAGGCTATCTATCATCCTTTGGCTGATTTGAACATGGCCTGCTCTGTAGTTACACAGATTTCCACGGGAGGTTGGACTTTTCCACGCCTGCACGCGTGATCGCTTTGAAAAACTCGGGCATACGAAGAAAAAAAATTGATCAAGCTAATGAGGTGTGAGTGACGTATTTTTTTGCCCCTGCCACCCTTCCTGCTTAGCTTCCAGCGCTATCGTCGGAACGAGACGCGATAAAATGTGATTGGAGCGTGCGATAAGTATTTGACTCTACTTGTACTTGACGGATTCCTAAGGTTTTTGCAGTGTTGAGTTTGTGAGAAAATAAGGCATTTTATTAAATTCATTGCACGGTTACTTGAAAGAGTATTTTAGAGGCCTTATACCTTGGCGCGTTGCCCGGCGTGACAAATACTTAAGGTGTCTTTGAAAAGTGCTTTTCACGACTGCTGTGGATGACTGCCACCGAAAATGCAATACTTCATCACATTGTTGTTAATACATGCATTCATACATACGTACATACATACATACATACATACATACGTACATACATACATACATACACACATACATGCACGCAGCATACATACATACATACATACATACATACATACATACATACATACATACATACATACAGACATACATACATACATACATACATACATACATACATACATACATACATACATACATACATACTGCAGCGAACATGGAGTTGCACTCGGGCATAGAACAGGCTAGGCCAGAAAAAAAGGAAGACTGAAGTCAGTTTAGAACAGCTGGCTACGATGGCACAGTAGATGACGAAGACTTAAGTTCTGGCTTCCTCGTCGTAAAAGACACCCACCAACCTGCAGCCACGGTAATTACAGCTTGAGGACGGCGTCCAGGCCTCCTCGGCAGGTGTTCCTCAGCTGCCATTCCCAACCCTAATCGGGAGTGGCGTCATGGCCTCCTCGGTGGCTGCAGTAAATTAGCGGTACCAGTTCCTGACAACAAACGCCGTTCACGCATCATTAGCTGTGGATTCTGCAGTAAGCACAGCGACCACAAAGTACTGCTAGAACCCCGCCCAAGATCCATCGGGCACCTCAACCGACAGTGGTGCTGTGGTCCCGCGTGCGCTCATGGAACTGTCTCAAGAGCCCCGAAGTCTGGTGTCCGTGAGCTCCGGGGGCCGGCAAGTCACCTTATCATGTACCACTCTTTTCGAAGTACCGGAGTTCCAAGACTTCCAGGAGGACGCCAATTCATGGGTAGTGACTATCAGTGCAGTAGGTTCTCGTCATACCTGGCAAGACAGTCCCAAATGACAGGTGGCTATTGATCGTTTTATGGGTGGTGCCAATTCGTGACACTAGTAATTGGGCAAGAAGCACAAGTCTTGTCTGGAATGAAGCACCGGGCTCATGGCTGTTTTTGGCTGGATGCAGCGCTCAGCCACACGAACACCAAGCACGAGGCTCAGGGCCCCCTTCTCGAGTCGAGGCTACAAACAGCAACTCATCCACAGTCAGTTGGAAACTGTGCCCTCACACGAGCACTGTACTCGACTTCCTCTCACATCCAGTGCAGAACAAAGATCTCCCGCCTACTTTCCGTGATTAGACCGATGACGTGGTACCACTAAATGCATAACTTCGAGCCACTAAATGAGAACGCAGCCACTGCCAATGACGCACGTCTGTGTCAATGGAATCGATGAGCTCACGGCTGTGGTGTAAAAAGGAGTAACACGTTCTACCGTGCATACACAATATCCCTCAGTCATCCTTCAGCCTTGGTCTGAAGCGCCTTTGTGTGGCCTCGGCTAAAACGCCTGGCTTTTAGGTTTTCTTGGGGTGCGGATACAATCTGAAGCGGAGAGAAAGTTCCTTCCAGCTGTTCCAGTGTTGGTGAAGCACAGCTCATTATTGATGACAACAGAATCAAGCTTCATGCTTTGACTACGAGCGTTTTCTGGGCTCAACCTACGCAGTGGAAAGTCTGTCATCACAGATGTTCAGCAGCGAGAGGTACCTCAGTGAGCAGCCAGAGGCACATATAAAGACTTAACGTCAGTCATTGGCAGAGTGGGCGAGTGCTGCGTCCAAGAAGTTCAAGTCTACTCAGGGCGCATTGATCGAAGATTTGACTGCTTTATCAGGATGTACAGGCTGTGCCATGCCCAAGGACAGCAATGCACAGCAGGCAGAAGAAGCCAGTTTTGAGACTTTTTACCGCCTAGCGTGTTATTCGGCAGAAAGCAACCAAAAGTAAAGTCCGAATTCCAGCGAACTACCTGAAGATATTAGGGATCAACACGGGGGGGTGGAGTGGGGGGGCTTGTGCCTACTGCAAACCTGGCACTCATCGGTCAAGTGGCTACCAGCAAGCACGAAGCGGCGATAGGTTATCTTCGTTTAACCATGGCCTTTACAGCGCGAGGTCCAGCGAAGGTCCTATTCGCTCGCATGGCCATGGTGCGGAACTACCAGAGAACATCTTTCCTCCTTGCACTCGCGGAATAAGAAAGTGCAGTGATGTCGGCCCAGAAGATCTTGCGCCAAACCGTGAAGATCTCATCGTTCTTGCTAAGCATGCTGACATGAACAAACATGAATTTGATCTAAGGACGGAATAACGATGACGTTAAAGCTTTCGACGACCATCACGACACAATCAGTGGCATCCACCACAAAAATCATCACCGTTCTTCCAAAGCACGCACAAGCACACAGAAGAATAAATGAAGTGTGTCTGTAAACAGCCTGAAAGAGATAGCTAAGGCTGCCATCCAAAGGTGTCAGAGTTACTGATGGTTCTTCACGGTTCAAGACCTATAAACGTTTTCCCTCACGAGAAGACAACCACTGCCACAAAATGGATATTTTTAGAATGGCTTCATATTCACAGCGTGCTCTAATGTAGCGAAGATGCAGCGGCAGTCGGGCGTGGGGTAGACTAGGCTAGAAAACAAGGAAAACAGAAGTCAGAAAAAAAACAGCTGGCCCATAGCAAGGGTGCTACCTTTATCTTGTTTATTGATTACAACACATATATTCATCACCACTGTGGGCATTTGTAGCTCATTTATTCATCCCGTACATAAGCATCATCACATAGTGTTTATAATAGTCATCGTTAGTGGATATAGCCCTTGAGTTTGTTCTATGTCTTAAAGATGACTGTTTTTCGCCATGTTTTCCAGGCCTAGTAAAGGCGTGTAAAGGACTATGGCGCAAGTGATGGAAGTTGCTCCTTGATTCACCATCCCTGCTCACCTGCCTGACCTCAACGATATTCGCTTAGGTCGCCGTTTGGGCTACGTGTCCACCAGCATGCCACAGGACGAACCCTCAGGCGCTTCTTCCTTTACCCCTTCGGCTACAACTTCTGTAGCTACTCACTCCTGGATATTCAGTGGATCCCCTCGCAAGCCCCCTCTGTTTGCTGGTTTCCAAAATGAAGAAGTGGAGGACTGGCTACGCTATTATGAAATAGTGAATGCAGTGAACCGCTGGGACAATCCGCACAAACTCTGCCACGTCTCGTTTCTAAACTACCGGCGTGACGGAGACTTGCTTTCAATAACCAGATTAACTGTCCCAACTGGAACGCCTTCAAAGACCGTCTGCAACAAGTCTTCGCTACTCCGGCAGTTCGAGGCAGCCTGGCAAAGAGAACCCCTGATGGCCGCGAACAACTAGGCGTCTTATACCTCGTATATACAGGATGTTCTCTTTCTCTCCGTCAACGCGTCAACGCCTCCATGACCGAGACAGACAAATTACGCCATCTGGTTAAAGGCGTTGGGCCTGTTGCCTTCAGTGCTTTGGTCATAAAGTACGCAACTACCGTTGCTAACATTATAGCTAGTTCCAGTGCCTGCACGAGCTCTAATCCACACGGTTGCTGCCACACAACTTTCCCGCAGCCATCCCTGACAACCCTACTGCCAACCCCTCGTTACAGATCGTGATCCGCGCAATCATACTAAAGGAACTGCAGTCGCTCAGTTTTACAGCACGTCCGTTTCTTTCTGACACTCCCAGTAAAAACTTACGGTACGTCGTTAAGGAGGAGTAGATGGCTACGACTGGTAATGCATACACAGACCCTTACGTCTCTAAATCTCCACCAACATACACGCAATTCGCCGCATTTACTCCAGCCTTCGTTCCATCGATGCGAACAATGGTGACGCCAGCCCACTTGGCCTCCCTGGCGCCCCGCACACAAAACCAACTTTGCTATGCACCACCGGCGCCAGCAGCCTTGACTTCCATAGCCCACAGCCCAAACACCGAACCCTACTATTAACCAGGGTGCCCTACGAGACCTACATGTTACTATTTCGCATATTGTGGACACATCACACGTGTCTGTCGCAAGCGTCAGTAAGACGAGCGTCGTGGGTTTGACACATACGACCGGGATGACTTTGTCACTGCCACCTCTTTCCAGCCCCGTTATTACGCTGTGCTTCATGGTCACACTCCACTTTTTCTTCAGTAATATTTAAAATGGCTCCTCGCTATCGCTGTGCCAGGCATGGTTCGCTGTCTTCTCCTCGTCGCTCTACGCAACTACTTTAACCAGCCTCTCAGTTCGCCAGCCATTGTCCGGAAAACTAAATTATGCAGCTTCTGGGGGAAAAACTGCATTTAGTTGAATTAGGCAAATTGCTCCGGAACATGCTCGTAATATGATACCTGTTTTGGTGAAAGGCATAAAAGTGAAGCAATATTAGACACTGATGCCAGTTTGTCAGTCATTCACAGACATTTGTGTGCGACTCTCCACAAAAACACTACGCTCTACGGTGGATCCATCGTTGCTCACTGCTCAAGGGCGACCTTCCGCCATGTGAACTGTTCGTGTCTACATTGACGGGCTTCTGCATGATGTACAATTCGCAGTGCTTAGTTCATGTACTCAACAGCTAATATTAAAATTGGACTTTTAATGGCGTCATCGTCCATCTGCTGCCAGCAACGCGTTTCCCACATGAACGATACCACCTATTCGCTTCACGCAGATGATGCACCACTTCGTTTTTATGCTGCAAAAGACACTGAGCTACCTTCGCACAGTCAGCGAATTGTTACACTTCTGTCTGATTTCATTGGCTGCAGCGATGTGCTCGTAGAACCCTCCGTACGCTGTGTCACCAGAGTGGTAGCCTTCGCACCAGGCCTGGTCTCTTTCAACGATGGCTTCGCATTAGTTTGCGCAACAAACCCGACGCCCGTAAAAATTCTGGTTCCGAAGGGCATAACATCAGCTTGTGTTGCTACACCAAAGTCTTTTTATGTGGTAACTCTTCGAGACGCTTTCCCATCAAGATCCCCCTGTTAAACGTTTCCCATACATCTCCATCTTCAAAACTACCATCAGCTCTGACCTGACCCCTTCGCAGACCCAACAGCTGCTTGCATTGCTGGCTAAGCACAAAACTTTGTTTGACGTTCATTCGCCCGGATTGGGCATGTGTGTGTCACGACGCATCGGAAAGACACTGACGGTACGTCCATTGTTCATCGTTGGCCATTTCGCCTGTCTGTAGTTGAACAGAAGGTTATTGATGAAAACTTTGGCGACATGCTGAGACGGAACCTAATACGCCCCTCTGCTAGCCCTTGCTCAACACCTGTCGTCTTAGTTTGGTTTTGACGGTTCTGTGCGCTTCTACGTAGATTACCGGGTGCTGAACAAAATCACGTACAAGGATGCATACCCTATGCCACAAATAGATGGCGCCTAGGATTCGCTACAAGGAGCTTAATACTTCTGGAGTCTCGATCAACATTTGGGACACTGGCAGTACCAACGCGATAAGAAGATAAAAAGGACAGGGTTTTCGGCAACAGATGTACTTTACGAGTTCAACGTGATACCCTCCGGCCTCTGCAACGTTCCCGAAACATTCGAGTGCATGATTGACATGATTCTGCATGGCCTTAAGTGGAAAACTTGTCTAAGATGTATTGTAGACATCAATGTTTTCTCGTCAACCTTCTCTCAACACTTAAATTGTTTAGACGACTCCTCATGTGCCTTGGTACCACTGGCCTTCAGCTAAACACGAAAAAGTGCAGTTTTTTTCAGCAAAATCATTGCGGTCTTATGGCCCATTGTGAGTAAGGACGACATTTGACCTCATCACGACAAAATATTGGCTGTTCTTCATTTTTTCCCAAAAGGACCCAGCACTTACGCACTTTTATTCGCCTGGCTTCAGACTTCTGCCAATTCGTGCAAGACTTTGCTCGATAGTGGCACCTTTGCACAACAAATTAGGTTCCAGGGTTCGTTTTGAGTGGTCTCCTGCCTGCGAATCAGTGATTTGTCATCTGGAAAACGCCGTCATATCTCAACCAGTACTTCGCCATTTCAAAAAAACAGCACCCACACTCCTGCCTACTGACGCCAGTGGTCATGGAATCGGAAGTATTCTACTGCAGTGCGATGAATCATTATGGGAAAGGGTCGTTGCGTTTGCAAGCCGCGTCCTGATCAACGCCGAGAATTACATTATTACTGAAAAGGAGCGTTTAACTGCCGTGTGGTCGGTGCAGGAGTTTTGACCTCAACAACATGGCCCTCATTTTAGCCAAGTTATGGACCACCATGGTTTATGTTGCCTTACCACACTCACGAATTTATCAGGACGCCTCGGCAGATGGATTGTACGTCTTCCAGAATACGGCTTCACTATTACCTACAAGTGGAGTAAAAGCACCAGGACGCAGATGCGCCTTCTCACTGCCCAATTCCTACGGCGCCATACACTGGTTTCGTTACTAACTTCAGTAATGAATGCTTAGATTGTACTTCAACACCTGTTTATTTTTATTTGTTTATTTATTCAACACTGTGGGCTTTTTTAAGCCTACACAGGAGAAGACATGCAAAGGAAATAAAACTTCGTAATGCGGAGATGAAAAGACAGGGAAAATATGCAAAACAAAACAGCCGAAAGAACGATACAGCAGCATAAAAGCAATAAACGAACAATGCATATGTGTGATATGAAAAGGAAAAAAAACGAATTCGCATGATAACATCAAACAGTAACATAACCGATACACAGATGTAGGCTGTTAAGCACGTGTAAACGCATCATATATCGCCTTCAGGGAAAATTGCTACTGCCTGATTGCCAACTTCGACGACACTTGCAGCAATTCAAGCTCGATAACCACGTTCTTTACCGTCACATCTATCACCCGAATGCTCAACGCTGGGTACAAATTCTGCCTCGCTCTCATCGAGCCAATATTCTTAAGGCTTATCACGACGACCTGAGTGCTAGTCACCTTGGCTTTCAGAAAGCGTATGATCGTATTGTTTGTCCGGTCTACTGGCTAGGGATGTCCGCCAGAGCAGCAAAATACGTCACTTTCTGCAACCTTTGTCAGCGCCGAAAGCTTTTGACATCACCTCAATACAGAGAGCTCAAACCATTTCCCTGTCCTTTGCCACCATTAGATGTTGTAGGAATTAATCTATATGACCCCATACCCAAGACTTCCAGTGGTCATAGATGGATTGTGACAGCTGTTGACCACTTGACACGTTACGTCGAAATGTCCTTCTTGAATTCAGCCTCTTCTTCTGACATGGCTACAATTATGCTTGAAGCCTTCATATTGCGTCACAGTGCTCCTCGTGTCATTCTGAGTGACCGTGGAAAAGCTTTCTATTCGCAAATTGTGGAAGAATCGCTCAAACTTTCTAGCACCAGCCACAAGACAACCTCCTGCTATCATCCCCAAACCAACGAGCTCACTGAGCGCTTTTATCACTCTCTGTCTGACATGATAGTCATGTACCTTGAGCCATACCACACCAACTTGGATGCAATTTTGCCGTTCGTAACGTTCGCGAATATATATTACCACCGTACAAAACACAACTCGCCGTTCGACCTTGTCTACGGCCGATCGCCATCTTCCTTTCTTGACGTCTCGGTCTTGACAGCCGCTATTACACTATCTGCATCCACCTGTGTCCCGCCTTCATCACTGTCGCCTGCTCGCCAGACTCAACACTTAGGAGAGCCAACAAGGCCGTAAAAATCTGCATGACTTATCCCACACCAATGTGATCTTCCGCCCCGGCGACGATGTGTGCTCCGGATACCAGTTTGCACTCCTGGTTTGTGCGACAAATTTCAGTTTCGGTCATAGTCCCATACACAGTCTTAGAGGAGGCCTCTCGTGTTAATTATCGTGTTTAACATGTAATCGCTCCAAGTGAGAGGCGGCGGCTGCATTTTCGTTGGAGACGGAACTGTTGTAGGTCCATGTGCTCAGATTTCGGCGCACGTTAAAGAACCCCAGGTAGTCTTTATTTCCGGAGCCCTCCACTACGGCATCTCTCATAGTCATATGATGATATTAGAACGTTAAACCCCCTATATAAATCAATCCAAGTTACCGGCGCTGTCGCGGTACCAGGATAGTGCACGTGTCGCGTATGGAGCTTTTCGCAAGGCGTTCTCCGCATCTGTAAGTTGCAGCCAGGATGGCTACTGTGATGCGCGGGGCATTAGTGTGGGCATTTACAAAACGCTTCTTCATTACCTGTACATAACCATCATTACATAGTGTTCCTCATCTTCATCGTTAGTGTATGTAGCCTTTGAGTCTTTTCTGTGCCTCGGAGGTTACAGCTTTTGGCCACGTCTTCCAGGCTAAGTAAAGGCGCGTAAAGGACTACCTCACAATACATACATACATACATACATACATACATACATACACACACACATACATACATACATACATACATACATACATACATACATACATACATGCAAACATACATACCTACATACATACATACATACATACAAACATACATACATACATACGTCTAGTGGCTAAGGTACTCGGCTGCTGACCCGTAGGGCGCCGGTTCGAATCCCGGCTGCGGCGGCTGCATTTCTGATGAAGGCGGAAATGTTGTAGGCCCGTGTGCTCAGATTTGGGTGCACGTTAAAGAACCCCAGGTGGTCTAAATTCCCGGAGCCCTCCACTACGGCGTCTCTCATAATCATATAGTGGTTTTGGGACGTTAAACCCCACATATCAATCAAATCAAATTACATACATACATACATACATACATACATACATACATGCATACATACATACATACATACATACATACATACATACATACTGCAGCGAAGATGGAGCTGCGCTCGGGAATAGAACAGACTAGGCCTGAGTCTGTTCTATTCATCACATAGTGTTCCAGTGCAATACTACGAGTAGTGACGACGTAAATACAGAAGAGACAAGGACAAAAAGAGCGCTGTTTCTGTCCTTGTCTCTTGTGTAGTTACGTCGTAGCTACTCGTTGTCTTGCACTGTGCGCATATGTTGGGCAGTACATTCCAATTGTTCAATATTTTCGGTTAGGTTCAGCACTTAGGGTGCTACCACTCCTCAACAATGTGGGGATACTGGCTGGTGGAGAGTCTCTTCCATCATTGACGCTGCTGAGGAGTCTCGCCGTGAACAAATACTTGTGCTTGCTCGAGAACGCCAGGGTCACCGAAAAGCGAATGCGGCCGTTAGGTTCGACTGAGCCGAAAAAAAACTTCTACTTTAAATTCTCAACCCTGTTATAGGGAGACAGAAAACTGTGCCGAACAGCTACAACAAATGTAATGTACCAAGGTGACAGCCATACCATCAGAAGCGAGATGCAGGAAGAGTGTGCTAGGACAAAGAGTGCTCGGTACGAGCTCAAAAACAAGTCCAAATAGGGCAACGCTGCTAGTGGCACTGCAATCAGCAGTCTTCAATGTGTCTTCGTTTGAGCATGGCGTGCGGCTCCACGAAATTGTGTCAGGGGTTCACTTTCCGCCTAAATGTTCCGCGTCTGAACAACAGCTGTAGTAATGCATTCTTGTTTTTAGTTTCACTTATCATAACTGTATTGATTTTTCTTTTTTCAGATTCAGATTCTTTATTTCAGTATTCATATTGAAACAAATGCCAAGACAGGAGCAAAAAGCCGCCATCATAGCGCCTTGACGAAGGCTCCTGCTCCTACAGAATTTGGCAGGAGACAACACATGTAACCAAAACCTGCAATTCACCGATATATAGATTATCTTTCAAGGAAAAAAAACAAGAACACTGAACTGTGTGTTGCAAACTTACATCACAGCAAAAAGATCTCTTTTTTATTACACAAAAGGTACTTTTTTTAGTGGACAGTTCACAACATTTACGAACAGAGTCGTAGAAAATATGTATCAAGGTAAAACCGTACAGAATTTCAAGTGCATGAAGACATGTAGGGAGACCTTCACACACAGCACAAAAATAAAAGATATACTATCTTAAAAAACACAAAAAACAAGCACATAAGTGGCGTAAAATTACTCAGTCAATGCCGCTCGGCTAAGAAAAGATGCGAAGTATTATTTCAAATAATATTTCCCCCTCAAGATCGTTAAGCAGCAATGATATACGGTACGGCAGCCAGTCTCTTCTATGATTGGTTTGAGAAAAGAGGACAGCCCAGATTTTTAGATTTCGTATGTCATAATTGAGTTTATGTGGTTTGTTTAAGGTACAAAGATGAATGAATGCAGTGGGGTCTTGTTTGCCGCTTTTTTTATACTTCATCACAAGGTTGAACTCATAAAGGTAACGAAGTGGGAGAACATTAAACTGAGCAAATGATGGACTTGTATGGCTGTCATAAGAAGAACACGCAACATGCAGCAAGGCTTTTTCGTTGCATAATTGATGTCCTGGAATTATTTTTTGACGTTGTTCCCTATAATAAATTACAATAATTAGCATGAGAGATATTGTAATAAAATAGCCGAATTTATGATGGAAAAACATCTCGAAGCCTACACAGTGTCCCGCACGCTTTCGCCGCACGTGTTTTAACGCGTTCGATGTGCTTGTCCCACAATATATGGTGATCAAAGATTAGGCCTAGCGTTTTCACGTCAGTCTTGACTTGAATGGGTTCTGATTAATAGAATATGTTTAGATTATGATTTACGTGTTTGGGGGTTGGTGCAAAAAGAACAGCTTTTATTTTTCTCCAGAATAATTCTGCAAAGAGTTTGCTTTGCTCACAAATACAGTTTTGAGAACAGGGTTAGCTTGTTGGGATAAATATTCAATACTACGCGACTGGAAGAAAAAGGTGGTGTGATCTGCGTATAGTATATAAGGTGGTAAGTTGCTTATATCCACTAAATTATTTATTATACATGTTGCACCATACGGGTCCTAATATGCTTCCTTCAGAAAAACCAGTTTACAATACAACTTTTGTGGGTCTGAGTATTCACCTGAGATGCAAACGCTTTGATTACTGTCCATCAGGTAAGACCTGAGAAGATCCAGCGGTAATCCACGGAATCCATAATGTTCTAGCTTTCTTAGTGAACTAGCATAGTTTTTCCTGTCAAAAGCTTTGAAAAAAAATAAACAAATAATCGAATGTTATTGTTTTTTTTTCAAAGACAATCAAAATAAATCCTTCTGTGTTATTATGTCCCATTTGATCGTTAGGCCTTTACGGAACCCGAATTAGTATGGAGTTAATAGCCGACGTTTTTCACAATGTGATACAACCCTTTAACAAATAATATTTTCAAAACCTTTGAAATGACAGGGAGCGCTGACAACAGCCAATATTTCGACATGGTCGCGGGAATGAATCCCGGCTGCGGCGGCTGCATTTCTCATGGAGGCGGAACTGTTGTGGGCCCGTGTGCTCAGATATGGGTGCAAGTGAAAGAACCCAAGGGGGCCGAAATTTCTGGAGCCCTCCACTACGGCGCCTCTTATAATTATATGGTGGTTTTGGGACGTTAAGCCCCACAAATCAATCAGTCATATTTCGAAATGTCATTTCAGTCTCCTGATTTGAACAAAGCTGTTACCTCTGCCTGTTCCACTTTTTTCAGGGACACACCAGTAGACATGCAAATATTTAATACGTGCGCAAGAGCATCTACTAAAAACTCTTGTGCAAAAGTAACTGGTTTATTCTGCAGACCATCATTGTCCCTTGCCTTACTGGTTTTAGAGACATGAAAGTAGAGTAAACTTCTTCAGGTGTCGTGGGCTCAAAAAACGCCCTGTGTACATAGGGCACTCCCATGTAATTGAGAGTGTCTGTACTGTGAGCGCTTATTCCTAAACTTGTAAAGTGTTGATTGAAGCAGTTTGCTAATTCAGCACCCTTTAGATGCTTCTCATTCTAACTTCGAGCTCTTCATTGCTATTGCTTATATTTAGACGTTTATTATAATGTTTTATTTAGAAGCCAAACTAAACCGCCTTTCGAGTGCATATCACCCAACAGTTTTTCCACGTATTCCTTTTTTGCATGTCGAAGAAACTGATTAGTAAACATATAGACTGAGTTGCTACGTAGAGTTAAAATGTATTATGACTTGTGAAGGTACCTGAAATAAATTCAATAAAATAATGCTGCAGGTCACGTAACTTTTTGGCGCGCCATCACTGCGATAAACCAAACCGTAGAGAAAAGTCTGCTGGAAATTTGTTACTGCATCACTCGAAACAAGACTTCAGAGGCCTGTGAACTTGAATTGCTGGTGCTGATCACTGAAAATAAAAAGTTCACCACATGCACCTGTGATTCGAGCTTAGGCTTATAAGGTGAAAAGCTGCATCGTATCTTTGCACCAATTAGGCGAAATGCACTCATTCACAGAAATTTGCTTTTTATTCGCATTCTGTACTGTCAAAATCTTACAAACAGCGCTTCATGTTACTGACACGGCACTGCAGCATTATACGCTTGCTGAAAAAAAAGCCATCTTAGTTTTTTTCTGCACACTAAAAAAAGTAAATTTGTTCGTGTGAATCCTTTGATATAGTCTTTGTGTACCACGCCTACGACTCTCTAAAAAACAGGTCAACTCTCGTCTGGCTCAAATGGTTCTCAGACAAGAGTGATTAATTTTGTGGGGTGTAACGTCCTGGAACCATCATATGACTATGAGAGACGCCGTAGTGGCGGGCTTCGCAAACTTCGACAACCTGGGGTTCTTTAACGTGCACCCAAATCTGAGCACAAGAGTCTACAACATCTCTGCCTCCATACAAAATGCAGCCGCCGAAGCCGGGATTCGCTCCCGCGACCTCCTGGTCAGCAGACGAGTACCTTAGCCACTAGACCACCACGGCGGGGCACTCAGACAGGAGTATTCGCACCGAGATGGGACTATAGATGGCATCACTGTCACCACGCTAAAGCGGATGGCTGGCCGCTGATGTACATGCAAATTTACACAGCAGTGTTTTTTTTTTCTGACTGAAGCGAGTCAATTGTCAACAAACAAATGTTTTTTCTGCCACTTACTTGTTTTGGGTGCATGTTCGAAAACCCCAGGTGGTCGAAATTTCCGGAGTCCTCCACTACGACGTCTCTCATAATCAAATGCTGGTTTTGGGCGTCAAACCCAACATATCAACCAATGCATCGTTTTCCTTATATAAATATAAATAAATAAATATATTTGTATACATTGTAGTGAAACGATGAAGGCACCCACACCCGAGGCACAGAACCCAGGTAAGCAGAGTTTTCAGAGCAGTAAAGATGGCGACCACTCATGATGTCGAACATGGGTGAATAAGGTAGATATGCTTATTAAATGCCCGTAATATATATATATATATATATATATATATATATATATATGTATATATATATATATATATATATATATATATATATATATATATATATATATATATATATATATATATATATATATATATATATATATATATATATATTATCAACCTCACTATGTGCACTGCAGGACAAAGGCCTATCCCATGTTCCGCCAGTTAACTCGGTCGTGTGCTTGCTGCTACCAATTTATACCCACAAACTTCTTATTCTCATCTGCCGACCTAACCATCTGTCGCCCCCTAACCTGCTTGCCTTTTTTGGGAATCGAATTAGTTACCCCTAATGACTAGTGGTTATCGTGTCTACGCACTACGTTCCCGGCCCAGGTCCATTTCCTCTCCTTAATTTCAACTATGATATCCTTAATCCCCGTTTGTTCCTTTATCCACTCTGCCCTCTTCTTGTCTGTTAAGGTTACACCTACCATTTTTCCTTTTCATTGCTCGCTGCATCGTCCTCAATTTGAGCTGAACCCTCTTTGTAATTCTCCATGTTTCTGCTCCGTAGCTAAGCACAAGCTAGATACAGCTGTATACACGTTCCTCATGAGGGATATTGGCAATCTTCCTCTATTAATTTCAGAGTGATTGCCAAATGCGCTCCACCCTATTCTTATTCTTCTTCAATCTCGTGGTTCGGCTCCGCGGATATTACCTGCCCTAAGTAGACATAGTCTTTGACAACTTGAAGTGCACTATTACTTATCTCGAAGCGCTGCTGCCTTCCGAGGCTGTGGCACCCTACTTTCGTTTTCTGCAGAATATTTTAAGGTCCACCTTTCTGCTCTCCTTCTCTAACTTCGTATTGATGAGTTGCAATTCGTCCCTTGAGTTTCTTACCAAGGCAATGTCATCAGTGAAGCGCAGGTCACTAAGGTACTCTCCATTGACTCTTATTCCTAACTTTTCCATTCTAGGGCTCTGAAATCCTGTATGCACGCGGTAAATAGCGTTCGGGAGATTGTATCCCGCTGCCTTACGCTCTTCTTGATTTGTATTTTGTTGCTTTCTTTATGAAGCACTAAGGTAGTAGTTGATCCCCTGTAGATTTTTTCCTTGATGTTTATATATGCTTCATCAACGCCCTGATTCCGCAGTGTTCGCAAGACTGGAGATATTTCTAATGAAATAAACGCCTTCTCGTAGTCAATGAAGGCTATGTGTAGTGGTTTGCTGTATTCTGAGCATTTTTCTATTACCTGATTGATGGTATGAATGTGGTCGATTCTTGAGTAGCCTGTTCGGAATCCTGCTTGTCGCTTGAGTTGATTGAATGCTAATGTTTCCCTAACTCTGTTAGCAACTATCTTTGTAAATAGCTTGTATACAACGGAGAACAAGCTGATCAGCCTGTAATTCATCAAGCCCTTGTCATCTCCTTCCTTATGTATTAAAATGATTTTCGCATTCCTCCAAGAATACGGTACTCGTCCCGTCAGAAGACACCTGATACACCGGGTGGCTTGTTTTTCCAACACAATCTGTCCTCCATCTTTCAGCCGGTCTTATGTTACCTAATCCTAACCAGCAGCTTTGCCGCTTTGCATGCTCCCCAAGACTTTTCGGACTTCTTCTATCATTACTGGTGCGGTGTCATCTGGCTTACCGCTAGTTCTTATACTACAAAGGTCGTGGTTGTCCCGGCTACGTACAGATCTCTGTAAAAGTCTTCCACAATTTTAACTATCCTATCCTTATTGGTAGTTATTTTGTCTTTTTTGTTCCTTAGTGCATACATCCAATTTACGCCTATCCCAAGTTTCCCCTTGACTGCATTTACGCTTCCTCCGTTTTTCAGGGCGCGTTCAATTATCTCCATGTTATACCTTCTCACTTAGGATACCTTACGTGTTTTTATCAACTTCGAAAGCTCTGCCAGTTCTATTTTGTCTGTTGCACTTGAGACTTTCCTGATTTGACGATTCTTAATGAGACTCTTTTTTTTCTCGGAAAGCTCTCCAGTGTCCTGTCTAACTGCCCTGCCTCCAACTTACACTGTACACTCCTTAATCATTCTCGTCCATTGTATCTCGTCCATTGTATCTCGTCGTAATCATTCTCGTCCATGACCATTGTATCTATGCAAAGGTTGGTTTCCTTAATAAAAGCCGAGTACCTGTTCTGAAGTGAGACTCTGAATTCCTGCACTTTCCCTCTCAGTGCTAGCTCATTGTTTGGCTTCTTGCGTATCAGTTCCTGTCGTTCCTTCTTCAAGTGCAGGCGAATTCAAGACCGTACCATTCTATGGTTAATTCATCGTACCTTGATAACCACTTACCCATTCTGCACGATGCCTAGGTGTGCACGCATTATAAAGTCTATTTCGTTCTTATTTTTGCCATTAGGGGTTCTCTATGTTCACTTACGGTTTTCTCGTTTTTGGTAGAGGGTATTCAAAATTCGTAAACTAGTGCGTTCTGCAAATTCTACTAGTAGCTCTCCACTGGGATTTCTAGTACCGACGCCATAATCTCCTACTTCCTGGTCTCAAGCCTGCTTCTTCCCTACTTTTGCATTAAAGTCTCCCATCAGTGTAAAATACTGTGTTTTCACCTTACCCCTTGCCGATTCCACGTCTTCATAGAAACTAAACTGAAGCGTCCTCATGGCTGGATGTAGGCACGTAAGCTTGTACCACCTTTCATAATGTATATATATATATATATATATATATATATATATATAGGAGCACCAATGTAATTAAATAGGAACAAATAAATGTGGCTGAGAAATTAGCTTGCCGTGAGCAGAAGTCGAACCTACGACCTTCGAAAAATGTGTTCAACGCTCTACTACTTAAGTAACACGGCGGATATTCCCCTGACACTTTATTGAGTTTATATGTGAATTTAAACGTGAGAGTTTCAGCGCCACCTGTAGCCATGGAGGCGGGTGCGGCACACTCTTTTATGAGCCTGTATGGCGTCACGTAGCACGTGCACTTATTACGAGCTGGCAGCTGACTAATACTGCCTCTTATACAACAATAGTGCCTCGTATACAAGTTATTTTCTCACCCCTTTTTCTTTGTTCTTATTTGTGTTACAATGCTTTTTTAACTTCCCCTATACATTTGTTGGCATTATTGTCTGTTAGATATCTTTATGATTGCGTTAAATCACGAAAAAACGAGCCCTTAGGTGACACTTCTTTCCCTCATTCATTAACGAGGATCTCGTACTGGCAGACTTGGTGTCGTTAGGTTGTATACGAGGGACTATTCATCAGCTACTTACTCGTAATAAGTTCACGTGCTACGTGACGCCATACAGGCTCATAAAAGAGTGTGCCACACTCGTCGCCTTGGCTACAGGTTGCGCTGACACTCCCACGTTTAAATTCACATATAAACCCAATAAACTGGCTGGGGGGATAGCCGGCGTGATAGCTCAGTGGTAGAGCATTGAACGCTTTATTCGAAGGTCATAGGTTTGATTCGTGCTCATGGCAAATTAGTTTCTTACCCACTTTTCTTCCCTTTATTTACATTTCATTGGTTCTGTTAAGTTCCCCCCTATACATTAGTTGGCAATATTCTCTGTTAGATCTCATCATTATTGTGTCAAAACACGAAAACACGAGCCATTAGGTATACACTTCTTTCCATCACACACACACACACACATATATATATATATAAATATATATATATATATATATATATATATATATATATATATTATATATATATATATATATATATATATATATATATATATATATATATATATATATATATATATATATATATATATATAGCTCGTCTGACAATTATAGCACGCCGAACGTTGCTAATGTCAGAGAAACGCTATCTACAATTGAAAAGGACGTTCGCGCTTGGCGATTGATTGATTGATTTGTAGGGTTTAAAGACTAAAAACCACCATATGAATATGAGAGACGCCGTAGTGGAGGGGTCTGGAAATTTAGACCACCTGGGGTTCTTTAACGTGCACCCAAATCTGAGCACACGGGCCTACAACATTTCCGCCTCCATCGGAAATAAAGCCGCCGCAGCCGGGATTCGATCCCGCGACCTGCTGGTCAGCAGTGGAGTACCTTAGCCACTAGACCACTGTGGCGGGGCGCGCCAATGATTGTATATGCGTTTTCGCACTCGCACTATGCCTCGTTTATAGTAGTGTTTTTATTCCTAAGTGTTGAGCCCGAGTGCCGCCGATTGGACCCTCTTGGGTACTGCAACTGAATTTAACCCTTCGGGTGTGCATACTAAAAAAAGAGAAGGAAAGAAGTGTAAGACTTTTGGGCGACAAAAACTGCGCATACGTATCCGCATTTTTTATTTCAGTTTTGTAAACTGACAGTCGATAAGTTCATTCATGAAAGCTGCTGACAGCGCTGTATGGTGTTTTTTTTTACTTAAGTAGATGTATAAAACGGTAACTTCTCAGCAAGCAGGTTTTCCGCTTGATTATCTTCGTGAGAGTGATGCAACTATGGCTTGGTGGTTTCAATCAATCAGTCAGCCAACCGATTTCATTGTAATTCGTAGAAACATTACATAGTGATAATAAACAGCTGGAGGTCCCAAAGTCAAAGACTGCAATGGGACCTCCTTTCAAAATAAATACAATAATATTGGCTCAAGCATTTAAAACATACGCAATTTGAAGTGTGAAACTAGAAAATATTGACGTTGAAGAAAAAGGAATAAACTGCAAGAATGGACACGCAAAGGTAGGAAAATAGAGGTCATCGAGTATCAATGCTCCATGAACAAGATTAGAAAGATACTAAAATCGGAGATTGAAAGAATAATGTTCTTAAATTCATGAAGTTCTAGTGTTTTGATTTTGATGGATGTGGAATTTCTTACATTGGTGGATGAGAAAATGAGATTCTGCTTGCCAAAATTAGTACTTAATTTAGGTAAGACAAAGTTGTTATTGAGCTGAAACTTGGTAGTATTATCATTTTATAGATATCATCGCGTTTGAAAGCACAGCGTAGTCTGAAGGTAATTTTCTTTATTAGGAATTTATTAAGGCTATACATGACAAGTTTTGAAGCTGAAGAAATAGGGGTAGATTATAAAAGGTTCGTGGCATTTTTAATAAAGTGCTAAACAAAAATATTCTAATTGCTTGGTTTTTGTAATAAATGCTGTGATTGTAGATGTGTGATGTAAGCATTTCCCCAAACTTTAATGAAGTGGTTAATGTGGGAATAGACAACTGAAAAGTACAACGATAATAAAATGACCTCTTTAAATAAGCATTGTGAATTTATACGTGATCGACTCCCGTTGGCAATTTTGTTTTACTTTGGTAGTATATTTAGTAAATTTTAGTTGTTGCCCACTTCTACGCCTAGATAAAAACACGTTGAACTTGCTGATTTAAAGTGCATCGAAAAAGTATAGAAGGAATCGAGGGAAGCGTCCGGTGGTTAGACGTGAATAATGGAAATTTTGTTTTTGATACCTTTGTGTGCAATTGGTTAGTTTCGCATCATACGAGTATATTACGCATGTTTTTGTTGATTTTGGACTTGACATTCGTGAGACATTTGTCTATGTTATGATAACGGTGTAGTCTGCAGTCAGTATACATTTAGAAACAGAGAGCCAGTTTTGCAAGTAATTCACATACAACAAAAACAAGAGATGACCTGATATGAATCCTTGGATTACTCCGATATTGGTGTATTTCGTATTGGAGTTAGCACGAGAAATATATATTACCTGCATTCTGTCCTTTAAAAAGTTTTGCAGTAAAAGTAAGGCTGGTTCCGTAATTCCTGAAGATTTAAGTTTCAGAAACAATCAATGTTCTCAAAAACCTTAGTTAAGTCTATAACTTCTGAAGCAGCGTAACGACCTTCTGAATCGTAAATTTTTATTCATCTGTTAACGCAATAGGAGAGAGTTTGGTCGAATACCCTGGGCGGAAGCCGTACTGAAACGACGAGAGAATATTATATTTAATAACCTTTTATTCAAGTGGTGTTTAATAGGTTTTTATTTACTTTGCTGAAAAGGAGCAATACATAGATGAGGCGGTAGTTGGAGATTGAAGAGCGGTCACGCCTTTTGAAAACTGCTGTGACCCTGCCTTGTTTGAGCTCATCAGGGAAACAGCCAAATTGAAACATGAGGTTAATTATGTGCGCAAAGCTATCAGTGAGGAAAGTTTGGATTGCAGCACCGATTATCTCCATGTTGTTTATAACGCATATATAGAACGCATTATAGAACAAAATTTCTCGCAAATATTGTCTGCCAATTTTATCAGTTCACATAAATGCCAAAAAAACACCCAAGATAGTTTGAAAAAAACTTTTCGCGACGAGCTATATGACATGAGTGTTAGGCACGCCATATGCATTTCTTTTCTACGTTGTTGTCCCGTTTTTTTTCCCAAATATTAGCACACATATGTTTCTCTATCAATTTTACCCGATGCAAAAGTTACGTGTGCCGACTCAGGTTTGATCGACTCTGTGTCATTTCATTTTCTGCTCTTTTCAGCGCAATACATCTACCGATGTGTCAAAATTTTCTAGACTGGAAGACTTCGCTGTAGTGGGGACAAGACCATACAATATATGGTTATAGGACGAAACATTGATCTCGTCTGACAAGTGACAGCACCGCAGTTAGACACCTAACAATAGTGCAAAACATAGTTTGCAACTAAGTTGCGACAACCCTGTATTAACAGAATATTCAGTACTCCTCGTCCTTGGGAAGGTGCCAAGTATGGTTTACGGTGTACTTCAACTAAAGTTGGCACATACACCGGAAGGTGCGATGATACACAACACTCTCAACAACTGCTTGAACCGATCTATTTGCAATGGATATGCAGTAAAACAACCCTACATGTGCACTGAATTGTGCTAGGCAAACGTACAAGCAGGTAAACGTGCGCTAACAACGCGGAAAAATGCTCCTTTAAAAACGACCGTGACGTACGTGCACATGCTAGCTTTATGGTGCTTGAACATGACGCAGGAAGCAATCCACATTAAGCGCTTCAGCCAGGTGGCATCGGGCGGTGAGTCCCCTCAATCTCGAGGTGAACAGTGACCCCGAAAGAGAGTCTCTGAGCATCTTTACATACTCGATTGCGTAGCGAGTCAAGACTACACCCTAGTACTACGACAGGAATCATAGAGGCATTTTCGGTAAATTTTGCCACCGGCGTTGGCGACAACGTCAATCAACATATATGTACACGTATCTATATATCTTAAAATGCAAGAAAGAAAAATAATTCAGAAAAATACTGCAGCGTGCAGAATCCAACTTGGAACCCCTGCATCGTAAAAGCGATGTGTTGACCACTGAGACACCAAGGAGCACGTCTTTCGACGTTCCAAGAGAAGCTATTTATATCTACCACTTACTCTGGTGACGGACATCTCGGGAGGAGGGTGACTATCATATTCTCAGCATCACTAGCAAGATCGTGAAATGAGTGTGCGTTGGCGCGCGCTCTTATCTCCCACGCATACTTTACCTAACGAATGTAAGTGGGTGGTCGTAAAGGCCCTGAATGCATACTCGCGCGCCCTTATCTCGCGGTTGGGAACATCTTATTTCTTGGCTGTCGTTAGGTTTTCACAGGAACAATTCCGTTGTGGTTACCGGGCACACAAACGTCACTGCAACTATCGCACAGTCTGCGTTTGCGAAAAGAGCGCGCTTTTGAGACACAGGAAGTTACAACTGAGACTCTTCTTCCCGTTCATCTGTAGCTGAGAGTACGTTTTGTGCGTCATTGGTGCGTGCGAACCGCGCTGCACGTTTTGATCTGCTGGTCATTCTGCGAGTGACCTTTCAATTTGTTGCTATTGCAGTCATTGCTTCGGCTTTGCGGCAAAGCTGTGACAATTTTCGAAAAGTAGCACAAGAATACTCTGAAGATTGCTTGCAACCCCCCTGTACGTCAGGCTGAGTCAGTGGCTAAGGTGCTTGTCTGCTAACAAGAAGGTCACGGGTCTCATCTCAGCCGCAGTGGTCACACTTTGGTGATGGAGCATTCCCGGTGTATTGTTTGTTCTGAGCCCACGTTTAAGAACACCAGATGGTTGAAACTTTCGGAGCCCAGCCCTGCGCTGTCTATAATAATCACATTGTGGTTGAGAGATGTGAGCAAAGACCTTAATATTTTTGAAAATAACTTCACTCGGATATATTACGCGCTGCCATCGCCATGCATTTCATTATAACCAACAGCAGTTATTTTTACAATCCTTCACTAGCAAAAGACTTGCTCGTTTTAGGAATTTTATAACGCGCTTTCCTCCCAGTTAAGAAATGCGAAAAAGCCTCGCCGTGGTGGTCTAGTGCTATGGTACTCAGCTCCTGGCTCGCAGGTCGCGGGATCAAATCACAGCTCCAGCGGCTTTATTTTGATAGAGGCGGAAATGTTGTAGGCCCGGGTGCTCAGATTTCGGTGCGCGTTAATAACCCCAGGTGGTCGAAATTTTCGGAGACCTCCACTACGGCGTCTCTCATATTCATATGGTGCTTAATCGACGTAGCGCGTTTTGAAACATAGGACAAGGGAAGGGGCAGAAGGGAGCGCTTACTTCCAACAAAACTTTATTTCGAGGAGCGTACATATATATGCTCATGAAATTCGAAAACAACAGACAAACAGATGAAAAACCCTCTATTGCCATGCGCCAAAAACTTATGATCTCAAAAATGACAATTCTTTTTCACAAAGACCGAGAGAAGGATTGCTGACGCAGCAATTGGTCTACAAATTGGTCTACGGAAGGAGCCCGGCAACGACGCTCAATGCCATGTTACCCGACGTCACCGACGAAGAAAACCTCGATGTGAGCGAGTACCTTCAACGCGCCGAAGAAGCCCGACAACTTGGGCGTCTCCGTATCAAGAATCAACAGACGACCGACAGCCACCGTTACAACCTTCGACGACGCTTCGTGGAATACCAGCCCGGTGAACGTGTTTGGGTGTGGACGCCGATACGCCGACGTGGACTAAGTGAAAAGCTTCTGCGACGGTACTTCGGACCGTACAAGGTGGTTCGACGTCTCGGCCCACTTGATTACGAGGTTGTCCCCGACGGCATCACAAACTCTCAACGACGCCGATCGCGACCTGAAGTCATCCATGTCGCACGCCTCAAGCCGTTTCATGCACGTTAACAAACTGAAACAGTGTTTTTTTTGTATTATTGTTGTATTGTAATTTATTCATTGTACTTTGTTGCATTATTATTGTACCTTCATCTTTAGTTAAAGCATCGGGACGATGCCTTTTTTTTCAGAGGGGGGCAATGCCACGTTCTATTTCACAAGTTTTTGTTATCGTTCCGAAACACCACACAATTCTCGGCGCAAACCGCGCCTGCAGGTTTCGAGAAGGTTCCGGACTGTAGTAGATCATTTCGATAAGATCACGTCCACTGTGCGAACGGTACAGATTGTTCTGGAACCTACGCCACCGCCAGCGATAACGCTAGAACATTCGACGGCAAGGGTATAAACGCCGACGCGCTTCGCCGCTTGTCAGTTGTTGATCGAAGGCCGACGCTGCGTTCGCCGCTATCAGTCCGAGACTGCTATCTGTGCAAGACTGCTGCTGTAATTAGACTTTGCCTTTACCGGGCACAGGTTCGCCCAAATAAACAGTTAAATCCCAACACGAAGTTTCCTGTCTTTGGCCACGTCACGACCTCGTGACAATATTTAAGTATGTCTAATCATAGAAAAAATCTCGCCACTTTTTCTTACCGACCACTACGAAATAACATTCCTGCATCTATAAAGACGAATACATTCATTGTTAACACTAATATTACTATTATCGCTGGCAAACATAAATTCATCTTCTTCATCGTCCACACCAACTACGCTTTATAGTCGTGAAAATTTTCAGGACTCGCTTTCTGGAATACGCTACCATCCACTTTGAAACTACTAAATGTCCATTGCTTTAGTTCTGAACTCAATCCCTTTGCTTTTGATTCACCTAACTGTGGTTTTCGAGTGCTCTAGTTTATATCCAAGTATTTTTCGTATAATTCATATTTTCCCACATCTTTGTATTTTTTATCCACGATCAACATCATGTGCCTATTGCATTTTTTATTTTCTGCATTTCATTAACTTGTGCACTGCACTTTTTGTTTTATCTTTTGAATATTTTGGCGCTCAACTCTTTTTACTCTTACAATCTTTGCCACAATCCTTTTCTTTTTCAGTGAATTTTGTTATTTTTGCTCACCTATTTGCTTTTTCGCTTTTATCCAATAAGCTTATGTGATTATAAGTTCCCACATTGTCATTTTATATATAACATTCAACATAGTATTATGCACAGGACGTCCCATTTCAGTCTGTGACTACGGGACTTCCTTCTGTACACTCTTACTATGCAATTATTCCTTTGTTATGGATTTTCTGGATTTTTAGACCCTCTATTCCTTTGTTAGATTTGGAACAAACGATTCTGATTCTGACCATGACTATTGTATACCAACGCTTGATGTAGCAAATCTCGTATGTTCACGTTACCATCGATATGTCAATTTTCCTAAGGGCACATAGTACAGCAAAGTTAAAAAAACACGTTTTTCGCTAAATGGGAGGTGGTACAGTCGTGCAAAATTGTCGTTTTCATGCTTTTTTCAAAAACGATTCGGATTGATAACATTCATAGTGAGAGAGCATCGTTATATCAATAATCTATCGACTGCGTTGTGCGTTTGTGCCGCCTTCTTGTTTAATTAAAATACGCCTTGTATTCATACCTTAACAAACACTGAACAGCTACACATCGGTATTTTTTACCCTGAACAGTTTCACCATAATGGTCGTCTCTTTGTTGCGTTCATCAGTGCTCTGTTTTTGCTTTTAGCGTTGAGCTAGCTTTAATTTCAATACGTAACATTAGTTACATAAAGGCCATTTTTTTATATATCAAGCGAATGATCTCTCACATGAAGTACTTTAATTCTACCATTTGGCAAAATCTCCTAAGCCCTATGCTAAAACTGTTGTTAATTTCGGGTTTTTATTACTGTCCCGAAGCCCTGAAGCAGTTATCCAATGGCTATGGTACTCGGCTGCTGACCCGCAGGTCACGAGATCGAATCGCTCTGGCGGCGGCTGCATTTCCGATGGAGGCGGAAAAGTGTAGGCCCGTGGGTTCAGATTTGGGCGCACGTTAAAGAACCCCAGGTTGTCGAAATTTCCGGAGCCGTGCTCTACGGCGTTTCTCATAATCATATGGTGGTTTTGGGATGTTAAACCCCACATATCAATAAATTAATGTCCAAAAATATGTGTTTATTATTGTTATCATGCCAACTGCTAAAGAAATTGCAGTTGTGAAGGTAATAAACCAACATCTGTTTTTTCGGATTTTTAAGTATTTTTGACGCATTTGTTTAAACAGACGGTATAAAGAAGTTTCGGGCAACTACTAAGAAAGCCCTTTCATGCTGGGCGCCTTTTATTCACACTTGTCTTTAGGAGCATGTATATCCTACCACTTTCACTAACCAGTTTTTGTCTGTCACGCAGGTCGATAATATTGCCATGCTGTGTTGGTGGCAGAAGACGAGAGCGAAGAAGTGAATGGCAGCTGTGGCTGAGTAAACAGTCCTCCACTTCGAGTACCTGCCTGTCGTTTCCTCTCGTGACAGACTGGTGGACGTGCTGGGTACTGTACTGCAACGTCTTATGCCTGCTGGTCCTCAACCAAAAGCCACCACCGCCAGTGCACCAGGGTCTGCTGACATCTATCAAAGCAGCCGCCGCATTCAAGGACTACCACCAGAGTACGGCCCCTTGGCAAGTTCCGTGAGGACAATGTTTTCTACATCCGCAACCCAAACCGAGCATGACCCACTCGCTAGCGTACCCTTTGTCATCAACATGCCTCGCACACCCAACCCATTCCATGGTGATGCCAGTGAGGATGTCGAAGACTGGCTTGACCATTTCGACCGCGTCGCTGCCATCAACGACTGGGACAATCGCCGTAAGTTGACGAACGTGCGCATCTCCCTCTTAGACGCGGCAAGAGTGTGGTATGAGAACCACGAAACTTCATTCACAAGTTGGCAGGAATTCCATCGGCAGCTTCGCGAGGCGTTCAGTAACCCCGAACGGAAAGAGAGAGCGGAGCAGGCACTTTCTTCGCGATTTTAACTGCCGAACGAGAGCGTCGCCATGTTTGTCGAAGAAATGTCGCGATTGTTTCGACGGGCTGACCCCGACATGCCAGTAAACAAGAAAGTGCGCCTGCTAATGCGAGGGGTAAAGAAGGAACTTCTCGCGGGCCTTGTGTGCAACCCTCCTACGACTGTGTCCGAGTTCATACGTGAGGCCACAATTATGGAGCGCATGCTTCGGCAGCGGGTGTCGCAGTATGAGCGTCAGACGGCCATGTCCGCTGCGTGCTCGCTTGTACCAGGATGTGATAAAAGGCAGGTCCTTACAGAACTCGTAGGGCAAGTTGTACGCGAAGAACTTCGGAAATTTCATGCAGCGTCCCCTCCCAGTAGCGCTGCTCTTACGGACGTCGTTCGTAACGAAATCAGGCAGTTCGTTCACTCCTCATCACCATCGCAAGTCGAACCTCCCACGCTTTCCTACGCGGATGCCCTACGCGCCTCTAGGCCGTCGACGGCACATTTTGCTCATCAACCTACTGGGACCCCCAGACGCTTTCCAGGTCCAGCCCATCGCCTGCCTTCTCAGGCCGATTTTCGTCCTGGCCCGCGGAAGTCAACCGTCTGGCGTGCACCCGACAATCGTCCTTTGTGCTACCATCGCAGCGAAGCTGGACTCATGCACCGCAACTGTTACTAGCGACGAATAGGCCTACGTAGATTCCACCCAGATTACGTCGTCCACGCTATGGTTAGCGCCCACAAGAAATTGCGAATTACTTGTAACGTAGTCATCGCGCTCCTGTCCCGCCGCGGCGACAGTCACGGTCACCATCACCCCGTCCGTCCACATAAACGTACCGCGCCCGACCCGCCTTTGGGTCCCCTGGTGTCAGTGGCGCAAGCCCACGCCGGGGAAACTAAAAACGGCGACCTCCGGAGGTGAGGCCGCTGTCACGCGAACCGACAAATACCCTCCGCCGCTGCCTTACGACGTACCGTTAAAGCCTGTTTGTGAAACTGCCAACAGAACGTCAGCTGCCATTACCATTTTCGTCGACTGTTATCCAGTGACTGCGCTTGTCGACACGGGAGCAGATTACTCGGTGATGAGTGCTTCATTGGCCACCCGTCTACACAAGGTGCTGACAACGTGGGACGGCCCTCAACTAATCACCGCTGGAGGACACCTCGTATCCCCTATAGGAAGGTCCACCGCCAGGCTTGAGATTTGTGCATCGGCTTTTGTAGCATCATTCCTTGTACTGCCCAATTGTTCTCGGCCGGACAGTTTGGGCATGGATTTTCTGCAAGAGTATGGAGCGATAATTATACTGCGTGATTTGTTCGTCAGTTTTGTTAACTGTGTTTCTCCAGATTCTGACATCGAGAATGAACATCGTGGCGTGGCCTTACGCATAGTCAATGATTGCGTCACGTTGCCACCTCGCAGTAGTATCTTCGTGCCTATTGAGTGTCCACGGGAGCAGTCGATTACGGGCATCGCCGAAAGTGACCTGACGTTATTGCTTGATCGGGAAGTGGCCATTGCTCAAAGTCTCGTTCAACTGCGAAATGGCCAAATTACGGTTTTAGTTACGAACTACGGTGGCGAATACAGGCATTTTGCGAAACGCACAACCATAGCTTACTTGGAGGCATTGGATGATTTGGACGCCTTACCTTTGATCCCCGCAGGGGCGCCTGCGCAAGTAGGCGTTTGGTGTGTAGCGACACCACAAACCCGAGCTAACGGGGGAGTTTCTACTCCCTCCCATGCCTAGCCGTGCGTAGCTTTGCCGTGTCCGGGGAAATGGAGATCCTGGGGGTTGAGCCGACGCTGGGTGATTGGAGCTTTAAGGCCCCCCGGCAGAGGCAGCACACCCCTTTGGCCCCGGCTTCACGTATACGGCACTCCTGGGCTGACCCACCCAGGGGAAATCGGCAGTCGCCTTTTCCTATCTCTCTCTCCCTACATTTTCGTATTTATCTCTCACTATTTATCTGTCCTGTCTTCTACTCTCTTCTACCTACTTCCAAACTTCCTGGCGGCTAGGGTTAACCCTGTGCAAATAGCCTACCTTGGTCTAGGCGCATTGCGTTATAGTAGTGTTGTACGGCTGGCGTCTGCAGGTTTTAGCATCCGCAAACTTGTAGCGTCCCCTCGTTGGGCTCCGTGGTGGGTGCCCGCCAACGCTTCTGAAGAAAATAAACTGGAATGGATAGAGCGTTTCTCTTGTTAAATGATCGTACCGCCTTGAAGCGCGTACGCACGGAAGACTTTGGCTTTTTCAACCGATAAATGAAAACTTTCCTCATTTTCATGTTATACATAGTGAGATAAGCAGCAAGCAAGCCAGAACTGTACCCCCTTTGTAGTAGCCAGCTGTCTCACAGAAACTCTTGGAGCCGGGTACAAAGTTACCAAAATGGCCAGCGGAGACCTCCTCCTTGAAGTTCGAGAAAAAGAACAGTTTGAAAAGCTACAGAATCTTTCAACTTTTGGTGACACTCCCATCACTGTAACGCCACACAGATCTATGAACACAACCCGCGGAGTAGTAGCTGATGCTGATTTGCTCGGCTTGACCGAAGAGGAACTTCTGGAGGGGTGCAAGAGTCAGAATGTGACCAATGTACAAAGAAACATCATTAGAAGACACAACGAGGTAACACCAACGAAACACCTAATACTCACATTCGCTTCCAGTAATCTGCCAGAAAGTATCCAAACAGGGTACACGAAGACCTCTATCAGACCATATATACCTAACCCACGTCGTAGTTTTCAATGCCAGAAGTATGGCCACGGTTCACAAAGCTGTCGTGGTCACCAAACTTGTGCACAATGTGGAGTGTCAGGCCACAATTCTGACAATTGCGAAGAACCATCACACTGTGTTAACTGTGGCGGAAATCATGCCGCATACTCACGGTCTTGCTCATTTCGGAAAAAAGAAAAAAAATTATCACATTCAAAATTAAAGAAAATATCACATTCAAAGAAGCAAGACGAAGAGTGTCGCCATTTTACGGCGCTACATATGCTGATGTGGCGCGTCAGGGGGCAACGCCGCACCAGCCCTCGCCACCCCTTCGGCCAGCGCAGAGCGAGCCGTCGGCTGTGGCGCCTGCCCCCGAGGCGGCAGTAGTTCAGTCTACTCCGCCTCCTAGTGCATCGACGCCGGAGACTCCAGGGTCCTCTAGTCTCAAGGCCTCCCCTCACCAGGCGAGACCTAAAATCCGAACCACCAGCTCGCATGTGCGGGCACCCAGTGCCTCTGAGGAGGCAATGGATACAACGGTACCCTTGGTACCAAAAGTGCGGCGCGGCTCCTTGGAGCTCTCCAAGAAAAATAAGAAACCAATAACGGGGCCGGAAGACCGTCCTGCCACCTGAATTAACGAGCTCACTCCAACCCAGGATACTCTTTGTACACACAGCAGCATCTCTCTTGTTTAAATATGCAGACAGAAATATTACAGTGGAACATCCGAGGCTTTCTTCGAAATCTCGATGACTTACAAGAGCTCCTCCATGAACACAATCCAAGAGTGCTGTGTGTACAAGAGACACACTTGAAACGAACAAACACAAACTTTTTACGTAACTACGTAATCTTCCGAAAGGATAGAGATGATGCCATGCCACCATCCGGTGTTGTAACAGTTATAGTTAGTCAAGGTATAGCACGCACACAATTACCCCTTAAAACTTCCCTCGAGGCGGTGCCTGTCCGAGCAGTTATTCTAAACAAACTTGTCACTGTCTGCTCTTTGTACATACCTCCACACCACCGTCTTGAAAAACTTCAATTCCAGTCTTTAATAGACGAACTACCTTAACCTTATCTGGTCCTTGGGGACCTGAACGCACATAATGGTCTGTGGGGTGACTCTCGCTGTGATGCACGAGGTCGTATCATTGAACAATTCCTCATTTCTTCATGTGCTTGTCTGTTGAATAGGAAAGAGGCAACATACTATAACCTTGCCAACAAAACCTACTCTTCCATAGACCTCAGTATCTCAACTCCTTCACTTGTACCATTACTTCAGTGGGAAGTCATAATTAATCCATACGGAAGTGACCATTTTCCTTTAGTCTTGAGTACACCAATAACATATGAATGTCCTCCACATGTTCCCAAATGGCTGGTAAACAAAGCCGACTGGGAACAATTTCAAAAGCTTACTCACTTAAATTGTACTGACATATGCGGATTAGGCATAGATGAAGCTGTGCAGTACTTCATGGCCTTTCTTACTGACGGAGCAGCCAAGTGCATTCCACAAACATCTGGACTGCCCGGCAAACGACACGTCCCGTGGTGGAACACCGAGTGTCCGAATGCGCGAAAGGAACAGAACAGGGCATGAAGGTTGCTGCGGAACTCGCCGACAGCGGAAAACCTTGAGAGCTTTAAAAAAATAAAATCTCCAGGCAGGGGAACGCGTCAGCAGGCCAGAAGAGAATGTTGGCACAAGTTTTTATCAGGAATAAATTCATATACAGAAGAGGCCAAAGCCTGGAACATGGTTCGTAGGGTAGCAAGAAGAAAAGTACACTCACTCCCACTCGTAAACACTCACGGTGATACCTTGGAAGATCAGGCAAACTTCCTCGGTGCACACTTTGAACGGGTATCCAGCTCGTCCCACTATATTGACACTTTCCAAGAATACCGAACAAGAATAGAAAAGCAGAAACTCGAACACAAATCCACTAGATACGAGGCATATGACCAAGCATTCAGTCTAGCGGAGCTCCAAACATCTCTAAACTGCTGCAGTATTTCTGCCCCAGGTTCTAACCGTGTGGTGTATAAAATGTTAAAAAACCTACCACCAGAAACACGAAAAACCTTACTTTGTACAATGCTATCTGGTTTCTGGCACTATTTCTACCTTCTGGAAAGAGGCTATTATTATTCCCATTTTGAAAGAGGGCAAGGACCCTTCTTTAGCTTCAAGTTATAGGCCTATTGCACTTACAAGCTGCTTGTGCAAAGTCTACGAAAAAATGATAAACTGCTGACTTGTACATATCCTTGAAACAAACAATTTGCTCGACCCATTTCAGTGCGGGTTTCGGGAAAGTAGATCCACTACAGACCACCTTATTCGTATCGAGGCCTAGATCAGAGACGCCTTCATCCATAAACAATATTTTCTCTCTGTGTTCCTCGATATCGAAAAGGCTTATGATACAACATGGCGTTTTGGAATTCTAAGAGACCTGTCCCACCTTGGTGTGCGCGGTAGAATGTTTTCCATAATCGAGAGTTACTTGTCCAATCGGACATTCCGTGTCCGTGTGAGCAGTGTTCTCTCCCAAACATTTGTCCAGGAAACAGGGGTGCCGCAAGGTGGTGTACTTAGTTGTACACTTTTTATTATCAAAATGAATTCCTTGCACCTCTCCTTCCCCCGCAATATGTTTTATTGTACATATGTCGGCGACGTTCAGCTTGGCTTCAAGTCATTCAACTTGGCAACGTGTGAGCGGCAGTTTCGGTTAGGTTTAAACAAGGTCTCCAAATGGGCAGAGGAAAACGGATTCCGACTGAACCCACAAAAAAGCACGTGTGTCTTGTTCTCCCGAAAGAGAGGCATGCACTCAGAACCTGACATTGAACTGAACGGTCAATGTCTGTCTCTAAATGCGGAGCATAAATTCTTAGGCCTAATCTTGGACAACAATTTGACCTTCGTACCACACATCAAGTATTTAAAAGCAGAACGTTTTAAAGCCTTGAATGTTTTAAAAGTGTTGTCACGTACCACGTGGGATAGTGACAGGCAATGTCTCATGAATTTGTATAGAAGCCTCATTCGCACCCGCTTAGATTATGGGGCCGTTGTCTATCAGTCTTCGACTCAAAGTTCTTCGAAGATGCTGGACCCCGTGCACCATTTGGGCATCCGCCTTTCTACGGGTGCTTTTCGAACCAGCCCCGTAGAAAGCCTTTATGTTGAGTCAAATGAGTGGTCGCTTCATCTGAAGAGAACTTACATGACTTTTGTTTATTTTTTTAAGGTGAAAGCAGACAAGAAGCACCCCTCATACTCTACTATTATTGATTTGTCGAGCTCCATTCTGTTTCAAAACAGGCATTCGATGAGGCAGCCCTTCTCAGTCCGCCTGAAGGGTCTAGCTGAGGACACTGGAGTGTCACTTGAACAGAGTTTAATGGCTCCTGTAGCATACTCGCCACCGTGGCAGTGGCAGACTATAGACTGCGATGTGTCTTTCATAGAAGTTACAAAACATGCGCCTATTGCCCATATCCGAACATACTTCCTGGAACTTCACCACAAATACACACATCCTGAGTTCTTTACAGATGCCTCTAAGTCGAACTCCTCTGTGTCCTACGCTGCTGTTGGCCCTTCCTTTTCGGATGCTGGCCCTCTACATCCAGACACAAGTATCTTCACAGCGGAAGCTTATGCGATACTTGTGGCAGCGGAACACATCAAACAATTACAAATGCAAAAAGCAGTAATTTATACAGACTCCCTACGTGTGATAACAGCTCTACACAGTCTTAAAAAACAAAAAAAAAACCCCTGTCCTCTTCTTACTTTACTCCATTTTATGCACACTACACACTGAACCAACATGTTGTAGTGTGCTGGGTGCCAGGGCCCCGCGAGATTTAAGGCAACGTGAAGGCGGATCAGCTTGCTGCATCCGTTCACGAAATCAGTGCCACTACACCCATATCGATCCCGCCCCTTGATTTAGGCTGTCTCTCAAACGGAAGCTCAGGGACTACTGGCAGACCAAGTGGGATAGACACACACAAAACAACCTACACGTTATCAAGCCACACCTTGGCCATTGGCCACCAGTATCAAAATCACGTCTAACAGAGGTAACACTAACAAGACTCAGGATAGGACACACATACACGACACACACACATCTTTTGTCGGTGACGATCCACCATTGTGTGACAGATGTGGTGAAGCATTAACAGTCCTTCACATCTTAATCCAGTGCAAACACTTAGAAACTCTAAGAAAACAACACTTTCCATTACCCTACCGACAACATATACCTTTACACCCTGCAATGTTCGTCGGTAGGGAACCGCTTTTTAGTCATAAATCATTGTTAGCCTTTTTAAAAGAAATTCATAGTTTTCATATCATCTACCCGGGCATTCCGTAGCACGGCCTCTCCAGAGAGTTTTTTGCTGTGGTTGCTACACAAGAAAGCACTTGCCTCACGGCCCTTGGACGCAAGGGTATGAACGAGTGAGGCACTTGTGCTGATGCCATACATATCCACCCTTGTCTTTTATTATCACCAACTTTTGTCATCTATTCACACCACACACACCTTTCACGACATGGTCATGATTTTATTACTTGTATCTTCTTACCCGCCTTACCGCGAGGAATTTTATGGCCCTTATACGACCGCTTATCACAATCATTGTCCATATTTTTAGTAAGTTGAACTAGCGCTCTTTGGCCGTGAAATGACTCTTGCGCCACAAAACATCAAACAATATCATCTTTCCTTTGATTACGACGATCTCGACTAAGAACAGCTGCGATACTGACGTGACTAGTCGCCTCAACGTCAATCGCCAGTTGGAAGAACCTAAGAAGGCAAGGCTCCTCCGTCTCCTCTCATCCTTTAGTGACTGTTTTGCCACTACTTCGAATGTCCGGCCGACTCCTCTAATGAAGCACAGAATTATCACTGAGCCCAACGTGCAACCCGTGCGCCAACATGCTTACCGCGTGTCGCAGAAGGAGCAATATGCTATCCGTCATCAAGTGAAACAAATGCTCTACGCTGACGTAATTCAACCATCGACTAGTCCTTGGGCGTCACCAGTTGTTCTGGGTAAAAAGAAAGATGATTCATTACGATTCAGCGTCGACTATCGCAAACTAAACAAGATAACGAAAAAAGACGTATATTCTCTTCCTCCTATTGATGACTCCTTGGATCGCCTGCGACACGCCCGTTACTTCTCTTCCATGGATCTCTGTAGCGGATATTGGCCGATTGAAGTAGATAATCAGGACCGAGAAAAAACAGCGTTTATTACACCGGACGGTCTCTATGAATTTAAAGTTCCCCCGTTTGGCCTGTGCTCCGCTCCAGCCACGTTCCAACGAATGATGGACACAGTTTTATGTGGCTTGAAGTGGTACTTTTGTTTAGTGTGTTTAGACGACGTAGTCGTTTTTCTACGACTTTTGAACAGCACATTGAGCGGCTTGAGGCGGTTCTTCTGGCTATTCGCACTGCCGGCCTCTCTCTGAAACCAGAAAAGTGTTATTTTGGATATGACGAACTGAAATTCCTTGGCCACATTGTCAGCAGCAGTGGTATTCGCCCCGATCCTGACAAGGCTATGGCAGTTGCTTTGTTCCCGATACTGAAAACAAAGCATGATGTACACCGCTTTCTGGGACCTTGTGCTTATTACCGCCGCTTCGTGCCGAAATTTTTGAAAATTGCCGACCCTCTACCACAACTCGTCAAGGATGACGTCGCCTTCGTCTGGGGCCCCAAATAATTCGGCGCTTTCCGCCACCTTCAACAACTCCTAAAAACGCCACCGATCCTAGGTCACTTCAACACCGAAGCAGACACAGAAGTCTGCGCTGACGCGAGCAACCTTGGCCTCGGAGCTATGCTCGTGCAATATCAAGATGGCGTGGAACGCGTCATCGCCTACGCTAGCCGCACGTTGTGATCTGCGGAGAAGAACTACTCGACGACTGAAAAAGAATGTCTGGCGGTTGCATGGGCCATAAGGAAGTTCAGGCCCTACTTGTAGGGACGCCCCTTCCGAATCGTCAGTGACCACCACTCTCTCTGCTGGCTAGCGAATCTGAAAGATCCTTCTGGCCGTCTCGAAAATGGAGCCTTCGGTTACAAGAATTCTATATAACGATGGTGTACAAGTCTGGTCAAAAACACACCGACGCTGACTGTCTTTCCCGCACATCCGTCGAGGTCACTGAAGAAGACAATGATGAAAACTTCAGCTGCCTTGCTATTCTCGCATCATTAAACGTGGCTGAGCAGCAACGCGAAGACTTAGAATTACAACCACTGATCGAATACCTTGAGGGACGTCACCCACAACCCCCACGTCAATTCGTGCGTGATTTGTCATCTTTCTGTCTACGCCAAGGCATCCTCTACAAGCGCAACTTTTATTCAACGAAAACTGTTTACCTCCTCGTCGTTCCTGCTGCTCCCCGCGATGATATTTTGCCTCCTTATCACGATGAGCCATCGTCAGGGCATCTTGGCTTCGCGCGTACTTTGGCGCGGATCAAAGACAAGTACTACTGGCGGAAACCTACGAAAACCGTTCGGCAATACGTCAAAACATGGACAGCCTGTCAGCGCTGCAAAACTCCAACGACGAAACCAGCCGGTCTGCTTCAGCCTTTGCGACCCCTCACGCACCTTTCTAAAGGTCGGGATGGATTTACTCGGCTCATTTCCGAAGTCTACGGCTGGTAACCGCTGGATTGTGGTTGCCACCGACTACTTGACCAGATACTGCGAAACACAAGCCGCCCAGCGAGCAACTGCTTCCGAGGTGGCTCACTTTTTCATCAAGAACATCGTTCTCCGCCACGCTGCTCCCGCTGTCGTCACCACAGATTGTGGTACTGCTTTTACGGCACAGTTGCTCCGACAGATTCTGTTGCTGAGCGGCACGACGCACCGACCAGCAACTGCGTACCACCCGCAGACTAACGGGTTAACCGAACGCCTTAACAAAACGATTGCAGATATGCTTTCGATGTATGCCCCCAAGGATCAGAAGAATTCGGATGAAATCCTCCCGCATATAACATCTGTCTACAATATGGCTTTGCAAGAAACCACCGGCTTTGCTCCTTTTCGTCTGGTTTACGGCCGCGACATCACTGCAATGCTTGACACTATGCTGCAATCAACTCTGTCTGACACGATTACCCCGGACGCAGATATATTTGTTCAGCGTGCCGAAGACGCCCGGCAGCTAGCGCGCTTTCGCATTTTATCGTGACAAAATCAAGATGCTCGCCAATACAACACCCACCACAGAGCAGTAATAAATGAACCCGGTGACCTAATCTAGGTTCGGACTCCTATACGTCGACGGGGACGCTCAGAAAAATTTTTATGTCGGTACTTCGGACCCTACCGAGTTCTTCATCGCCTCGGCCAAGTGAACTACAAAGTTGTCCCAGCAGACACGTCACACCGTTCTCGCAGACCACGCTCCTCGGATGTGGCTCACGTCTCCAGGATAAAGCCGTACTATTCGCGTTGACTGCAAGTCAAGAATTTTGAGATGTGGCAAAAGCCTTCAAGACAATTGTGCATTACTTTCTTGCTTCTTTATTTTTCATCTCGTCCTTTTTCTTTTCAAAGAACACAGACATTTCTGACTACCTTTCGTTGTTTTTCGGAGCCGTGGTATTCATGCGATGCTTCTCCTTCTTTTATTTCTTTGGGGAGAGGGTAATGCCACGCTGTGTTGGTGGCAGAAGACGAGAGCGAAGAAGTGAATGGCAGTTGTGACTGAGTCAACAGTCCTCCACATCGAGTTCCTGCCTATCGTTTCCTCTCGCGACAATATAATATGTGTACGGTAATGAAGATTTTCACAAAACGCAAATTCTGTAACAACCAATACAGTTTTCTCGTAAATGCGGTTGAATGGCGCTGAAGTACTTCGGTATCGTACGTTGAACCAGCACGCTCTTCAGCGTCAAAGCTCGCCGCTTTTTCAGCGTTATTTCAGGAGAATCACATGCACGGTAAGAATGAGTGTGTTCTAATAAACCTAAACACGTATTGGATATGCAATAAAATGGTGCTGGCAAACCAACACGGCAAAAGTGTTGAGCTCAATAAAATTGAATTGAAACGTCTTTCGCGGCTTTGTCTAGGCTTGAGCGTGTTCGCAATTGCAAAATGCTATCACCTATTGTGTTAAGGGATAACAGTAACCGACATTCCGACATTCTAAAGATATCAGAACTAAAACATACCCATAATACAGTGAATCTGTTGATAGAAATAGACCAAAATCGAAGACACACTGCGGAAAGACTTTGAAGGGCAGTTCACCAAACAAATAAGGCAAGCAGGACTCTACGGTGTTAAGCAGGATGAGTCAAGCTTCTCGGGCAGACGAGTTTGCTCCGAGCTCACTGTGGCGTGGCCATGGCGTAAACGCAGTGCGGAGCGCGTAATAACAGCATTAATTAACATGGCTGCAAGAACGTGCGTGGCGCTGGAAACGCCTGTGGTAAATTTTCAGTAAATCAAAGAAACATTGCGTGGCAACATGTCAGTGCCGCCGCTGAGTCAATTTTTAAACAGTTGAGAGATGTCAGAGAGATTGCACGCTATCTTTTTGCCAACTTGACCTGCGCCTCCCGTAGGCGTGTTCGTGGGAATTAGTCCTCTTTCAGGCAGATTCTTTCATTCCACCTGCCGTATAGAAATTTCCACTCTTGAATGAAGCAAAGAAGCACACGCAGCACTCATGCTGTTCGTTTCATTGATATCAAATGTTGCAGATGAATATGAGGACAGGTCCTCACCAGGGGCGCTCGCGTGATGGCGGCAACGCAGCTGTGAGCGGATACGTCTTGAGCGCAGTGAAATTGAATGCGAGATTTCAAAGCACGAGATGCTGTCACTTTTACTTCTGCGTGCGTGTGTGCATAGTTTGGGGGAAAAAGCTGATAGACTAATTGTGCCCCTTGGCACGCGCACTGCTCCTTGGCAAGAATAAACGTGGTGGGCGTTCCTGATCTTCGTCGCTGGCTTCTGTCCATAAAAATTAGCGACGCGTGAAAGCGGATAAAATACTGTTTATTTTGAGAAGGCCACAGTTCAACTTTTGAATGTCATGGTGACTGCGTGAATGTGAAGCGTTTAATGCAGTGGACGCTGAGCAGAAGCTTCTTCGCATATAAATTATTTTGGAAAGCTTGAACGACTTGTGCGAGGCTGAAGCCGTAGAGGAGCACGTGATAACTAATAGCTTCTTGCTGCTGTTTGAATGAATTTGTTTGAATGGTTTTGAAGTCAGGACCACATAAGCTTTGTCTTAATTTCGATTATATGAATTTTCTAAGGCTTGATGAGCCTTGCATTGAACTGTTGTCTCTTCATTTATAAGAATTCAATTAGGAGGCAAATATCTCAGGCCATCAGCAAGGTCATCATCAGTACGGGGCTAGTAAACGTATTCCTAATTAGCACAAACATATTCATCACAATCAGTGTAAGGGCTAATTAGCATAGTTTACTTAGCCTGTTCATTATAATGAAGCCTTGATTAGAAGTGTTAGCTAGCTTATTTACTAGCATGTATTAGTTACCGCGGTCTTAGATTATCAGGGCTTTATTAGCATGGCCTTTTTAAGATATGGCAAAAGTACTTCGGCCTTACCAAAACCTGGCGCAACTTTCTTGATCACAGAATTTCCTGGCCTAACAAGCGAAGTATACTGCCCAGCAAAATAGGTAATTAGCCGGGCGCCCGTGCTCGGGTGCTAGCAGACAATGAAGACTATGAAGAAGGCCTGCAATGTCCGAGAAGTGCGCTACAATGCGTACGCCAACCACGATGATTAACAAGTGCCCTCTGGTTTAGCTGCCGTCGTGGTTTCATATGGTCCTCCGGAAATACTCTCAGAGGTCACCATTCTGAAATATTTAAATTATGCTTAGTGTAGATAGTAAAAATTTCAAAATAAAATAAGCACCTGAAAAGTAAAGGCTATTTGGGCTAATTTTAGATTCTATTGTATCAGGCGTTGAAGCGCAAACATGAAAGTGCTGGAAGAAAGGCAAACAGAAGGCTAGGAATGGGGGCTCTAACCGAAGGCGAGTAACAGAAGGCAAAAAGGCGCTAACAGAAGGCGAGTAAGGGAAGGCGGAGAGGCACTCGTGTTGTCCTCTTTGCCTATTATTCCTCGCCTTCTGTTTGCCTTTCTTCACACACTTCCGTGCTTGCGATGCAACCTTTATTACTATAAACACCCGAAGCGCCTGAAAAATATCATCACAAAAATTTCTGACACTTTATGAACGCACTTCTGCACTTAGTGAAACAACAAACAAAAGAAAGAAGATGTCTCTGATACCCATCCCCTGCATTGGGTAAGAGTCATAATAAGAAGAGAAAAAGAATAAAACACCACCCATCTTTGTCAACCTTTCATACCACGGTGCCTGGTTCCATCTTAAAGGCCAACGTCAAAGAAGGTTTGGCACTTTGCAAAAAGGCAGTATATAGGTAGTATACCTATAGGTGGTGCTGCCTGCCAAATTTCACATTCGAAATACAAGGGCTTACCTTAGAAAAAAGCTTTCAAGTGGTGGTATTTTTGAAACCGAAAACAAGAAAAGATTTCCAAGTACAGCGGGAATCGATGAAATGTGAAGCACAAATGGAAAAAGTTGAAGTGTCACATCAAAATCGGTACAAAGTTACGAGGCGGACCTAAATTTGGCCTTACTTGACTTCCATATAAGGATTATCCTGTTTGCACTTGGCATTTGTGCTCGTCATTCGTTCAGCTCACGTAATACCAAATTTTGTGTATGTGAAGCTAGCGAAACGGCCGCGCGCGCGCTGTAAGCGTAGCATGAAGTGATGTTTCACGTGACACACATGTCAAGGTTATCATGCTTGGAGTGTCATTTATCTTCGTCGTCCATTCTCCTCACGCGATACCAGATTTGGTATATGTGAAGCTAGCGAGTGCACCAAGATTGGGGAATGTAGTAATGTTGTTACATGACACGCATATCATGATTGTAATGTTCGCACCAGTGAGTTGCCTTCATCATCCATTCACATTACGTAATACCAAATTTGATGAATGTGAAGCTAGCGAAGCAACCATGAACGCCTCATAAGCGTGGCATGTAGTCATGTTCTTAAATAACATGGACGTCATGATTTTTGCTTGAGGAGCTTTTACTTATATTCATCACGCAGTCAATCGTACTATACCATTTTTGTGTTATATCATGTGAACGAAAGCACCGGAGGAGCAGCAAGAGCATGAGTTGTAAATTATGACATTCATGCATGTGTGTCATGATTCTGATGTTATGACTAATCACCTATGTTCGTCATACAGTGATGTTATGCCATACTAATTTTGTTATACATCCTATTTATCAACCGGCCAGGGAGCTACAAGTCGTAGGTGGATAGATAAATAGATAGATAGATAGCAACGTTACGAGGTGGAGGTAAATTTGGCCGTACATAACTTCCATGTCATAATTACTATGTTGGGACGTTTCATTTACATTCATCATCTTTTCACGCCACCTGATACCAAATTCGGTATATGTGGAGCTAGCAAAACGGCCGGCGAGCGTGCTGTAAGTGTAGTATGTAGTCTTATTTTACATGACATACTTATGATGATTATCATCTTCGGACGTGTCATTTAACTTCGCCGTCTATGGATGTCATGCTGTACCGATTTGGTATATGTGAAGCTAGAGAAACGACCGTGATCACATCATGAGCGTGGCATGTTGTCGTGTTGTTACATGACACGCATCTCATGATTATCATGTTTGCACCAGTCACATACCTTCGTCGTCTCTCCTCACGCCGTAATACCAAACTTGGAATATGTGAAGCTGGTGAAACGGATGGGAAGGCAACATGAAAGGCCCAATATACTGCGACGTAACGTTGACGAGCGCACGCTGCGCGCAGCGACGCTACGCTAGCAAAACGCGAACACTCTATAGTCTGACGCCTGACGCGACCATCGTCGGTCGGCGTGGCCCAGCAGCAACCGGTGCGAAATGCGACATGCTGCATTTCTCACCAACTACATTACCCAGAATGCACCGCGTCTGTCCAGCTTCGTGACGAAGGAACGCTGGACGTGCTCAAACGCGCATGCGTCAAAGCAACGCATTGCGGCACGTGCCTGCGAGTATATGCCAGGCAGATCGGCCCCTGGCGTGGCAACGCTGGCGAAACGAACGCTGGAGCACGCGAGCACCGGGGCACGTCTAAGTGTATTGGCGCCTTGAGTTTGGCATGTAGTCATGCTCTCACATTACACGCATCTCATAATTAATATGTTTGCAGTAGTCATATACCTTCGTCATTCATGGACGTGACGTAATACTAAATTTGGCATATGTGAGTCTAGCGAATGGCCCCTAGCGCATCATAAGTGCAGCATGTCGTCATGTTGTTACATGACAAGGATGTCATTATTATCATGTTTGGACATGTCATTTACATATGTCGTTCGTTCGCGTCACGTAATACTGAATTTGGTACATGTGAAGCTAGCAAAACAGCTACGAGGGCATCATGAGTGTGGCTTGTAGTCAATATGTCACATGTCACATGTCACATTATGTCATGATTATCATGTTTGCACCAGTCGCATACCTTCGTCATCCATTCGCATCTCGTGACACTGAATTCGGTATATGTGAAGCTAGCGAGACAGCTGCGTGAGCATCATGAGCGAGGCGTGTAATCATCACTCATGACTTACACGACATGCATGTCATAATTTCCACGTTAGGGTATTTCGCTTGTGTTCGCCATGCAATCATGTCAAACCATACCAGTCTTGCAACATAACATGTGAACGAGACCATCACAAAAGCAGCAAGACCATGAAATGTAATTCATGACATTCATGACGTACATGTCGTGATTTTCGTGTTATGACAAGTCAAATATGCTCGCATACAGTCATGTTTTGTCATACCAAGTATGGTATCGAGACCATTATCCAAACAGCCAGGAGAGCTATAAGTCCTAGATAGATAGATAGATAGATAAATAGATAGATAGATAGATAGATAGATATACAGATAGATAGACAGATAGATAGATACGCTAAAGTCGCCGAAGTTCGCTAAGGAATGCTTCGCATTCATAATCTTCACACTCCACGAGCAGGCACATCACGTGCGTGCCCCTTAGTGTGTTTTTTCTTTGGTAACATAAGAAAGCTGCTTGACCACGCCTCTTATGGAATCCTGGTCCTTGCTTTCCATTGGTGGATTTGGAGTGTCTGACAATGGAGCATGAACGCGCTTCGAACGCGCTGTTTTAGGCTGTGCCGAGGCAGCACAAACGCACAGACGCGTTTCAAACGCGCTGCGTTGAAAGCAGTTTTAACGCAGGAAAGAGCTTTTCAGCGGCAGCGAGGATCGCTGATAAGGAGCGACGCGGCGACGTTCTGTACTAATTGTCATATCCAGTTCTGTTCGATTTACCTCGGCACAATACTACAGCTCCGCGTCATCTGCTTTCTGCCAGTTAAAGCACCAAATATAAATTAAATACGCGACTGCAAGAATTTTCACTGTAGTTATTGTAACTTATCGTATATACACTACGTAATTGTAGTCGTTTCCGTGCAAGTAAATGTTTGTTGCAGTTGGCCTTTTGAGGGGTAAACCCCGCGAGACTAGAGCAACGGTGTCGAAGACCAGAAGAGAATATGAAGAGATCAGGCAACGCACGAGTAACGGTGCAACGCTACCGATAGTAAAGAGAGTGAGGGTCCTCGGCGTGATAATCGAGGCAAACGGAGTTAATGACAAAACGATCGCTTAAGCACAAGACTACGAACGCCATAATAAGTCTAAGAGGGTCACTAGCAGAAGAAGTGGAATGAGAGGACAATCTAACATGACATATATACTCCTTCGTTATGTGTCACATTGCGAACGTTGCGGCATTCCACAACTGGTACAAGGCAGAAGAAGCCAAGGACAGCGTCCTCATCTACAGAGTGTTCAAGCTAGCAGTACGCCTACCCAAGTCTTAAGCGCACACCTGCTGCTTCAACCCGGACTATACAACACGCTAAGCGAAATGGCCGAAGCGCAGCGCACTTCACAACTGGAAATACTATTGGTCAGGACGGCAGGACGTCAGATCATGAAACTTTCGGCATCCGTTCCCTTTTTAACGATGCCAGAAAGTCGCTGTTTCAGAGACACTATGACTACAATTAGGGTTGACCCAATTCCAAGGAGCGTAAACTCGGGACGCAACAGGGGCAAAGAGTGTCCAGGGCAAAAGCTCTCCTGCGCACTTAGGCCGACGAAATGGCAAGGCGGCTTGTTGACGCCGCACAATACAAAGGCCGCTCGCATTTCGCTGTCATGGTCGTCGATTGAAAAGGTGGAACGAAAACATCGGCAAGTATTCGATGTGAGCACGCACAAGAGGAGAAAGTAGCGATGGCGCTCACGCTCACGGATCCATCATGCACCACATTCCTCTGTAACTCAAGACAAGTAATAAGAACCATAGACAAAGGATTTATCTCACAACGGCCGGCCGAAGTCGTGCACAATAGAAAATTCCATCAGGAGTCAGAAGATCAAACTAAACTCCTGAGGTGCTATGCTGAATGGCCCGAGCTTCTCGGGAATACTAGTTTCTTTCGAGCTTCTCTGTGGCGGCCTTGATTTGAAGATAGTATGTAGCACGTGACAGCAGCGTTGATCAAATCGCAACAGGAACGCGCGTGGCGCTTCAAAGCCATGGCGGGGGGGGGGCATCTTTGGCAGTTATCAAGGAAACACCACGTGCGTAGATGTCGGTGGTGCCACTTAGTCAACAGTTTAACAGTACAGCGACATCAGCGCGATTATCGCACTATCATTTTGCGAACTCAATACGCACCTCCCACAAGCGTGTTCGTGGGCATTCGTCCTCTTAGGTTCCACCTGATGCATGAAAATTTTCACTCTTGGAAGCAGCAAGTGTTCACAGACAGCACTCTCGTGGTGCTCGTAAGGCTTCTATCAAATATTACAGATAAATATAAGAACAGGGGGTCACCAGGGGCGCTCGCAATAAGGCGGCCGTGGGGCTGCGGTTGTATTTTTTGTGAGCGTGGTGATATTGCAAGCAAGACATTGTAGCCACGTAGTCATATCACTTTTAGTTCTGCTTGCATCTGTGCATAGTCTTTACTACGTGCTAGGCCTGATAGATAAATCATGCTGCTCAACGTGAGTACTGCTCCTCGCAAGAGCAAATGCGTTGGGCCTACCGAATCTGCGCTGCCGGCGTCTATCAATCAAACAGATTGACGTGTGAACTAATTCTAATACCAACTTGTTCATTCGGAGAAATGCCGAGTTGAGCTCGTGACTGTGATGATGCCGGTGTAACTGTCAAGCGTTTGATGCGGTGAACGCTATGCGGCAGCTTATTTTCATATAAAATATTTTGTTGAGCTTACACTACTTTTGCAAGGCTGGAGCCACAAAAAAGCCTGTCATTAGCTAGCTTCTTGCCGTTTTTTAAGCTGTTCGTTTACCCATGCGCATGGTTGGCTTCGAAGTGAAGACCGCGTCGGCTCTGTCCTAATATCAATTGTACTCATTGGTGGAAGCCTAACGACCATTACACTGAGCTGTCTTGTCTGCATTATTAATTCTTATATGAAAAGGTGATTTTTTCAGGTGCAATTCGCAAGGCCATTAGGATGTGATATGCGCGCAAAAGGTCTTCAGTTCTCCGGTCTGTGCGCAAGGGTGAAAAAAATTCCGCCATATCCACGAAGTGAATGATGATGAGTGGGCAAAGCTCCGGAGGTAAACCTGGTAAACCATGAATCCTCTGTACATTTTCTCACTCGATTTTATTACATCGCTCCCCCTAGCGTACGTCGCCGCACTAAATCGAACGATTGCCTTCAACCAATGACACGCACCATATGTGACATCATTCCAATTTTATAAGATCTCGCGTCTTTCATCAACTACAAGTACCGCTTTCTAGTTTATAACATCTTGCATCTTTTCATCATCAGCTACAAGTACCACCATCTGTAAACACTACAAGAACTAAACGAGTGGTGGCTACATAGAGGAGACGGTACCGCCATCTAGTGAACACTGCAAGAACTAAACTAGAGGTGGCTACATACAGGGGACGGTACCGCCATCTAGTGAACACTGCAAGAACTAAACTAGAGGTGGCTACATACAGGCTACAGGGGACGCACAGCCCACGCCCTAAGGAGCTTCGCCCCTAAAACAATGACGAGGACACTGGCGCACGTGAAAGAATGCACCAACATGGACAACTTGGGAGGGTGAACACGACTACGAAGGACATCAGCTCAAGGGCGCTGCGTAAGCGGCATGAGAGGAAAGAGGCCCAATCCCTAGGTGCCACAAATATTTCAGGGGCCAATCACTTGTGTACGTGGCAACCCAAAAAGCCCAAATAAGAAGACAATGAGTCAAAAAAACTGCCACGGCCGTCGGCAAGGGGCTCTTGTTTTGTTCTTGTAGAGGCAGGGTGAAGCCTGTTCGCCAGCGTCATGGTCATGGTTAGCACGGAGTGCCTGGCAGAGGTCAAGGGTTGGAGCGGCCTGCTTCGCTTGACTTCAAGTTCGATGGTCCCTGGAGGCAACGGGAGGATACCGCAGCCACCAGGTTCACTGTCAGGAGTTAGCCCGAGTGATTGGCTGTGGCCCCTGGTCCGCGCGCCCATAAATGTGACTGCCTGCCTTCGACAGCCCTGTATTCACCACTTAATTGCTCCATCGGTGCATACACCTGAACGTCGCTCTGCTGTTCGGCGAATTCCTGTGGTACCAGCCTTCCCGTGTTTCACCTGTTTTACGTTGATGAGCCCCGCATAAGCTCCAAGAATCAACAGATGAAACAGTATTGGGATATAACTCAGCATGTGCGTTGCTTTTTCAGAGTTTTTCTTTGTTGTATCCTAGTGTGTTCTTGTGTAGCGTGCTTTTTCATAAATTGGGAAATAAGAGACAAGAACCTCACCATTTTATTACGTGGACGTTGTCGTCGCTGACACAACGAATTCCACCTACCTTAAACATGCCAATCATCTCCTCACAGCGATGGTCAGCTTGGAGCTATAAACAAAATATTGATTAGCAGAATACTTATTGTCATCATATAAGTAGGGGTTAATTGGCATACTTTTTTGCATCGTCAAGATGAACGTTGCGTTAATTCGCACATTTTAGTTACCTCATTTACTAGCATGATTTAGTTAGCCCGGTTCTAGCTTTACACAGGTTCATAAGCACGGTCATTCTAAAATTTGGCGTAATTAACTCAGCCTCACAATGACTTGGCACAATTATTTTGGTCGGCGCATGTCCTGGCCTAACTATCTATGTATACCGCTCCGCTAACAAATGATGATGGGGGGAGGGGCAAAGCTTCGGATAGTTTTACAAGTAAACCGTGACTCGTGCGTCCGCCCAGCTGTCTCTCTGTCTGTCTGTTTGTTCTTCTGTGTGTCTGTGCATCTGTCTATCCGTCCGTCCAAACCTGCTGAGTGAGTCATTGATCTAAGTGGTCGCGTACCTCGAGCTAGGAGGGACACGCCCATGGCTTTAAGAGCTTCACTCCTAATAGCTAATTATCTCCGCACGTGCTCTGGTGCTAGCGAGCGATGACAACAAAACAGACAGAGCAGTGCGCTGGAAGGTACAGGCTGACCATGATTAATAACGCGTGGCCTTGGGTTTAGCTGCGGTAGCGATGGTATGAGACGCTAAGGCGGTACTGATTTCAGAGGCCATCCTGCTGAATATTCTAGTCTTAGTGCAGGCATAAAAGCTTCAAAACGATCTTAAACACTCCGTGTCTCTAAAAAATATCGTCACGTAATATTTCTAACACTTTTATTGCATTGGTGTATTTCTTCACTCGGTGGAATGGCAAACAAATGAAAGAACAAGCCTCTGGTTTGAAAACACCGCCCAACTTAGTCGACAGTCCTTGACGCGATGACTGGTGCATTCGTAACCAATGAAACGCAGCCCGTTGAGGTGTTTGTGGCATTGAGGTGCCAACAGTACTTTTTTGTACTGTTGGCTATTTCGAAAGGGGGTTTCGCCAGGGCTCGGGAAGATCCCGAATTTCGCAAAACTTGACCGATTCTGCATAGCACCGCTGTGGTTCCCGGCTCATATGGAAGAGGTATCGGAGAGACACTGCAATCAAAACGAGATGACACATGCCAAGGCACGCGAACTCGTGAACCACCCTCTATGGGGAAACACCAAAGACCTTTGACGACCTATAATGAAATAACTAAGGCCTTCTACCGGGCCCGCCAAACCTTTCCCCCGCCGTGCGAGAAGCTGAACAGGATGATGCAGGCGGTGGCCCTATGACAGTTACAGACGCACACGTATCCCAACCCATCATTGTTTAACACACTATACCCCAATATATATCCGAAGAATATATGCAAGATATGCGCCATTGAGCAAGCCACATGGCGTCACCTGCTCTGATATTGAGCGGAAAATCCGCAAGGTGCTATATCCAGAAACCTTGCGCCGCGGTGGTCCCCTGGCCTGTGCAGCCCCAGCTTCGGCGACCAACTCTGGGTCGTTCTGCAGGCCCGCAAGGGGGCGTTCAGGCAAGGTTTCGACGTCCTCAAGCGGGAGATCTAACACCAAGTTGGCGAAAGCTCCACCGAGACTACCAACCAAGTTCTTACCAACCAAGTTGTCCTTTAACCACTGAACCGCAGTGCGCTGAGGGTTTGGTTTGACTTTTACCTACTTTAGGCTCATTCAAAAGCAGATGTTGCCAGAGCTCCGAACGATTCCGAGTTTCGGGGAACTCGAGGAAAACTGCCAATTCTGCATCGCCCCCCTAAAGTAAAAAAATATATAAATGTTGGCATTTTGAGTATCAAACTCGTAGCTAGTCAATAAAAAGTTGAACCATGGGAACAAATGCCCCTTAGCAGTTTCTTTATAAAAAATTCTATTATCTAATTATCAAGTGTTTGTAAGTTACGTTGCATTATTTCATGAGTAGTAAAAAGAACCAGTTCCATGGTGACAAGAATATTGTTTTAGCGGGATTCACTACGGTGCTTTGCTGACGTATTTCAGTCACGAACATTATATTGTAAAGTATACATGAACAAATTCCAAAAATGAATATGAGAGGAAAATTTATATTGCGGGGCGGGAAACCAGCAACCTCTGTATCCTCAGCGTGCGGCGGAAACCGCCAGGTCACAATAAGTACATTCTCAAGGCAGCTAACGGCAAGCTATTTACATAAATACTATACCTGTCGGCGGTCCTCAGAGCTCCGCAACTTCAGCATGTTTTAGAGATCCATACCGACAGGACGCGAAAAAATTGCGTTGGGCCCGCTCTAAAGGTGGTCGCCTCACTCGTTTGGATGAACGCCGCCTCAACGGAGCGTGGTGTTTCCTGTGCGCGTTCTCATTAAACTTGTGATTCGGTCTAACAGGAAGGTGGATTTGCTCGCTGTGGCGACCTCGTTTACGAAAATAGCACACTGCTCGCGCACAAACAAGCAAGAATCGTGACAGTTGTTGATGCTTGTGCTATATGTACTTGTGTGTGCCTTTGGTCCGCATTTTTTTTTCTGTTTAAAGCACACTTGAAGTGTCGAGCTTTGACAGTTATTATTTCACGCTCGTCCTGCACGTGGTCATTTCATGCGTGCTTTGAGGCTGAGGTGCACGATGCAAGATTCGAGCCTCTTGCCGTTCTTGCGTCATTTTGCAATTTATTGCTGTAACATTCATTCGTTAGCGCTTTTTGCTAAACAGTTACCAATGAACGTTAAACTACTTCTGTGAAGAAACATCTCACTTTCTTGTTGTACCGAATATATAGCCTCCTTTTTTGTTCTACCATTTTGCATGAATATACACAATGACTGTACAAAAATTGAAGTTATGCAATGAACAGTTCTAGTGCTTAAAATTTGAAAAACTGAAAAATCCCTCAGAAGAGAATTCTTGGTGTAAAAATTCACCATAGTCTGATATTACCTAGATTGGGTTATATGTTAGGCAATTCAATTAGCACGATACTTTGAAGAATATATTATGTGTATGTTTGGATGGCCTTTGTAAGTAACAAGAAAACAATTTGTCAAAGTAGAGAAAAACTTAAATGAGGTAAGAATGTTACTATGAGCCCTCAAGTCATAGAAGAAGGAATTTACACAGCTGAAATGAATTACTTTATGTCCTAAATAAAGTAGCAAGAGAGAAACAACTTTTATTGAAACGGCAAGTGTTAGAGGAGTTGACTCCCCTCCCTTAGATGGCAGCCAGGAGTCCTTGGGCCCTAGCGGCATCTTCGGCTTGCCTGATGACCTGTAGTTGGTCCTCGATGCTTGAGCTTAGCAGCGCGGTCTCCCACTGCTCCGTAATCATGTATGTGTTTGGCCCCTTCACGATGTTGGGGCAAGCCCAGATAATGTGTTTGAGGTCCGCCCGCTGATTGCAGTGTTTACATCTGTCTGAGTAGAGGTCCGGGTAACAATGATTATAAGCGATTGGGTTTGGGAACGTGTTTGTTTGTAATAGGCGCCACGCTGTCACCTGCTGCTTATTTAATGAGGAGTGTGGTGGTGGGTAGTGCTGCCTCCCTAATCTGTAGTGCTTGGTAATTTCGTTGTAACTGAACATGCGGTCTCTCTCCGCACGTGGGCTCCGCGTCATTCCTGCCCCTGCTCGGCTCGCTAACTCTCGAGCTAGGGTGTGTGCGGTTTCATTGCCCGGGAGGGAGGAGTGGGCGGGCGTCCATATAACATAAACGTCGCGCTCTCCGCGAAAGTTATTTAAGATTCTTAACGCCTCTTTCGAGACCCTTCCGTTAGCGAAGTTATGAATCGCGGTTTTAGAATCACTGATTACGACGCTGGCCCTTGTGGACGCAAGCGTCAGCGCTATGGCCGTTTCTTCAGCGATTTCCGAATTTCCTGTTTTAATGGTGCCGCTAGCAAGCAGGTGGCCCGCTTGATTTGAAGCGACTATTGCCATGTGTCGACCGTCTGTATATTCGGCTGCATCTACATATACCACGTCCGCGTCATGTTGAAACTTCTTGTGCAGTGCTCTCGCTCTTGCATTCCTCCGCTCCCGGTGATGTTCGGGGTGCATGTTTCTGGGTAACGGAGGTATTATGATGCGCTCTCTGGTTTCTTTTGGGATATCGTATTTATTGCCGCTTTGGCCAGCGTACGTTATTGCAAGTTTGTGCAGGATGTGTCTTCCCGTGTTGCTTTGCGCGAGTCGTTCATATTGCGCTATCATATGAGCCTCAATAAGTTCGTCTAGCGTGTTATGCATTCCTAACGCTTCGAACTTTTCGTAAGACGTGGTGATCGGTAATCCGAGGGCTTGCTTATATGCTTTTTTAATTATGCATTCTATCTTTTGTTTTTGAGTTCGCATTTGCAAGTTCACACTTTCAGCCGCTTGTTTAGAGCTCCATCATAATACTTTTCAAGAAGGATTCATTCAAAAAGTCATAATTTCTTTTGTTCTCTTACAATATGTAACGAAATCAGATGAAAACGGTGATTGAAAAAATTTTTAATCATGTGTTCGCATTTTTTGTGCACAATGCTTCTTGATGTTGAAACAGTCTCGGCCACGAAATCTACCCGTTGTAGTTATATTATAGCACTCTTTTTTTAGGAAAAGCTAGTGATAGGAGTTATTTCCAAGAAATGTTGGCATTCACACAGCATACACAACTTAATTATGCAAGCAGCAGGTAACGTTAAGGTCAAGTACCTGTATGCAAAATTATTACCTGTTTTATTCTACCACAAAACAGTGGCGCAAAATGTCAAATTTTCTTTGGAGCACAGGACGATGCCTGATAAAACTTGAATGACACGATGTTTTGCGAATGGGGCCCTTACTGCTTCTTTTGTTTCAGAGTTTTACAGATATCCGTTTACACGCCCGATGAGATATTCACCTTTTACTCAATGTCTTTCATCGGCACTTATGCCAGCAAAAAAAAAGTTGATTTTCAGATCTAAGCTGAGAGTGACGGCTCAGTTTCTCTAAGCTTTGTTTTCTAAAAAGATGCGGTGTACATTTTTTAACTGCCATTTTCTGATGGCAAAGGAGCCACATCTTCCTACCAGTCAAGGATGAAATATGTCATTTTATTGTTTTAGATAAAGGGATTGTTCTCTGGTCCAAAAGGACTCTCTGCTCTACGTACAGATGCAAAAAGTACAGGTGCCTGCTCACATGTACGACAAAGCAATGTTCGTGGTCATCCGTCCATCCAAAACACCTCTCATTTGAGCTTTCTTTTGAACGATGTGAACCTTGTGTGTTCAGAGATATGAGCCTAAATATAGTTTACTAAAATATAAGGAAATGGTAGGTTGACACGTTGTTACCAGAAAGATGTTTACAGGTTTTCATTATATTAAACTGGTATTCATGGTATTGCAGAGAGAGTCGGGTACTGTATGTTTTTATGTATTAAAAGCGGCTGTCTTCAGGCAAATTATAACATGCAGCGTCTACGGGCCACGGCTGCGGACAACGACGGTTTCATTCTCGCCATAAAAGTAGCACTCGATGGAAGTAAGATGCTAGAAAAGCACTAACTGGGAAAAATCAGTGCGCGTTAAAGTACACCAGATAGTCGCAATTTTTGGGCTCATCCACCAGCCTCATACTCACATCTGTTTGGCACGTACATTCAAGATATAATAATAATAATAATAATAATAATAATAATAATAATAATAATAATAATAATAATAATAATAATAATAATAATAATAATAATAATAATAATAATAATAATAATAATAATAATAATAATTTAGTATTATAAAAAGTATTATGACTCAAATAATATTATAGTTTTTTCAAAATTATCACCAGCGAGATATTATTCAAAAAGCCGCATTAAAACACACCTTCGAATTTTAAAAAAAAATTCACCTTTTATGATTTGGTGTCCCAAAAAGCTCCTGCTGGAAGTTTTCTGCTTGCTGCTATTGCAACAGTAGTGGGAACGTCTCTGTTTTTTCTCTTTATATACCTTGTTAGTCCCCTATATATAGCAGGCCGTAGTCGCTCAACGTGTTTATGGCTGAGACGAATTCGAAAATGACAGCCGTATAGGTGTCCTATAGCACAAGCTTCTGATGTGAACCTGCTCAGCCAATCGAATTGCCATTCACAGTTTTGTCCTCGCTCATCTTTGCCATGTGCTCGCTGACATTTCGCAATGCACTAATTAGTGCACGCAAGAGATGCCATCAGCAATATTGTGTTCACTTACATGAGAAGAAATTTCCAATGCAACATTTTAGTGATATATATTTGTTTATATTAAAGTTTAATTATACCTAGATATTAGGAAAGAAAAGAAATGAAAATATTAGTATAACCTTAAGAGACAAGAAGAGAGCAGAGTGGGCCAAGGAAAAAACCAGGGATACGGATATCACATTTGAAATCAAGCAAAAGGAATGAATAGGGGACGGGCACGTAGCGCGTAGGAAGGATAACAGCTATCATTTAGAGTAACTGGCTGAATTCCAGAAGGCAAGCGGGAGAGGGGGAGCCAGAATGTTAGCTGGAATGATGAGATAATGGATCTTGCGGGTATAAAGCAGCAGCAGCAAGAATAGGACACCGTTTACTGACGAAACATGAGAGATGCTTTTGTCCTGCAGTGGGTGCAGTCAGGCTGATGATGATGATAATTATTAGCAACCCACGCCAGTGTTGTGGTGGTCATGGTGCTCGACTGCTAACGCGCCGGTTGCAGGATCAAATCTAGGCAGCGGCAGTCGCATTTTCGATGGCGGCGAAAGTACTCGAGGCCCGTGTACTCAGACTTAAGCGCACGGTAAAGAGCCCCCCATGGTCGAAGTTTCACGAGCCCTCCACTGGCGCGTCTCTCATCATATGTGGTGGTTTTGGGGCATTAACTTCCAAGAAATATTATTGTTCTACTACCATAACATTATTATACATATTCTAAATGTTTACGCAAAAGATATTTAGGATATTTTAAACTTATGATTGCATTGCGGCACGTCACTGCGGAAAAATATGGTCATGGGTCGAGTAAGGAAAATACAACTGCTCCCACTTACAATAAAAATGCAAAATCAAATGCAATCACTTGCAAAAGTTTTTTCTATTTAAAAGATTTCAAAATATATATTTTCTATTGGAGATGAAGCTCTTTCGCATGCCATTTAATTATGCAGGGATGGATATGAACCAGCTCACTATAATTTTGTTTGAGTAAACACAAAAAATAACGAGCAAGTGTACGCCACTTGGTAAATATAAGTTTTCGACCTGTATTGCTTATGGATAAATTGCTGCATATTCACACCATAGATCCCCGTTTCTGTGTAGTAATAGGAAACATCATTAGGATTTTATCGCGGACGCAACCTGATCCTCCAAGGTCATGAAAGACAGACTTCTGAATTACACAGTGCACAAATGACACTATAGTGGTGTGGGACACGCAACATTGTCAAAATGAAAGCTGAATGAGCGGCCTTTTTCAGACCTATCGCGAATTCTCTAGGAACGGCCGTGGCAGGTATTGTTACGAAGTGCTCACTACCTCATACATCATCTTACAAGCAACACAATGAAGCTTAGGGGCTTAGTTAGATGAGGTTCTATTTTCTTCACAAATTACAGAGTGAATCTGTAAAAACGTTTGTATATGACTATATAACTTTCAAATGATGCAACATATATGTACACTTAAAAAGAGCATTTAAAATTCCTGCGTCTTTCATAATCAGGTCGTGGTTTCGGGACATTATCTCTCATGAAATATATATAGTCACTGAAGCTCTGCAGTTTGAATGCATCAATACTTAATATACCCAGTACTGTATTTACGTAGATACATTTTCTGACAAGCGTCATAAGTGAGCAACGTCATACGTCTTTCTGTTTGCTCCATGCGGGCATTCTGGTGGATTCAGACACATGGATTTGTTTTGAAGTTTTGACGCAGAAGCCGGAAATACCGTTTGTGACGTGGACTCTCTGTTTTTTTAAAAGCAGTAGCATCTGGAACAGCCACGTACATCTTTCTCCGACACAGCACAATAACACCAACGTTGACCCGGGGCACGCACTTGCCTCAGTAATTGCCGCAGCATTGTTCGTTCAAATGTAATTTCTTTTCTGGATATATAAACAACGAAGGGTGGGAATGCGCAAACACACACACACACACACACACACACACAAACAAACAAACAAACAAGACGAAGAAGGGAAGAGGCTTGACGCACACAGGCTCCGCTGTTTTGCTGCAAAAGGTCAGCTATTCTGTCTTCCGGCTCTCTGAATTTATTGAGGGGTTGCTTTCGAGCACCTTGGGATTCCGTTCGACACAAACTCGAGGCTCTCTCAGTGGCCATTCGGCCGCAATTACCAGTCGTACTATAGGCCGCCGGCTGCCGGTTCCAACATGGCTGGCTCATACCCGCTGGGGTATGTCTGAGCCACAGGCCGTTTCTGTACAGCCTTCAATGGCAGGCAGTCACCCTGGTCCGGGGGATTCGCCTCGATCGAATGGTTCGACATTTTCGCCAGACGGGGACAGGGCACTGCTCGATGTAGATTTGCAGAATGCGCCAGTTACTTCCGTTCGCGCAATCCCTGACGTTCCCGACATCCAGCTGCCCGCTGCAGCGGGTGTGGCGCAAAATGCAAGGCTGCCTGTCGAAAGTGGTCAAATGACGCAGGCTTCTTATCACCGCGTGATCGCACATCAGAAATAGATCCACGATATTTTATTCGATGCCTCATAAGGTACCTAATACCCATAGGTCCCAGATCATTGGTTTGCTCCAACAAATTGTACAGGAGTGTGCTGATATCCGAGCAATTGCAGAAAACCAGGGTGAGTGAATGGATGAACTTCGTCACCAGTTGGCCCAGTCGAGACATTCGGCTTCTCTCGGTGCGGCACTCTCGGCTCCTCGTTCTGTCCAAACGGCCGTGACTTATGCGGCAGCAACCGCGCGGAGCACGGCGCGTCCTACCGCGGTCCCGCCCGTTTGGCCTGAGACTTGTTCTCACCCTGTACTGCCATCGCACTGGTCTGAAATTGCTGACCAACACACAACGCACACCACCAGGCGAGAGCATGAACATATTATGTTTCTAACCCCACTCATTCTGTCTACCAATCCTGTCAATGAGGTCACGAAGACTATTAGGTCAAACATTGACCCCATTAGGGAAAACATTGGCGAACTGGCTATGAGAAAGACACGTCATGGATTAAAAATATTAACAAACGACCATAACGCTATTACTAGGTTAAAGAATGCACTTGAAAAGAACGCAACCACAAGCATGTCATTGTCAGTCCGATTGCCCCAAAAGCGAAAACCTCGCGCCAAACTCACTGATGTAGACTCCGATATTCGAGCCGCCAACATCATCTAACAGCTAAACATGCGCAATCCGAACCTGCATTTAGACCCGACCACATGCCGAGTGGCGGTATCGTACAAGGAGCGATCGGGAAACTTCACACATGTGCTCGAAGTGAATCCTTCCACCTGTCGCTCACTGCTTGCTCAGGAACGAGTTCTCTTCGGTTGGACAGCATGTAGCGTGAGTGAGGACTTTCATGTGCCATTGTGCACATATTGTGCAACGTACGGCCATACAAGAAAGTCCTGTCCTGTCACCAACGAACAAGACAAAGTGGTGTGTACGAAGTGCACGGGTACACATCTTGGCGATGCATGCACTCTTAGACTTGAACGATCCAGGAATTGTTTGCAACGAATGCCAAAAGGTCGCAAGACCTAGTTCTCATCCAACTGGACACGAAATGTGTCCTATATTACGAGAAGGTGTCACCCGCATCAGGGCCAGAACAGACTATGGATAATCTATGAGGCGTATACTTCAAAGAAGGACGCAGCGGCCTCTATAACGTGCAGTGTTATTTACGGTTTCCTGCATTAGTGCCCGCATCCTTTTCGACTCATTTATATGGACCACATGGAGGTCGCTGCTTTTGCCGCTATTCTTCTAAATATGGCATATTCATACACGAAATTACCCCATATGACACACACTTATAAGTAACTACACATGCTACAAAATACACGATATTTCTTTCCTCAAGATATTTGCTGGTTGCACGGGTCACACTGCAATACATGAAAAAAAGGCTCCTTACAGCTTTTCGCATTTTTGTTTTAGGAAAGGCGTTGCGCTTGTTATTCAAAATTGATCAGAACTTTCATAACTCACAGCAATAACTTAAAATGTTTACAGGCTAATCTAGACCTTACACGTGATGCCACAAAATTATTGACAGAACACATGACGCAACAATACTTCAATTTCGCCTTCTTGTGTGACCCGCACATCCGCGCAGGCACTGTTCAAGGCATACCACACACCATAACAAAGTTCCACGCACCAAACAATCCTCGCGTCATGCTTCTAGTACACAACACTAATTTTGACTTCTTCCTATTACACGTAACCGATTTGGTTGTTGCAGTAAATTGAAAGCCTTGACCAAACAATAACACTTCTAGCTGTGTATGCACCGCCGCAAAGACCTATTGACCCAGTTCTGGATGAGTTGCAATGCGTAGTTTTATTGATTACAGATTGTACTGTCATCATAGCCGGAGATTTCAATTCTAAACTTAGAATGTGGGGGCCAGCTATGCGGGATGTTCGAGGCTCTCAAGTAGTCCAATTCGTGACGGCGAATGACTTAGTCATATTGAACAACCCCAACTTCCCTTCAACTTTCACAACTCCGTATGATGATTCATGGATAGATTTACCCATGGTTTCGCATGACCTCACTTGCGATGCTTACCATTGGAAGGTTCTGCAAATTCCTACCCTCTCGGACCGCAACTACATTGAATTCTCGTTCTCGCAAGCACATACCAGCAGTGCTAAACGATTTACTAATCTAGGAAGGGCGAAAATGCTTAACAAAAAAAGGACGACACTTGGTTCACAAAGATACTCGGCTGCAACATTGGGTCACCTGATGCCCTAAACATGGTTATAGACAAGTTTTATGCCATATACTCCGCTTTAAGCCAACGTTACTCACGACGCATAACATCGCGTAGTAAATTAGGTAATAGTTCAATCTATATCTGAAATAGAAAGCCTAATTGCATCAGCCTTAACAACGCATACAAAACTTGTGAACGTGTCGCTACCAAAATCACAACTTGATGCACAATATGAATAGCTTCGTGCAATTCGTCGCCGGGCAGAGAGAAAGTACAGGAGGACGAAATCACCATTTGACCTATCTATAGCACGCCAAGCACAACGACATGTATTGCGACACCTCGACAAGCTCGATAGGCAACGATGGAGGGTATTTGTTGCTCTCTTGATCCCAGAAAACCCCTGTCTCGAATATGGCAAAGTGTCCGAAGCCTTCAGACGCCCACTCAACAGTTGTTCCCTTTCCGATCTTTGGCTCTAAGGCAAGGTCGACCTGAAGTAGAGGTTGCAGAAGATTACTGCCACTTACTCGTAGGTATGTCCACCTCATCGATATCACCTTCGTATGTAGCCTCACCGCCATCCAGCGACGATCGCCTCGACTTACCATTCACAATGCACGAACTCGACGCTGCGATTTCTACGTCCCGACGGTCGTCCGCACCAGGGCCTGACGGAATCACTCATTCGGCTCTATATCACCTCAGCCAGGAGGCAAGGCAGGCTCTCTTGTCGTTCTACAACTCTACGTGGGAAACAGCGACAGTCCCAGAGAGTTCGAAGTGCAGCCGCATAGTGGCCTTACTGAAACCAGGCAAGTGTTCACACGAGTTGTCTTCTTATAGAGCCATTGCCCTAGCCAGTTGCATCAGTAAGGTGATGGAACGCATGGTGCTGGCAAGATTGGAATGGCTGCTGGAGAATAATGTCGGCTTACCAGATTTTAAAAATGGCTTCCGTAGGGGTCGATCATCTATAGATGATCTAGTTTCTTCTGTTGAAAAGGAAAAACAACATCGGAGATTGGTAGGGGCCATTTTCTTACATATAAAGGGCGCGTAAGATAGCGTCTACCATGAGGCCATTCTTGACGCATTTGAAGACATCGGCGTAGGTGGCCGACTACACGCATGCATAGGGAGCTATCTCAGAGGACGTACCATTTTTATGTCGACATCCGACGGTGACACGGCCAGGCACCTCGTAAGCCGTGGAGTTCCACAAGGCGCCGTCCTGAGCCCAATGCTTTTTAACATAACACTCATTGGCCTTGAAGCTGAGCTTCCCGACGTTGTCAGAATCAGTACGTATGCGGACAACATATGCATATGGGCATCTGGAGCAACGCTACCACAACTGCGAGCAAGGCTACAACAAGGCACATCAATAACATCTAAGTACTTACGTCGTCAAGGCCTGGAACTTTCAATAGCAAAATGTGCTGCATTGGCATTTACGAAGAAATCAATGTCGCGGTACCCAATCTTCACTCACGGAGCAGTGATTCCCGTGGTTAAGCACCACCGCTATTTAGGGGTCATCATTGATCGCAACCTGTCCTGGTCAAAGCACGTGACTGTGCTGCGAAACAAACTAATCAGTTTTGTGTATGTCCTTCGTGTTATAGCAGGACTGAGATGGGGCCCTTCGGAGAAAAGTCTTCTGCAGTTATACAAGGCATTGTTTGTAGGCTATATAAGGTACAGCTCACCTGTGCTTTCCAGGATGCGGGCAACGTGCCTTCGTACTTTAGAGAGCCTTCAGGCACGAGCACTGAGAATATGTCTTGGCCTGCCACGGTGCACATCTACCTCTGGCACTATAGAGGAGTCACGCACCTACCCTATACAGGTTTACACGTCCTGTGAGCCTCTTCGAGTGCACCTTCGTCTGCTGACCCGACATGCACAGCACCCTTTGTCTTCGCTACAAGTGGACCGACCAGGCTGTACCTATTCGCGATGCCTTGATACGCATAGGCACATTATCCCGTCAGGCTTTTCACCTGCCGTAATCCTTGCAGTGCCTCCATGGACATTGACTAAACCACTGGTGTGCCTTCACATACGTGGAATTTCGTATAAGTCGCATGTTTCTTATAATGCCCTCAAGCAACTCACCTTGGCACATTTAGGTGACCGATACAGCGACTCTGTGCACATTTATACCGATGGATCCGTAACTTCATTCGCCTCAGCTGCAGCCTTCGTGGTCTCTCAACTCGGTATTTCCCGACAGTACAAATTAGATCATAGGTCATCTTCGACAGCTGCAGAACTTGTTGCTATACAAGAAGCCATAAAATTTGTGAACAACCAAGCACCACGTAAATGGACGATTCTGTCTGATTCAAAATCAGCGCTTCAAGCTATCCATTCTTGCTCAAGAAGAGGCCAATTTTACGAGTTAACGTTAGGAATCGTCCAAGCATTTGACCTAACACACAGGAGTGGTCATTTGGTTACACTCCAATGGATTCCTGGACACTGCGGCCTGGTTGGCAACGAAACAGCCGATAGCGAAGCAAGAGCGGCAATATACAACGCTCCTATGTACGTCAAAGTACCCTACTCGCGAGGTGACGTCAACACGTTGTTGAGATCACTCATGCGCGAATGCGCTGCCACTTACTGGTCGCTACAAGATCACCGGAACAAGCGCCTGCGGGAAACAGACCCCGGTATGACTTTTCGTCTTCCAGATAAAATCAGCCGAAGACATGCTAATATACTGCACCGCATTCGCCTGGGCGTCGCCTTCACTCGCCACTACACCCACCTAATCGGCCGTGTGGGCAGCCCAAATTGTGAACGCTGCCAAGTGCGCAAAACGATAGCTCACATATTTTGTGACTGTGCATTATACGTGGCGCAAAGAAAAATGCTAACTGCAACGTTGGCAAGCATTGGACGAACACCATTAAGTGAAAGCCACATATTGTCTGCAATGAACGACCAAACAGTGTCAAAAACTGCTACAAAGGCTGTTCTAGACTTTATAAAAACCACTGGACTAGAAACTAGACTGTAGGGTACTATGCTAAGTGGCTACTGTACATACGCACCGCCTCTTCTTGTCCCCATCATTACCCTTCATCCCTCTTTCCTTCCCATTTCTCTTATCCCCTGTGTAGAGTAGCAGGCTAGAGCGATCTAGCTCAGGCTGACCTCTCTGCCTTCTAATAAATTCTCACTCCCTTCCTAGGTAACAGTTGGTGGACACTAGAATTGACTATTGAACGTAAGCGTGTTCGGGCTATGCGACGACGATACCAGCGAACAGCTGACCTCCTTCTTCGAGACATGTATCGCAAATTGTACGTTGATGCATTCTCAACCTACAAGGACAAAATCAGAAAAGCAAAATCATCGTTTGATAAAGACATTTGTGACTTTCTCACTAAGAAATGTTTATATGGTGATGTTTTCAAAACCGCATTTCAAAAACACCACCAAGTAACTTTTCTTCCTCCTCTAGATTTACCTAACGGCACTCGCACAGCTTCTGCAATTGAGTCCGCCCGGCTACTACTCGATATATTGGTAGTAGTGAACAGCTGTTCTGAAGACAGCATGCACCACACTATCATGCGTAACATTGCGGCTAGTCCTTACCCGTGGCATACTTCTGACCCTCCTTTTACAATATCTGAGATAGAGTGCGCGATGAAACAGGGTAATTGACACTCTGCTCCTGGACACGACGGATTAACCTACTCGTTCATTAAAAGATTATTTGAATCCCATCCTCAATTTTTTTTATTTTATCTTCAATACCGCCTAAAGAATCGGACACTTCCCACAGGCTTGGAGAAGAGAGAAAGTAATATTCATACCAAAGCCAGGACGTCCGCTGAATTCGCCTAATGCATATAGAGCAATAGTTATGAACTCTGTATTCAGTAAAGTATTAGAAAGACTCTTAAATGCTCGTCTGTATTTTTTCCTGCACAATTATAATCTTCTTCACAATAATCAATACGGTTTTACGCACAATAAAAGTGCTACTTTAGCACTATACACACTGCGAAGCAAATTGGCTGCATACAAGGCAGCCAATTTTCCTACCATACTCATATCTCTTGATTTTGTAGGAGCATTCGATACTGTTTGGCATCCTGCCGTCTTGAACTTTTTACGCAAGCACAGGTGTCCACAAAACTTGTATTTTCTACTCAAATCCTTTTTATCGAACCGCACTGTAACTTTTTCAACCAACGTCGCAGAAAAGACAGTTCATACAACAATTGGCAGCCCGCAAGGATCCCCTATCAGTCCGCTGCTGTGGAACATAGTAATACACAGCTTATTCAATCTTCCCGTGCCACCCGACGTACACATACAGGCGTACGCGGACGATACCATCATTGTTATCACGGATAAGTCAAGACTCCGATTACAAGCAAAGGCTGAGCATGTCCTGGCTTTGGTATCTGGTTGGGCACGAGAACAAAAAGTTACCGTAAGCGCCGAGAAGGCGTTCTTCGTGTTCTTTAATAACGGACACATGGGTACATTAAAACGCTGCTCATCTATCCGCATGGATGGCATTTTTCTCAAACACAAGAAAGAAACTAAGGTTCTAGGCGTATTATTTGACCCCTCTTTAAATTTTCATGCCCACATTGACTACAATAAAGAAAAGGCTGAAGTGTCCACGTCCCGGCTCCTCGCATTTGTTAAATCGCACTGTTCATTAAAAAGTACACTCATTAGACGACTCTACCGTCAAGTGATATTGCCCTCTCTCACGCATGCATCTCCGGTATGGTGGCCTATGTTCCCATCCAAATTCATTAGGGCGCGAGTTTTATCAGTTCAGAGAACCGTCTTAATTTCCTTAACAGGTGCACTTTACACCACACGTACGTCATCCCTACAGATTCTCGCTAACGCGCCTCCGTTACCCCTAGAAGTGGACAGACAATCTGCAGAATTTTCCTTAATCATACTCCGGAACGTAACTTATTATGGTGTAAAAACATTCAAACCGGTTGACATACTATATCCATGCAGTCCGTGGGCTCATCACCCAAGTAAAAATTATAAATTTACTTTCACTGAACTCTCACCATCACAAGAAGCCGTTATTTTCAAAACAAAAGCCATTCACGAATACACTGAGGGCTCATCCACGTCCTAAGTGGCGGGTGTGGCATATATTGCTTTGACAAAGGATGGAAAAATCATAACTGTTGGAAAATTTCAGATCCGCAACGCTTCAAGCGCATACGACACGGAATTAATACCATTCCAAGAAGCCCTTCATTTCGTTTTTACAAACAACTTTAAAACGCCAGCCCACATTTACACAGACTGTCTATCGCTTCTAACGAAACCTTCAAGTCTCAGTGATAACGATGAAAGAATTCGGAACATTAAGCTGCTTCTTAACCATATAATCTCGTCAGGCAAAATTATAAAATTGTATCATGTACCTGGCCATATGGGAATTTTGGGAATGGAGCTAGCTGACGTTGCAGCTGCATTAGGAGGGAAATCAGGCTTCGCGCGTTACGCCAAAATATCCATTCGGTCAGTACGAACTCAGTTTTATAAAATCTTGAATTCATATTGGCACACCCATTGGCAGACTGAGGGACCTGAGACAACGCTATTTCATTGGATCACAAGTCCGTACAAAATTCCTCAATAGTCCCCCCTCCTAAAAACCTAACACACCTATTATCTGGTCACGGACACTTTCAGTATTATCTTCATCGATTCCATATAACTGCATCGGACAGGTGTATGTGTGGTGCACCTTGCTTGAGCGAACAACACTACTTTAATGAATGCCCAAACACGCAACACGTTGTGACCCATTTACGTGTGCCCAAAAGTGATAAAACACCACTGCGCATTATTATGGGCTATTGACCAATAGAAAATCTCGCGCGTATCTACTTCAGTTAGTGACTGTCATGCGCAACTCTGTTTCTATGACATCCACATGACACGCATTAGCTACCAACACTTTATCAGGACGTCGCTTCATACTCCGAATCACCTCCCTATCACAACATTTGCGTGAATACTCTCGATTACAGTCGCAGTTATACCAACAAAGGTGGGGGAAAACCTCGGTGACTGATAACGATAGCATCACTGTTCCATTTTCCCTAAGTACTACAACCATAGCATTCGCAACGCTTGCGCAAGTACCTAATCCTGCCCCCCCCCCCCTTTTTTTAAAGCTTGTTACTATAGCGAATGGCGCCTTGTCTAAGTTCGCAGCGGCAAACAGGCTCCCCAAGGTTCCCTGCTGCATCGCTGGTTGAAACGACAGCCCGACGTGCCTGGCTACATGACTCCTGGTGAAGAAATGGGCTTCGACATCACCGAGGCCACTGCTACCATCCTCGTCAACGTTTACCCATCCTTAAGACCACTGGCTCGCATACCACTTCGTTGTTTGTTTTTGGACTTTCTGCATTCAACGACAATGCATTTAAAATAAACACACACACACACACACACACACACACACACACACACACACACACACACACGAACTCCAAAAACTCAAGTGGGGGAATACACTGCTGCTGCATATCGACCTGCTCATTCCTGAGAAGCTAACTAGTTTTTTATTACAGCTTCATGCCACAGTCACTAGGTTTTACCCATGTTATTTTTTTAACTAATTGGCTTTTTAAAAAAAATAAAAATTTGGGAAGTTTCCCCTCTTCATTTATGTTAGATTGGCTTAAGCCCGTTATACCTCCTGGTGGTACGGGCTACCCCTCTTTTTCCTTTTAGTTATTTTCACATATAGGGGGCGGAAGACACACACACACACAAACACACACACACACACACACACACAATGGCTTGACACGTCTGTGTAAGTCTAGTGTGCTTTCAATGTTGCGCACTTAATGAACACTCAGAAATTGTCAGCCTAATTTTGTTGATCACACTGACAGGTGCAATTGTGCTATAGATGTTACCTTGACGTGAATCGAGTTGTTGCCGCATGGTTGCGTGCATATGTTCCAATAGAAACAAATGCAAACAATATGTACACATTGTATGCACGCTATATTGTTTCTTTATAACCACAAGAATGTGTCTTATCAGTCTTGCATTTCACACAAATTTTATCGTTTGAGCCCCCTCAATCACGCAGCTAACTTTCTGGGAGATAAGTAATCTTATAATATAAGATAAGATAAGTAACTTGCTGGGAGATAAGATGAGGAGCCAAGGCTTTGAAACACACTGAACGTCACCCTTAGAGATCAATGTATACTTAGGTCAGGTACAATTTGTAGAAAAATATATATCGCTATGCAATCGTGGTAAACACGATCGGCTGAAACTCAAGCCACAGCACTGAGAGAGAAAAAGCTACATGAAGTAAAAGATGCAGTTACTGCCCTATATGTTGTCTGATTATTGTTCAATAGGTCTTTCTCCTTGCAAGTTGTGAACAGCCAGGCAATTTTCACCCACTTGCTATTTCCTTCCAGAGCACTTGATCCACAGAGGAAGTCACAGGCTCGAGAGCTCAATAAAGAATGAGAGTATTTGCGCTCGTTTAAAAGCACAAGCTTTTGTGTCTCAGATGATTGAAGTTTGATTCATAAGCTGCAGGCTTTCATTTTTTAAAATTCTCAATTATCTTGCTATTTAGTTCCATAAATGTTGAATAAGAATTATGCATGAGAACAATACAGGTATCCACTGCAAGCAACCATGCTTGGGTTTTCCACTTGTGCACAAGAAATGGTGTTCACTTAATCCTATGTATTAAAGAAAAACTAACCTTGCAGCCAGCCGTTAGGCAGTTTTGTGCCCTCGAAGCTCCCAAGCAGATTGCAGTCCTTCAAGATGAGGCTGCCAGGCATGCTTCCAGGCCACATCCGCTGAGTGAAAACAGTCCCAGCAGTGACATAGGCTTGCCCAGTTAGGGAGCACGTGTTCTTCCTATTTTTGTACAGGTGCTCCAAGTCATGATGAGGATTGATGTGCCTGTGTGTGCAACCGATGCATCACAGGACCTTAACGAGCCAATCGCTGCGATGTGTGAAGAGCCAAAAACGAGATATCTAAAAACAATCGTTAAAAGCACTCACCTTTAATACTTCTTTGACGACGCTATCACTTAGTTAAAGTGAGAGACCAAAATCTGCTATACTAACTTTGAAATAAACTGAAGCCTCATCTAAAATTTACGTACCGCATTATATATGTCCTACTGAAGTATAGTACTACCACAGTGGTAATCGTCTATAGAACTAATTTTTCAAAATAACATAAATTTCTTTAGTGCAACCTGGCTCCTGAAAAATAAATTCCCATTAACATTTCAACTATCAAACGTGGTAAATCGACAGGCCCAACTTCATAAGCAAACAAGAGCCCACTTGTATCAAATCACAAAAAACTTCTGATGTATTTGCTCAATAATATATGTATGTATATAACAGTAGTAGTAAATTTTTCACGCTTCAGCTTACCACAGAGAAACATTACATCTGATGGGCTTAAACATTTGCGTACGTTATAGTACTGCGTGAATTATATACCGGTGAAATATAGTTCTGCAAGGTGAACTCACCGATGGCAGCATTTAGTAGCCGTCTGTGTCATGAGGAACCAAGTGTGCTCTACGGCCAACAGGCAAAGGGCATCTGCAGACTGGAAGCTGCCGATGACAGCAATGAAGGGCTGGCCAGGCGTGCACGTCCATTTATATAGTGTAAGAACTGGCCATGACCGCCTGTTGTCAAGGCTCTAGTGCCGTGCAAAACGATGGCCAGACGAACTCGGAAACCTGTATATAGCCGGTATTGGGCTACAACTTCATCCAAACCAAGGCACCGGTGAAATCTTTGCTCTTTCTGGGGGCCGAAGAGAAGCTTGACGTTCAAGGGCTCTCGTCGCCACATAGAACTCTCAGGTTCTTACCGAAGAACAGTCTAGGCGCACTGCCAAAGTAACACGATCCACAACAGAATGTAGCATCTCGCAGCTTTGGTTGATCACATCGCAGCGCTAGGACTATGGTTATCACAAAAAGGAGAAGTGACGAGTTAACAAACAAAAGCGCCAAGCTCCACCATCGCACCTTCGCAGGGCAAAACAGTTATCAACGCTGTCTTTCAATTTTTGGTCACACGAGCACAGCTTGATCACAAGTCTTGAAACGTCAACACAGCACCACTGTTCACAACAAACATCGTTTCACTCCCGAACACTAGATTGCTCTAAAGAAAATAGACGCGTACGGGCTAACCAGTGGCGAAGCAAGAACCAAACACAGCGCGTAGTTCATACGTTTCCGTACGTACTTGGAGTCACTCAAGTAACGTGCCGAAACGCTCTCAATCCGAAATGTCGCACAGAACCCAACAGAGAGACTGGAAAGTCAAGCAAACCAACTGTTACCAGCACACAAACACACATTGCAGGCTTCTCGAGGGCTAGTCCGTCGATACAATGGCGCCGATCCCCGCTTGATAACCACACCGACGCACAGGCTTCGCTGCGCTTCACCGTACACCATTGCACTGCCGCAGCTTTTCGCACTGCTTACACGCACCGAAAGAGCTGCCGTAATCAAGACGCATCCAGTCGAACGCTGAAGTAACTCGTGCGAGAAGCGTTTGCTGAAATTCGTACCGACCGATATGCCGTTTACGACGCCATGTTGTTTTCGACAACTGCGCAGCACGTAAGAGAGCTCTTAGAAAGTACTTGCACTATTTTCACGGCGTGACAAAATTTGCTCTTAAGTGCGAGGGGGGTGATATGACGAACAGGACAAGCGTGCTTGTCCTGTTCGTCATATCACCCCCCTCGAAATAAGTGCTTTGGCAACGTCCCGGAGTAAGCTGAAGTAGAGGGTATTGATTCACAACCAATCACAAGCTGTGCCTTTCGGCCAAGCCGTCGTCTGCTCGAGTTTGTCGTCTGCTTCGATCAGAGCATGCGACAGGGGATTCGCCTTCGCAACGCTAATACTCTCAGGTCAAGTGGTTGCTGCGTCGCACAAAATACATGTCTGTAGCTCGCTCTACCTTTGAATGATGTTCTTGCGCCAAGTTAAACGGCTGGTAATTATCGCAAGAATGAATTCAGCCAAGGTTTGCTCCAGAATCGTGCGAGTTTGCATATTTCCGGTGTCATACAAAGTTACTAGGGTCAATTTATTCCGACTGTTTGCCGTAGTATCACGGTCCATGTCGGTATCTCAACAGTGAAGGTGAAAATGAGTGATTTGTTTGTACTTCCATGCGTAATCACGCACACCCCTAATACGCTTTGGTTTACAAAATTCCAGATCGTCGTAAAGTGTATCGACAACTGTATTTCAGAGATCGCACTCATTGGACAGTTAGAGCCAATGGAAGTACACTAGAGCACAAGCTTCATGAACCACTGACTGAAAAGTTCCTCTCATTTTTATTTCCAATAGCGTGCAAGGAATGTGCTCCCATTAACCTTTTTGGTGGTAAATTCCATCAATGAAGCAAGGATCTCGAGTCGCACTTTTATTTGGATGAGATGGGGCGCAACACAACAACATCACAAATAAGGTTGATCCTATGCCATGCCGCGTTCTAATGCGCCTACCATTCACGTATCACATTGGTTTTCATCCAACCACAAATATTTACATGCATAATTTTACGCCATTGACGCCCAATAGAATTCGTCAATTACTGTGACTTCGAACTTATTGGACGACGGTGGTTGTCAGCACCATCCACTGCTTACAAGGGAAACAACACAGGAAACTCAAAGCACCGAAAGAAAAAAAAACGCACCAGCAGTCATCAGGCAGGCCTTCACGGGCGTGAATAATACAAAACCAGCCAGGGCACCAAAGTATACTGCCGCGGCAGCAGGTTAAGTAGCCACATTGTTTCTAAGAGTGGTCCGGACAACTCTTAGAATTTTTTCTCAGCCACGCTGCTTTTACGCACAATTTTGCTTCGTGAATCCACTTACAAGCACGTTTCCATGACGTAACCAAGTATAGCAACTGCATCACCATCGCTGACATGTTCCCGGGCAGTCCAGCGCGCTTTATTGCAGCGGCCAATGTGACAACGATGGCCTCTTATGACGTTTTTTTTCGTTTCGTGAATCGACTTACGCAACAAATTTTCTCTTGCGCGAAATTGTTTTCGTAAGTGAGTTTTGTGAATCCGGCCCCTGGTTATTAGATGAAGCATCCCAATAGAGTGGCATTTGTAGCGGAAATGAGACGAGACAAGCGTGGACTGTGTTCGATGCGAACGAACAGCAAGGCTCTTTTTTTTGCTTATTAACGGGCGCGCTTTTCCGTGCCCCTTGTCTTCTTCCTCTTCGTCTTTGGCGAGTTTCGATTCATAACTTTCACCCATGGTGGGGTCGCCATGTATCATTCATCGTAATTTTCATTTGGGGGATGCCCACGCAGCCAGCCTATGCCATCATTCAGCAGGCCTCACTTTGGCGCCTCGCTGGTGCTTTATATTTTGTCGCTGGCAATTTCTACTACGCTTATTGTGAAGTCAGAGAGTTACTGCGAGTCGTAGTTGCAATGATTTATTCTTTATTGTTTGCTTGCTGAGCTAGAAGAATCACAAAATATGTTGAATACCGCTGAGCAGACGCCGGGCAGTCAGAGATGAGGTTTCCTGCTTTGCACGAGCACAGCCGCTTGGTCTCCTTCGGCCGTGGCATGAACAGCGTTCACAAATCTGTACACCGCAGCAGACGATGTGCTCGGCGTTCGAAACTTCTTTTCATTTAATATATGCCGCACACGCGTTTCTCAACACGCAGTATGGGATATAATATAAGCTAGAGTTCATGACCTTCTCAGCAAAGCCTTGACATTACGGTGGCTGCAGCCGAAAATACTACACAGGTTGAAGTGACGGGAACACCGGTTGCGGCTGCCGGCGCGCCGGCTTAACGATCCCCCAAACGGCAGCCGTGTTAGGCTTGCACCAGCGCCCTCTCTGGGCGGCGAAAATTTCGAATAGCTTCCAGCCCACATAAAGTTTTGTTCTCCTCATTGGAAACAACCTTCAAGTTGGTAGATATGTTTTACAAGTCTCCGAATAAGTTTTCCATTGGTTTTCAAAAGGCAGTAGCGTATCTTCCCGTTGACTCCCGAATAAACTTCCATGACTTTGGCCAGGTTTCAAAGTGATCTAGGAGTGCGTGAACCAAGCAGTACGATGTCTCTTTGGTTCACTCTCGTTTCTTGTTTACTTTTGGAAGCTTGCTCTCTCAATTACTTTAGATATTTTGTTCCACCTTTTGCACCAATCTTTCATGACTTTTTGCCGCTTTCTCCAGATTTCCGCAATGTTGATTTTGTGTTGATCTTTGTCATTGCCTGGAAGTCTGTATTTTCCAACTATTATGTCAGCCGGCACAATAGGTAGCGGCTCATCCGGTTCACTGAATACATAAGTTAACGGCCTGTTGTTAAGCACCGCTTCAACTTCAGCGGTTATTGTTTTTATCTCTTCCATGGTTAGCAGTCTTATTCCGATGACTTTCCTAATTGATGATTTGATGCTTCCTAGTACCCTTTCATAGAAGCCTCCCCACCAATGCGCTTGTTCGGTGATAAACTTTCACATTAATTTATCTCCTCGGTTAGCTCTTTCAGAGACTGCTTCTTGTAACTCCTTCAGCGTGCAATTGATTTTTTTGTGGGCTTTCTTGAACGTCCTTGCGTTGTCACTATATATTGTGTGACATAAGCCTTTTCTCGCTGTAAATCTCCTGATTGCATGTAAAAATGCTTCTGTTTTACAGTATTCGACAAGTTGGACATGTACAGCACATGTTGCAAAAACGAATACGGCGATGTACCGTTTTATCATGCCTTTCACGGTGTCATTAACAAGCGTCGGACCTCTAAATTTACACCAGTCACTTCAAGTGGTTGTCCGTGGTTTACTTTGTCAGCAGGTAATGGTGCTGTGTCTTGCTTAACTGGTTTAGCGTCAAATAGTTGGCACTTTTAAACCTCCATAAATAACCTTCTTTACCAGTTGCATTCCTTAGATTACCCAATATTTCGTTCTAAGCTGCAACAGCGTTGCACTGACTCCTCCATGCAACACGAGTTGATGCACATGTCGTACTAGCACCTTTGTAGCAGCTGTACACTTTAGTAGCACAATTGGATGTTTTTCGTTGTATGCCAATCCATTATGAGACAGATGACTGTTGTGCCTTCTTAGTCCTTGTTCATCTTCAAATCCTTCCCTACCACAAAGAAACATCCTTGTTGTCTTCGACATATTGCTCGTGTTGAGCATGACATCTTCCCGTTTCTTTCGTTGCTCCCATTTTATTATCGCCATCTCTGCAGTCTTTAGTTCCTCAAACCTCATACCGCCGATTATCCGCTTCTTATATTCTGTATGCATCTCGTAACCCAAGCTGTACCTCTGAGCAATCTTGTGTAGGTTTCATACTTCTACACGTCGATCACGACCGGAATTGACGTGCATGTGTTAGTTGCACAACATTTACTACTCTATGTGTCTTCTTCCGTTTCCGTCTGCCCTGTGGCCTTGTTTTTTGTAACAAGCCACTTTGGACCATGCAACTATAGGTCCGACTGCATCAAATCCTTTTCGCTTACACCTATGGTCATAAGATCAGCTGGGTTCTCTTCACTTGCAATTTATTTCTACTCTGATAGCTTCGTTTTCTCTTTTATCTTTTTCACCCTATGCTCTACAATTGTGCCTTGTTTTTTTTTCTTTCCGCGTAGCCAACTAAGAACAGTGGTCAAGTTCGTCCAGTATCTTGCAGCATTTAGAATCATTACAAATCCGGTTGTGTTGTATTCAGAAATGCGTGCAGGCAGCAACGCTGGCATCAACGCAATTCGTGTAACGAGATTTGCTTCATTGGCGCTATTCTTTCTTTTGTAATTAGTATTTCAGCCTCCTTTCCCTTCTTGTAATTATTTATCAAATAGGCCACTGTTCCGTATGCATAAGGGCTTACATCTGAAACCAAGTGAAGTTACTTGTAAATTGGCTTCCTCCTTTCTCTTACATCAAACCCTTGGGGTACACCCAACTGTTGAATCAATTCCAGCTCCTTAATTCATTTCCTCTAAGTCTCAGTTTCATCATCTGGCAGTGAGTCGTCCCAAGACATCCCTTTCTTCCGCATGTCTAGTATTTCACGCTTGCCTGTTATTGTGAATGGAGTAGAGAGTCCAAAAAGATCGTATACTTTTGCAGTGAGCCGTAACATTTGGCGCTTCATTAGCGCATCGCTGGTATCGATGGCTTTTAATTCATATGATGGTACACACAGCCTATCTTCCTTGAAGTTCCATCTGATGCCAAGGACCTTTATTTCGGTGGAAGCCCCAAAAGTTGCGTTTCCTCTTCGAGGTTGTTATTTAGAGATGACCGTTTTGTAGACGATGATGACGCATCAATTATTATTTTTATTGTTGTTGTTTGACGATCTTCCTTGATGACGGCTTGATGCGACCTGTAGTAGCAGTGTGTCATAGGTGCCCTTTGTTCCCCGGCCACTTCTGCCACTTCACTAGCCAAGTAGTCTCTGATAGCATTGTCGTAACGGTACAATGCAATTTCATATTTCCGTAACCTTTGAGTGAGTTGCTTCAATCAGGTCTTTGCGACACCCTTGTTTTCATCAAGCTCCCCGGTATCTTTCCATGGAATTCGTACTGCGTATGTTTTCTCTTCACACTTAAAGTTCTTGCTAAAATACTCCATCACACTCTCTTCTTTCTTTGCGTCTCGCTTGGTTCCCTCTATGCCGATGGTTTCTATGATACAGAAATGCCTTAGCTCTGTCTCTATGTTGGACTTGTCCACTTCGACGTGATAAACTTTAATGGTTGACCGTTTCATTAACGTTGCGATAACTTAGTTTTGCCCTGCTCCGTCAAACCGAATATAGTCTGTGTGGCTGTCTGCTTCTCTTCCAGTTTCCGATGCCTCCAGTCGTTATTTGGCAGTACTGATCTGAACAAGGATTCCAATTTCTATGTAATCTGTGCTTGTACATAAACCGTCAGCCAACTTTAATACATCGTCTTCATACTTCTTCTTCAGTAAAACTGGCAGGAGCGGTATTCTTTCTTGTGATATAACGTCAACCTCGAGTGCTACCAACAACACCGCTTCGCCACTATATGTGCTCCGAAGTTTGACTTCAACTGAATGCATAGTCATTTCCTCTTGTCCTCCTCCAAAAGAGCCTATAGACAGTCTTGCTTTTTCTTTGACTTTGCAACCAAGCTTTTTGACAAGCTTTTAAGGAATAATGTTCTTTGGCTTTCAGTGTCCAACAGAACCCGACAATATCATGGATTGCTTCTACGTTCTGCTATTGCCATTGCAGTCTTCACAAAAATGCTTGACGATATACTCGTACATTGGCAGGTTGTCCCTTGCTCTTCCTGATTTTCATTTTTACCTTGAATTGCAGCTGTGCACTGCGCTGTAAGTTCTTTTCTCCGGCACATAGAGGTTGCGTGCCTTTTCCCGCATATCTTGCATCCTATGCTTGCCTAGCATATTTTGGTGGTATGGCGAGGCCTCGTGCAACGGAAGCATCTATGACACGCTTTTAGCTTCATTTTCTTCTCTTCATACGGGATACTTTTTCTGCAATCTCCAGAATAGTGGGTATTAGTCTCACAGAATATGCAAAACTTTACCGTGGTGCTCTGAAAATAATCGTTCTTTTCGGTTGCCTACAGTCAAATTTGTTGCTAAGGCATTCTTTGCGCTTTACCAATTCCTCTCTGCACTATACTTGGTCTTCTATATACCTCATCAAGCGCTTCAGAGTTTCTTCATGATGTTTAGAAGCATTCTGATTTTTATCTGAAGACCTGCCGGCCGATTCTCTTTGTTTCAGTTAGAACCCCATGTGCATCTCCGCAGGCAACAATCTCTTCAATAACAGCAGTATCATCGATTCATAGGACTCAATTTTCACGCCTAAGGATTCCAGCTCATGTGTATGCACTTGTACCTTGTGTGACAGTCCTAATCGTTCATAGTCATTGCAGCTTGCTACTGTACTTAAGTTAGTTAGCTCTTTCATGTGCATTTCTATAAGCGCTTCGTCTTTCTCGTATTGGTTCTTGAGCATGTCGATAGCTTTCACATAATTGCTGTCTGAATATTGAAGTCCCTCCACAGTGGCTGCTGCTCTCCCGGTTAGCAATGGCAGAAGGTACGTGAACCTTTGATTCTCGTTTAATTTTGTTCTCACATAAACAGCCAATTCAAATTCATGCAGGAATCTCTGCCATTACTTCCTGTCGCCTTCAAACTTCATTATTCTACCTTTGGTAGCTTTACTGCCTGTGCTTGCGGCGCTTGCCTGGCATTGTGATTTGAAGTGATTTGTTCTCTCACTGGCTCGCGCCGTTCTTGTCGGCAAAGGTAGGCATTCGTGTTACGTAGAATGCTCACTGTCTTTAGCTCGTACTCAGTGGTCCTTGAAAACTCTAATTCGGCTGTTTCCGGCGTTACGAACTGTTCCATCAATTCATACTTTCTTTACCATGACGGTGAAGCCTCTTATATTGCTGGCTATCAGGGATATTGCCGTAGGGTCTTCCTTCTTGTAACCTTATTTTCTGCTTCGCTCACTAGGCGGGTTAATTGCGTTCTCAGCGTTTTTGTGTTCTTCGAAAATACTTCTGTTAATTTTGAACACTTGAGGAAACGACTCGTCACTTACAGATTTCAGCAGCGAATCTTCATCCTTGGCTTTGTCATCTTCCGTGTCAGTGCCGCTCTCTCAGATGGCGATGTTACGTCTCGCTGCCATCGGTTCGCACTGGGCCTCCTCTTCGTTCGTTCTCTGTGGCCTGTTCTTCGTCCTGTTTTTCCGTGGCCAGTGGTGAGAGGAGAAGGCGCTATCCTGGTCACGGCAGCATGTCGCAGAAACGAGACGAGACAGCGTGGACTGCGTTCGATGCGAACGAACAGCAAGAATCTTCTGAATGATGATGATGATGGTTTTAATGATGATGATGATTAAGAGCCTTTAGTTTTGCTGGCATTCGCCGACAAAGGGGGATCGGCCAAGAACCGGGCGGCAGGATTATCAACTGAGTTAGATATGAGCCAGGCATTCAGGTAGTCTCGTAGCCGTAAATAATAATAACAATAGACTAACAAGGTAATCTTTTTGTTGCCAATTTGTACGCACAAACGGCAGAGTAAACCTTCCTGTGGCTAATCTTCTTTCTTTATTTTCCTTACTAACTCGTGTGCTCTTTCGTACCCCTTGTCTTTTTCTTCTCCTTGCATTCAGCGAGTTTCAATAGAATCAACTCGAATAATCAAAAACATGAAGTAGTCAAAGTCGGTCGCGTATTTGTTGCCAAACGGCGCAGTTGTGTCCTCAATAGAAAGTGACCGCATCGATGACATACCAGAAAAACAAAGGGGCAGGAAGAGCATATTCCTGTGCTAGTGTGTGCGTAATTTATTGATCTTGTTATTTGAGGCACAAAGCTTCGCAAATGAAAATGAGAGTGGGAGAGAGACAGAGGAGTGTTCATCTGCTTTTCTTTCTTTCTCATCTTCATGTGCCAAGCCTTGCACGGCAAATACCGCGTTCAGCAAACAGAAGTTCTGACGTCGCAATTGTAGCTTAACATGCTCTCACGATGACTTGCTGCATGTCTTTGTTTAGCAACGTCATCCCTCAATGCCGTAGATTGCTCAAATGTGGACTGATCGCGGAGCTAGGACAAAACTACGTACTCTGCGAAAACTTCGGAATACCTCAAATTCGGGGGGCAATGCATGGCTGCGTTAGGTTCAAAAAGATTTTCAAGGGCGAAGATTCTTAAGCCATGCGTCGTGTGTCCTCAATGTATGAGTAGCAGTTGTATATATCCACCTGTCATTTCGTCTTTGTGATTTCCGCCGGATGACAGTCCTTGTATATGACGAATATATAATGAAAGATGCAAGATGACGGTACTTGATGTGCTCCCTAGAGGGGTGAAATGACAAACATACAGATAAAAAGAAAAACAAACAGATGGACGGACGGTTGGACACACAGACAGACGTACGGACAGATGCATGGAAGGAAGATTGAACGAACGATAGGAAGCACGGACATTTTAAGAGACAGATGGCCAGACAGACCCACAGACGCCGGAACGAACGGATGCTTCGCCCCACTCATCGTCATTCGCTCTATGGATATGCTGTGAATGCTTTCGATGAGACTATTGAACACATCTTATGTTACTGCCCGGCATACACAAACGAGAGGCTCCACCTGCGAGTGTTTTAAATCAACTGGACTGAAGCGATTTCTTTGCCGAGAAAGTATTGGGACCATGGCGCCGCCTATTCAATTTCCGAAAGGCAACGAAAGCACTGTTGCATGTCTCAAACACACCGGCTGTTTCATCGTTTGTGATGTTGAAACTGTTACACGTCGGCCCAGTCAACAACCTTTTATCTCCTCCTCTATAACATTCCTTCCCCTTTCCCCTCCCCCAGTGCAGTGTAGCCTACCGGGGCTCAGCCCTGGTTTACCTTTCTACCTCTCTCCTTGTGTTCTCTCTCTCTCTCTCTGTGATTTTTTCTGCAGCTAAGCAACCATGGGGATTTTAGACTGTAGGACATGTGAAGTTGCTGGTAGCAAGTAGAAGCTGAATAGGTTTAAACGCGTGTTTCGTAGGAAACGTTTCTTCGAATTTAACGCCCATTGCATCAGTCATATTATTTTCGTTCTTTTTGTCGTTGTTTTCTAAGAAAGATGAAAAAGAAGCAACTCTCCCAACGCACCACAATACTGATATATAGGAATGAATACTTCGCAGTTGTCAGAGTTACTTCGCTGTAGAATATGTAGTTTTTTGTGTGGAATGAATTAAATTTTGATATCATGCTTGGTCTTCAAGCCACCATTCAAAAAGTTGAATAGTTACTTGGACAAGCTGACTTGCAAGGCGCGGACCTCGAAATATATTTAAATCATGAACTTGAAGACAGGTGAAGTAGTAGCACGATTTTGTTGTGAGCGTCTATGAACGCGTGGTAAGTTACAATAAATGTTACTTCACATTTAGGTTTAGCTTGAGCCTAGAAGCAAGTGCATTTTCAGATAAATTGCACGCGTGCAGAAACAAAACCTGCTGCTCTCAGCCGACCAAAAAATGTAGGCAGATTTTATGCACTGTGGGAATCGATGATATGCGAAGCACAAGTGTAGAAGGTTGATATGTCACTTTATAATCAGAACACCATTGCGAGGCGGCCGTAAATTACGTAATACATTACTTCCATACCATCCTTATTATGTTTGAACGTGTCGTTTACCTTCGTGATCTATTCACGTCGGGTGATACCAAGTGCAGTGTCTCGTGTTGTGACATGAGGAGCTAGCAAAACAGTCGAGATCACGCAAAGAGCGTAGCTTGTAGTCATAGTTTACAGCACACGCATGTCATGTTTATCATGTTTGTATGTGTCGTTTACTCTATAGTTAGCCATTCACGTCACGTCATACCTCATTTCGTATAAGTGGAGCTAGTAAAAGGAATGTGAGCTCTTTATGAGCGTAGCATGTAGTGATGTTTTACAGCACACGCATGCCTTGATGATCTTGTTTGGATGTATCGTATACTTTCATTAACCATTCACGTCACGTAATACCTAATTTTGTATAATTGGAGGTAGTAAAATGAACGTGAGCGTAAAATGTAGTCATGTTTTACATGACGCGCTCGTCGTACTTATCATGTTTTGATGTGTCACCTTTTTTGTCCAATAATGTCACGTAAAGATTGGCAGATCCCACGTACAATGGGAACTGATCATATACAAAGATAAAATAAGAAATGTTAATATGCCACTTTAAAATAATACCAACGTTACATGGTGAAGGTCAATGATGCCGTACATGATTTTCGTTTCATAGTTATCACGCTTGGATGTGTCGCTTACCTTCATCATCTATTCACGTCACGTGATACAAAATTTAGTATATCTGCTGCTAGCGAAACGGCTGCGAGCATCCCATGAGTGTGGTATGTTGTCATTTTCTTACATGACACGCCTGTCAGGATTATAATGTGCGCACCAGTCATATATTTTGTCATACATTGACGTCATATAACACCAAGTTTTGTATATGTGGAGCAAGCAAAGTAGCCGCGAGCGCGTCATGAAGGGCGCAATACACTCCAGTGTAGCGTTCACGCGCACGTACGCTGGGCACAGTGACGCTACCTTAAAAAAAATTGCCCGCAGCTTCCCTCGGGGGAACACTGAGGAGGATGCGGAGCATATAATTGGTTAACGGGTTGTTAATTGGGCGTGGCATACTGCTTGGCGCGCCACGCCGCTACCTCGGCGCGCTTGCGCTAGCGGGCAGCATCGGGATCGGCCTCTCGTCGCCGACGCTTGCATTCGGCTTCCCGTTTTCGAAAGTCCGGGTCCTCTTGTCGACGCTTACGTTTCAAAGCGGCCGAATCCGGTGCTGCTGCTCAACGCTGACGTCTCTCAGCGGCTTCACGTTCTCTAAGTTGAGAATCTTCCGCTCGACGCCGACGTTTACGTTCGGCGTCGCGAGCTCTTCTCCGCGCTGCCTTGTCTTCGGACGACGACTTGGTTGCGGTTCCGCCAACACTTTGGCCGGCGCTGGTCGAAGGGACGTCGATCATTGCGACCTCGGACGTCGACGCGCCGTACAAACCAACCGACGAGCGGCAACTGAGCGAGCGAGCACCGACCTTGAGTATATATACAGCGCGACGGCACATGCACTGTCAGCTGTCGAATGTTCGAGAAGGGGGAGAAGCGCAACGGCGCATGCGCGCGCGTCAGCTGCCGATGTTTTCGATGCGCGACGGAGCATGCGCGCGCGTCAGCTGCCGATTTTCTCGAAGCGTGACGGCGCATGCGTGCTACATTATACAGCTAGCGAATGTTCGTGAAGAGGAGAAGCGCACGCGGTGTGTAGAGGAAGAAGGGTGCACAGATGGTGGAGGAGTGAAGCGCGCGCGGTGTGTAGAGGAGGAAGGGATGCACAGATGGTGGAAGAAGGAGGAGGAAGCTTGCGGACGGCGCCGCACTACAAGCCCCGAGTATTAGATGCTCCGCATCTAAAACGCGAGCCCTCTATAGCCTGACGCCAGGTGCAATCAGCGTCCGTGGCGCGGCCCCACGACAACCAGCGCGAAACGCGACATGCTGAATTTGGCGCTGATGCGTTACCCAGACAACAGTGCGTCTCTCTCTTCTCGTGACGGAGGGATGCCGGACGCGCTGAAACGCGCATGCGTCAAAGCAACGCAGCGCGGCGCGCAACTGCGAGCATATAACAAGACCGGCACCTGGCGTGTGCAACGCCGGCGTGACACGACGAAATGAACGCCGGCGAGCACGCGCACCACATCACGATGAAATCTATTAGCGCCTTGACTGTGGCATGTAGTCATGTTCTCACGTGACACGCATCTTATGATAATCATGTTTGCACCAGTCACACACTTTTGTCATCCATGGACGTCACGTAATACAAATGTTGGCATTAATGAAGCTAGCGAAACGGCCGTGAGCGCATCCTCAGTGTGACATGTAGTCATGTTGTTACATGACACGCAGGTCGTGAATATTATGGTTAAATGTGTGGTTTACCTATGTCTTCCGTTCGCGTCACGTAATAACAATTTCGACACATGTTAAGCTATCGAAACTACCGCGAGCGCATCATAAGTGCAGCGTGTAGTCATGTCAGATGACACGCATTTTATGTATATCATGTTTGCACCAGTATCATACCTTCGTCATCCATTCAGGTCCCGCAATACTAAATTTGGTATAAGTGAAGCTAGCAAAATGGCCGCCAGCGCATCATAAGCATGCCATGTAGTCATGTTGTTACATGAAACGCATCTCATGCTCATCATGTTAGCACCAAATACGTACTTTCGTCATCCATTCACGTATTGTAGTACCACATTTGGTATATGCGACGCAAGCGATACGGCCCTGAGCGAATCATTAGCTTAGCATGTAGCCAGGTTGTTCCATAACACGCACTTCATGGTTTTCATGTTAGGGTCTGTCACTTCTTTACACCATGCAATCAAGTCATACCATACCAGTTTTGCATCATGCAACGTGAACCAAACCACCGCAAGAGCTGCAGGACCGTGAAATATTATTCATAACATTCATAACATATGTGTCATGTTTTCTATGTTATGACTATTAAAAAAATGGCAGCATATCTACGGGATGAATGATGGAGAGTGGGGTGAAAAATCCTTCGGTCCAATCGTTCTTGCTTCCGTTCGTCCTTGCAGCCATCTGTGTGACCATTCATTCGTCCATCCGCACGTCCGTGCATGCGTCTGTTCATGCGTGCACACGTTCATTCATGCGTCAGTCCCTGCGGTCGTCCATGCGTGCGCCCCTGCGTCCGTTCATGCGTCCATCCATCCGTGCAACCATCAGGACGTCCGTCTATGCGTCTGTCTGGGTGTCCGTTCGTCGATCTAATCAACACTCCAAGTGCCACCATCTTGTATCTTTTCATCAAGTATTCCGTATACAGAAGCTGTGCCATACAGCGAACATTGTAATGACTAAACGAGAGATGGCCCACACACACTTTCTCAAGGCTTGCGCTTCGTGTCTACTTCCCTACGTTAACCACCTCGAGTTCGCGGTATATACTAGTTCACTGTATTCATCAAACCATCCATTCGTAATCTTGCATACGTCCGTTCATGCGTCCGTCTGTATGAACGCCCATGCGTCCATACAACCGTCTGTGCGTGTGTCTGTTCATGCGTCCGCACGTTCATCCGTGCGTCCATCCTTGCGTTCATCCATTCATCCACCCCTGCGTACGTCCATGCGTCCATCCGTCCATGGAGCCATCTGTACGTCCGTCCATGCATCTGTCTGTGTTTCCATCCATCTAGTCAACACTCCAAGTACCACCATCTCGTATTTGTTTATCATATATTCCCCATATACAAGCACCGCCATCCAGCCGACATTAGCAAGGACTAAATGAGAGGTGGCACACGCACACTTTCTTACGGCTTGCGCTTTGTGTCTACTTTCCACTTTGACCACCTCAATTTCATGGTATATACTAGTGCTCTGTGTTCATGGCACTGCGGCCTAACGCTCCCTAAACCTTTCTAAAACCAAGGAGGTTACGCACAGCGAGTATAACGTAGCAACCCTCTCTTGTCAGATAGTGGTCAATGTGATGCCAATCGCTGCTTATGAGGAATGAGAGAAAGGAGAATTCGGCTTTAAGTTAACACACACGCTGCGCATTTTTTATTGTTCAACAGCGACCAGGAGAAATCTCCCATCGGCACCACCTTGCAGGCCAAAGCTAAGACATATTTCACACTACTAAGAGGGATGAACGGGTACCGCTTTGAGAAGATTTGTCCCGAATATATATTAGTTCTTCATACAGTCATGTTATGTCATACCAAGTTTGGTATCGATACCATTATCGAAACAGCCAGGACAGCTAAATGTTGTAGGTGGCTAGATAGATAGATAGATAGATAGATAGATAGATAGATAGATAGATCGATAGACAGATAGATAGATAGATAGATAAATAGATAGATAGATAGATAGATAGATAGATAGATAGATAGATAGATAGATAGATAGATAGATAGATACGCGAATAGTTTTCAAAGTTTGCTAAGGAATGCCTCGAATTTAGGCAAGGGAACCTATGCTTATTCATAACAAGGACACTAATTTTATTTTCATTCTGCTCTACTGCAAAAGACTCCCTCCTGTCTGTTCCATGTAGATACTTAAGCAAATGACAACTGGTTAAGCAGTACCACCTTTCGGTTTTTACTGACTGTGGCAGCAGTGTCATGTTTATATACGTCAAGAATGATACGTAGCAACGACAAGATAATAGTGATCAAGATATAACGTTGTGTGGCATTATGCGAAAAGACTGACGAAGACAGGATAGAGAGAATATATTATCAAAAAACAGCTCCAAGTTCTGCCGCGTTAAGGGCGGTGCACCTTGAATGGCTTCATTTCCTAGCGTCCCTGGCGCCATTTTTTGTATGAAGCCACCGGGAGTTGAGAGGATTGACGACATTATTTTGAAAAAAATGTACCGTTCTAACAAGAACGTTTATGTACGCACAACAAAAATAAGTCCAGCAAGAAAGTCCTGGCATTTTTATCATGATACACTTGCAAGAAGGTACTTTTTTTCCTTTGAATATCTTGACACCCATTTCACTCGCTACTTCACAACAATTTATTTTTCTACAATAAAGTATAAAACAGTGCTTCATACATGTATCTTACGTCATTTCCAGCTTTTTTTTTTAAACGATATGATTGTGGTATACTTTTTTGAGTTTCTTAGCATGCTCTTTAAACCATCAGCCCTTGTATTTTAAAGGCGATAGTCTTTTGGAGATTTTCGACGCCAGAATGCCTACCTGTCTGTCTGTCTGTCTGTCTGTCTGTCGTTAGCCTGTCTGTCTGCCTGCCTGTCTGTCTGTCTGTCTGTCTGTCTGTCCATCTGTCCGGCTGCCTGTCTGCCTGTCTGTCTGTCTGTACGTTTGTCTGTTTGTCCACACTAACGTTACCGCAAATGGCACTAAAAGATACCTAAAATAACCAACCCCATCCACAGCACCCACCAAAATTCCTCAAGTTTGAGCGTTCCTACTCGTGCGATTGTCAATGAAAAAGCAATCATTTCGCTTATTTGAGGAACCCTAACAACACGTTGATAAATTGTATGTGTGTTTTTACATTAGATAAGGTACACATAAGTAATTCTAAGGACCATAGTGTTTATCACACTGCGCTGACAGTGCACCACGATGCTCAAAAAGGCAAATGTTTTCAACGCTTTGCTAAGACGGCACGGTGGTGACATCTGCCGCTCGCTTCACGTTCTACACCTTATCGCCTCCGTAGCAGGCGCGCATCTTTCTCTGTGGGCGCCTTCCTTCATTTTCGAAGATAACTGCCAGATGGTGGTCGTGTCTGACGTACCTCGATTCGCTAGTTCGCCTTCACTGCACAGATCGAGCTTTCCTAACGTAATGCTTCCAAAATACAATTCACAAATTTGCTCATGCTGAAAATCAAATAAACGTTTTGTTCGCTTCCTCCACACGCAAGACTATCGTCTTTTGACGACATTTTTTCTCATGGGGCCTATGTTCTCTTTCAGAGTGTCAACCTCAGTCTCAATACTTTCCTGATGCTTCACTGTAAACTTCTACGACAGAGTGCTAAATATAAATCAGTGTTTAAGAAACCTTTAGCCAGAAAATATTGCCCAAAGGTTTTATCACGATATGAATGAGCAGTGACACCTAACTTTAAGTCCGAGGAGTGAGCTTTTCTGAGCTTCTGCGTTTGCAATAAACTTTTGGTTGGCAAAACAGGAGTGATTCATCTCACCTTAAATTTATTTTGATTCGACGAAAAACCCTCAATAAGGGGCAACGGGACTTTCTTCAACTTCTGCGACTTCAGCGATACTCCACCCCGTGCCCCCATAGCACAGAGATCACGGCTCTGAACTGACAATGAGGTCGACGATCTGAGTCTTTCTAACGAAAAAGACAGAGACAATATATTTTATTTCCGCGCGTCAGAGCATATGAGTGAGTAAAATGAGAAGCAGCTACCCTTGTCATGGATGAAGCCCCTTTCCATCCTAGACAACAGGCAGAACCAGTTGATTTCCGGCAGTGCTCTAGACTTCACGCTGAATGGCAGCTACGCCTTACGACGCTATCACTCTAATAGTTGGGTGCATTGGGGAAACATGAAAATTTCTTAGTCATGCATCGTTACCAACCTGCCCAACTCGCCGCACTCATCAAAATTTTCCAGTTTAAAGGTTGCTGACAGGGCTACCAATAATGTGGGCTACTACTCATTCTAATGACGTTCCTATACAGGCATATGAATCCGCGTCTCCTGAGATGAGTCCTACAATATGATTCAGTACTGTTCGTGGAGGTGTGATGCTAAAACAAGTGGGATGACTGGCTTAGTCGGCTTTACGTCTGTGTCTTTGTCGCTTCGCTCAGAATAATTTTTTATTCATAATAAAAATCCTGGCTTGATGGGTGCTCAAATGGCTGGTGGATATGGGGGAAAGAATACTGAATATAGTTGAAATCTTAGTGGATATGGTAGCAGCTGTAGTGGTTATAATGGCTGTTGAGGGCGAGAGTGGAAAAAATGCGCAGATTCCACGCACAGTGAGAATCGATGATATGCGAAGCACGAATAAGAAAGCTTGACATTTCACTTTAAAGTCAGCACAACGTTACGAGGTGGAGGTAAATGATGCGGTACATCACTTCCGTGTCATGATTATCATGTTTGTAAGTGTCGTTTACCTTCGTCATCTATTCACGTCACGTGGTACCAAATTTGAATACATCAAGCTAGCGAAGCGGCCACGAGCACGCTATGAGAGTGGAATGTTGTCATGCTCTCACATGACACGCGTGTCAGGATTATCATTTTTGCACCAATCATATATTTTGTCATTTATTGACGTCACGTAACACCAAATCAGGTATACGTGGAGCTAGCAAGACGGCCGCAAGCGCATCATGAAGGGCCCATTGTACTTCAATGTAGCGTTGACAGGCGCGCACGTTGAGCAAAGTGACGCCGTGTTAGCAAAAAGCGAGCACTCCATAATATGGCGCCAGGTGCGACCGACGCGACAAGCGTCCGTAGGTGCGGCTGGACGGCCACCGGCACGCAACGCGCGCCGGTTCGATACTTAGACAACACTGGGTCTCCCTCATTTCGTGAGGGATGGACGCTGGAAGCGCTCAAATGCGCATGCGTCAAAGTAACGAAGGACGGTGCACGCATGCGAGTATACAGCAGGACCGGAACCTGGCGTTAAAATGCCGGCGCAACGCGACGAAATGAACGCCGGTGAGCACGCGCACCGCGTGATGTCGAAATGTGTCAGCACCTTGACTGTGGCAGGAGTCTGATGGAGGCGCCCGGCAGGAGCAGTCGCTCATCGTGTCGGCTCTGTGTTTTCTTAATGCTTCTAGGCGGAAATCACCATTTTCAGTGGATTTAACCAACAGAATTTATATCCAGCGGAATCAACGCCACAGGTTATAGCGACCAGCCTGATGAAAAATCAGGTGGGAGAAGTTGCATTTGACCATTTTACGCCCGCTTTTGTGTTCGCAGCGCCGGCAGAAGAGCCACCTGCATAGCGTTTGCCATCGACACCACCGCCACCACAGCGATGCAGCTAGGCGTCGCGGGGAACCACGAAAAACGCGGCGCCCTGCACGCTTGGTGTTTGGAGTTTTGTGAGCAGATAAAAGTGACCATGGAGGAAGAAAGCATTTCGAAAGAAGAATTTGAGGGTAATACCGGATGGCGACCGGTGGAACAGCGAAAAATTACAGAGCAAATGTTAGACCAAGCAAGCGAGCAGCATTCGACAGAGAAGAAGGACAAAAAACTGAGAGAACAACGGCTTCACCAAATCACCAAAGGTAGCAGAATTCCACCCCTTCCAAGGGAAGACTACAACATAATTGTACGACCTCGTGGGGGAATTCACGTCAGTGACCACGGTGCCACCCGCATTGCCAACAGCGTCTACGAAGCGGCCAATATGCCAAGGGAAGTCCGAGGGCAAGTCACTATCTGCCTCAACTACCAACAAAATATTGTTGTGGTCAGCACTCCTGTCGAAGAACATGGCAACAAATACCAGCGAATTGCCTGTATCAAAATCGTCACGCAAGCTTTTGAAGCCATTGCTTATGAAGCAGCCCCAGAGAACACCTCCAAGGGGGTGTTCCGCGGAATACTGCTAAAAGACACTGCCCGAGATATAACTAGAAACGTCGTAAGCCCCAGGCGCCCAATTGCACTCGTGGCCAAGCGAATGGGCAATACCACCAATGTGATTGTACTATTCGACGGCTACCATGTGCCAGGCCACGTGAAATGCGGTGGGGCATTCCTACGACGTTCGTTGTACAGAAAACAATTGGACGTGTGCTTCCACTGTGGACGCTTGAGGCATAGGGCGGATGTTTGCCCCAACCTTAAAGATAAGATATGCCGAGGCTCCAGGATGCCAAGTACTCCCGAAAGCCACAAATGCAAGGCCAGGTGCCAGCTGTGTGACAAAGACCACCTTACGGCAGACCAAATCTGAAAAACAAGGTATAAGACACCATTCCTAATGCGGAAATGCCGCTGGAAAAGAGCCAGACAAAAAGAGAATGCGTCCTTCGCTGCACAAGACAGGCCATCTCACGCCAACGCAGCAAGGGACAACATATCGGAGTCCTCCCCCAGTATGCCACATGAGAGAAAAAGCCGCTCAAGGTCCAGGAACTGCTCCAGGTCCAGGAACCATTCCAGGTCAAAGTCACGCTCCCTGTCAAGGGCCAAGAAACCCCAAAGCCCCGGCGCCGATACATCGTTCAAAGTCAGCTGGGCAGACATGGTCAAGGGCACGCGTGGGGCGGCGGAGGCTGCTTCTGACCAGAAAGTCACCAAACTCGAGGCAGAGATAGCACAACTTAAACAAATAATTCTTGAAAACAGTCAGAAAATTGCCGCAATAAGGGAGGAGAATAAAGATTTAAGGTAAGAAATTCATAACTACAGAACATGCACGGTACAGTGCGATGACGCAGTTATTATAACACAGGATAGTGTTACCAGTACGGAGGAGAGCACTGATTTCCCCCACCCAAAACGTAAGGCTTTAGATAACTACGACGATGGTACTAGCAAGCATAAGAAAACCAAGACTGCTAACATGTTGCACAAAAATCAAGAGGAATATGAAGGATGCGTAGATTTATGAATAAGCAAAGTTGAAGAAGCTGTGAAGGTTCAAATTGAGGCAATAAACGGAAATAAGGATCCATGGGAGCGCAAATCAAAAAATGGGGAACGGCTATTGCGCAGCAAATTGACATAGACAACAACAGCAGGTTCACCAGCAGCAACTAGATAGCTTATCTACTAGGTTAACAGAACTTGAAAAATGCCCCTCTGCTACAGGCCCACAAGCCAGTGGAGTAGCGCCCTTTAAAGCAATCATGAAACCTCCTCTACTAAACCTGGCTATTATCAACCCGGCGCCTCCTCAGCAATATTTACCGCCATGAACAGACGCAACAAATACGTATTGTAGTGATGGAATTGTAGAAGTTACAGAAACAAGAAAGCCGTTCTACACCAGTATCCTAAAGATAAAGAAGAACCAGATATCATCATCTTACAGGAGACGCAGGGTCTCGCTAAGTTGTCTGGCTACCGCTCTAGCGGCATTGCAGTGGGGGAGATTACAGCCCTTACAACTTTAGTGCGGAGAGATCACATGGCAGTGCAACACAGGACACAGGTTACCGATATAGAAAATATACCAATTGAAATCATATCCACAACAGGAGACAGTGTGTTCATCCTAAACGTGTACAGTAGCCCGAAATTTACACGGCACACATTTTATCTCTCTTTATGCGCATGCTTACCATAGCGGGTGATCGAGTTGTAATAACCGTAGGGGACTTTACTGCCTCCCATTGTACATGGGGTTATAAACACGTCCATTCCAAGGGCAGGAATCCCTGGCTGGACTCGCAGCAGGAAGGGCTAACACCAATCACTGATTCCACAGTACCCACTAGGAACGGGAATAGCGTCTGTGGTGATACCACGCCCGACCTTAATTTTATAAAGAACACGCAATCTGCGCGATGGCTGAATACACAGCAAGACTTTGGAAGTGATCAATCTATCAATAAAATCCAGCCTATTGCGGGGCCCACCAAACACATGGGCAAACAGCTTAGGCTAGTTTACTGGGTTAAATTGAGACATATGCAAGAGGGCATCACAGAAACATTACAAACATTGACCAATGAACAGCTAATCTAAAGAAGGATATTTCGGAGGCAACAAAAATAGTCCCAGCGGAAGCTAAGCTTGAAACTCTGGAGAGTAGGCTATTACATATGTGGGAAGCCAAACAAGGGCTACAGAAACGCTGAAAAACGCAGAAACATAACAGAACACTAAGAAAAAAGATAAACACACTTAACAAGGAAATCGAACTACACGCACAACAGCTTTATTGCCAACAATGGGAAGAAACTTGTACAGCCATGGATAACCAACTGAGCCTAGGCAAAACGTGGAATTTACTTCGACATTTCCTAAGCCCAGACGACACAAAAACGGTGCACAAACAAAATATGAACAATATTCTGCATGCCTTTAAAGGCACAGAAAACGAGTTTCTCAAAGTGGTCGTGCTTAAATACATATGCCAAGCACAACCATGCACTCACGCCGATTACGTAGGAGCGTCGAATCCTGACCTTGATGAAGAATTCAACGAAGCCGAGATACGAAGAGTTCTACACAAACAAAATACTACGTCGGCACCGGGCCCTGACATCATTACGCACAAATCACTGCAAAATCTAGACGATACGTCCATTGGCAAATTAACAGACTTTATTATTGAATGTTGGAGACAAGACCACATACCGCAGCAATGGAAAACGGCGCACGTCGTGCTTATACCCAAGCCTGGAAAACGCTTACAGCTTTAAAACCTAAGAACTATTTCACTAAATTCTTGCCTAGGTAAGGTAATAGAACACGCCTTACTCACCCGATTGACTAACTTTCTAGAGGACAACAACGTGATCCCATGTACAATGATAGGATTTTGGAAAAATGTCTGTACACAAGACGCGATGCTACAATTAAAACACAAGATCATAGATGACCCTAGCAGATCAACTCGAACCATCCTAGGGCTTGATCTAAAGAAGGGATTTGATAATTTCACCCACCAAGCCATACTGAATCGTGTCAGTAGCTTAGGTTTAGGTGAGCAGACGTATAATTACATCCGGAACTCTCTAACGAATAGACAAGCCAAAATCATTGTAGGAGGCCTCACATCCGAGGAAATATCTATGGGTAGTGCAGGTGCACCCCAATGATCAGTGATATCACCTTTGTTAATTAAGTTAGTCCTAACTGACCTCCCAAGTAGATTAGAGAAGATAGAAGGTTTGCACCCTACAATATATGCAGATGATATTACTCCGTGGGTAAGCAGCGGCAGTGAAGGGTGAATCGAACAACGTTTACAAGAAGCGATCGACACCGTACAGTAATACCTAGAAGGAACTGGTGTCACGTGCTCAGCCGAAAAATCTGAGCTGGTACTTTACAGACCAACATTAAAGGGCCGACCTCCCAAGCACCACAACACGCCTACCTACACAGACATACAACTTAAAACACAAGATTGACACACCATACCCATTGTCGACAAGATAAGGGTGTTGGGGTTAATAGTACAAGCCAAAGGCCCCAACGGGGAAAGGGTACGCCATATCGAAGCGAAGGTTTCTCAAACGATGCGCCTAATCAAAAGAATTACAAATAAGCATAGCAGCATGAAAGAGGCAAATGTCATAAGGCTCATCCACGCGTTTGTCATCAGCCACATTACGTATGATTCTGCATATCATAGATGGTTCACAGCAGAAAAAATGAAATGAAACGGCGTCCTAAGAAAAATCTTCAAACAAGCGCTGGGGCTCATGCAAAGCACAAGTACAGAGGGACTGTTCGAGCTAGGTTTGCATAATACACTTGAGGAACTGATAGCGGCGGAACGTATTGCACAGTGTGAGCGCCTCTCTTAAACCAAGACTGGTAGATGCATCCTTGAAAAATTAGGCAACACTTACCACACACAATTTTACACCAAATGCGACATTCCTCGCGACGTACGGGCTAAGCTAACAGTGCCTCCGTTACCTAAAAACATGCATCCTGTGCACAACGCAGGTAGAAGGCTGAGCAGAGCCAAGACGATGACAAAGAGCTACGGAAACAACAAAGAAGTGGTCTTCGTAGGTGCCGCTCGTTACAAACACAAAAGCTACTTCGTGGCGGCTGTAGTTAACCACAAGAAGCAATGCAGCACCAGTACGACAATACACATGAGACGCGTTGAAACTGTGGAAGAGATAGCTATAGCTTTGGCCATATCACAAACTGACCCGTGTTATATAATCAGTGATTCACAAGCAGCTGTACGCAACTTTGGAAATGGCAGAATCTCCCCTGAAGCACTGCGTATTCTTCAAACAAGCAAAACAACCAAGACGACAGATGCGTTTGCATTCTCTGGTTCCCAGTTCACATACCCGACATCACCAGAGATGTCAACCCTAACGAGGTGGCACACAACGTAGCTCGTGGACTCACTTTCCGGGCTACGACTAATGTTGAGCCCTCGTCAAAATTTCCAAATGTGTGGGAGGTGGAGGAACGAATGACAACGTTCAATGAAATTACGAAAAATTATAAATTACAGAGGCGTGTTTACCGCCATCCTCATCATAAACTCAACAGGGCAGTCGGTCTAATGGCGACAATTACAAACCAGATCATATAGGAATCCTGCGCTACTAAATGCTATGTATCCAGAAATCTACGCGACCGCCCAATGCAAAGATTGCCAGGCACGAGCTTCCTTAGAACTTATACTATGGAAATGCCAGGTATTAGAACACAGTATTGAGAACGCGGCCTCCAACAGCCTCCGCGTGCGTTGGCTGGTCGTGCTGCTCAGTTCAGCCCTGGACGATCAGCTATGGGCCATCCAGAGGGCCGAGGAAGCCGCAACGAGGCAAGACCTTCTAGCCGACACCTAGGCGGGAGCCCAGCCCACTAACACGCCGGATACAAAATAAAGTTTATTCATTCCTTGACTGTGGCATGTAGTCCTGTTCCCACTTGACTTGTATCTCACGTTTATCTTGTATGCACCAGTCGCACGCCTTCATCATCCAATGATGTCACGTAATACAAATTTGGCATAAGTGAAGCTAGCAAAACGGCAGCGAGCGCATCTTGAGTGTGGCATGTATTCATGTGGTTACATGACACGCATGTCGTGATTATCATGTTATGATGTGTTATTTACCTATGTCACCCGTTTGCGTCACGTTATATCGAGTTTCGTACCTACGAAGCTAGCGAAACGGCCACGAGCACATCATGAGCGTAGCATGTAGTCATGGTGTTACATGACCCGCATCTTATGTTTATCAAGTTTGCATTAGTACCATACCTTCGTCATTCATTCACGTCCCATAATAACAAATTCGGTACAAGTGAAGCTAGCAAAACAGCCGCCAGTGCATCATAAACGTGGAAAGTAGTCATGTTGTTGCATGACACGCATCTCTAGATTATCATGTTTGCACCAGTCACATACCTTCGTCAACCATTCTTGCCGCAATAACGAATTTTGTATATGCGTCGCTAGCGAAAGGGCTGCAAGCGCATCATGAGCGTGGCATGTAGTCATGTTGTTACATGATACGCATGCCATTATTTTTATGTTAGGGTCTGTCGCTTGCATTGGCAATAAAATCTTCTCATACCCTACCAGTTTTTCAACATACCAAGTAAATGAAACCACCGCAAGAACTGCAGGACCACGAATTGTAAATCATGACATTCATAACATACATATCATAATTTTTATGTCAAGACTACAGAAGTAGGTTCTTCATACAGTCACGTTATGTCATACCAAGTTTGGTATCGATACCTTTAATGAAACGGCCAGGATAGCTAAATGTCGTAGCCGGCTAGATAGGTAGTTAGATAGACAGATAGATAGATAGATAGATAGATAGATAGATAGATAGATACATAGATTGACAGATAGATAGATAGATAGATAGATAGATAGATAGATAGATAGATAGAAAGATAGATAGATAGATAGATCGATCGATAGATAGATAGATAGATAGATAGTAGATAGATAGATAGATAGATAATAGATAGATAGATAGATAGAAGATAGATAGATAGATAGATAGATAGATAGATAGATAGATAGATAGATAGATAGATAGATACGCTCAAAGTCACCGAACTTCGCTAAGAAATGCTTCATATATAAATTGGTGGCAAATGGTGGTGGTAGTGGCGAGCTAATGGAGTACCACTGAAAAATGCCGGCTGGTGATGGCGATAAAAAATTTGTTTGGTGGATGGCTTGGGGAACAAGCTGCATGACGGTGGCGTGATGAGAGCTTGGTAGATGTTCGTGGCATGATGAAAAGCTGATAGCAGTATATAAAAGCACTTATTTGTAGTGTTTCACTCTGGAATGCGCAGAGAAATATACTTACTGTCGAACGAAAGCAACCCCAGTCCGAACAATTTTTACCACATTTTTTTTGTGCATGGGGTGCCAACAGCAGTTATATTTTTGTGGAGTGTGTATTGCTATTGTGAATATTTACATTTCATGCATGTACATACACAAGTTTCACATGTGTGATGTGTTTTGATGTGGTGTTCACAATACAAGTGGGGTCGCTATCAACAGTGACAATAATTGTGTTACATCGCCACGCAGTTGTCTAAAGATCAATCAGCTCTAGTTTGCTATTGCCCCTTATCATGGTAGTCCAGACTACAGCATTGATTTGATGTTGCCACGCTTGAAACGCAACTCTAGCGATTTTCCCACACTCCACTACTGGAGTCGTACCTTTAAGCTAACAAAGTGTGTGCGACGCTAAAATACACAAACCTTCACCTTCAACATCCTTCTAGAACAGCCCATGCGAGTGGGACTTCCATCTTCTCTTCTACCACCATGATGTCGACCAAAATTTAGGCCTACTGACGGAGCCCATATAAATGTTATCGGCGCTTTTGTGCTAAAGAATACAAAATTTAGGTGAGTAAAAATGACAATACAGCACAGTCATGACATTAAATACCCTAACTGAAGAATTTTACTCGTGTGTGGTGTCCGCGCAAGAATATACGAACATCGATACGACATGTTTCCAACACTTCCAGCAAACCTGCGCCTCCAATTACCGACAGCTGCCGGTCACACTCACAGGCGTTTCTCTGCTCATAGGCTAGCACACAGACTTGTCAATTCGTATGCCTATTGCAACAATATGGAGTCATATTATTTCCGGCACACTGGAATCGTTTAGGGAAAGCCATTATGCAGCTGTTGGTAACAATTTAGCTAAAGCAGTACGTTGGCAAGGCTACGCTGTATGTTACGCAAAAAACATCATAATACTCAATCAATTGTGTGGGCGTATCTATCAATGTAGCCTAGAAGCATCACAATGTCTTAGCAGATTTCACTCTTCGAACGAGTGAGGAACGGATGTTAAACTTCACAGTAAGAGCCGGTAAGCTGTGCAAGCTCCTCAGTACACATCATTTTTTGAAAGACGAGAGCCTTTCTTGGGGTACTTCGACGAAAAAAATTTGGTCTGTTTGTCTGTCTGTCTGTCTGTCTGTCTGTCTGTACATTTTTCTGTTTGTCGGCTGTAAACGTTACACCAAACGGCCAATTTCATCCGCAGCTGCCACTAATGTTGCTCAAGTTTCAGCATTCATACTTGTGCGATTATCAAATAAAAAGTACGTATTGCGCATATCTGAGGCACCATAACAACACGTCAATATTTCGAATGTGTGGGTTTTTACTAGAGAAGGCACACATAAGTAATTCTAAGGACCATAGAATTATCACGCTGAGCTAACAATGCAATGCGATGCTCAAAAAGGCAAGTTTATCCGACGCTTTCCTAAACTACACTGTGGATGCGCCTTCCCGTCACTCTGCGTTCGCACCTCACCACATCACCTCACCGCCTAGATGAAACAAGTTTGCAAGATTGTGACATTTTTTTTCCTCCTCGCCTATGCTCCTGGAGTGCCCCCTAGAAGTTTCAAAACTTTCATCAAAAAGCGAATGTTTGGAATCAGTTGCTATGGGGAATAGATCTAAATGAAACAAAATGAAACGAAATGAGTCGTAGAATGAAGAGTTACTTTTAGGAACCTAAATGGTACCACACAAGAGGAAGTGGGATGTGCGTTGCTCAGCTGGCAACGTTGTACAGTTCTCTATTTTAAATCACTAGCCACGAGTCTCACGACTTGTACATATATTGCAGTTTGTCCAGTTGTAACTAGTCCAAATCTACCTAAGTGTTTTGTTCAAGCTCTAACAAGGTAAATGCGCTTCTTGCCGGATCCTGTCAGTGAAAACAGGGCGTGACGTTGTGACAAGGGAATACAGCCGGCTTGTACACACACAAGCGAAAACCCCGGCTAGACTCATGCGAACCCTTGACTAGGAGCACTGCGATGACAGTTGTTTAATGTGCCTATTTTGACAATCGTGATGCCAAGTTATTCTGGCACGGTGTTTGGATCTTCCTGAAAAGTGAGAAATCTACTGGCGAGGTGTCCCCAAGCAGCGCGTTTTTGCTCGTTTATGCCGCGTTCCGGCCAACTGGTCAAGTGGGAAATATCCCTGAAGATGCATTGACCGCACGATCCGGCTGCTCTGTATACGTGCATACGCAACAAGTATTTGTCACAAGTGGCATACACTAGAGGCGCTTCAGACGTGCTCCTTGCGTTTCAATACAAACCTTGAAATAAAGTCGCTTCGCAGAGCCGCGTCAGCATACGTCAATAGAGTTGCACGAAAGCGTTCGCATGAAGTTTTTTGTAGCCACACTTCATGGCGTGCTTCATTTCGGATAGCAAAAAGTGAGTTTAAGAGGGCGAAATCATTTTCTGTTGTTTTATGACAACCCTGTCTTTTTGGAAAATTTGGATATTGCATTGAACGAGCATCGCGAAACAATCTTGGCCGACTGGGCGCCAATTTAAACACTCCTCCCCTTCAGTTTATATCCTGGCTACCATTTCGTCTTTCGTCACGGCGAGCATGCGGCTGCAGCCATATGCGCATGCCTACTCGTTTTGAACCTTTGGCATATCAAATAACAGCGCCAGCAATTTGCGAGATCATGTGCAAGGAATGAACCAATTACAGACGCGGATGGCAGAGAAAAGGAGGGGTAAGCGAGAGCGTGAGGAGGATAGCATCGAGAACAATGAGTGACGCTACTTTGAAAACTTGTTTCATGTAGAGACCTTCACGCGTCATGATGCGCTTGTTCACCTCAATTGCATGGATCTAGACTCTCAAACGCAGTGCCTCCAGAATACAATTCACTGATTTTCTCACGCAGAACAACAAATAAACGTTTTGTTCACTCTCTCCCAGACGCAAGGCTATGGTCCATTGACGACATTTGCAGTGAAACATGCAGATACGGGGCGACTTTTTTCTTGCGGTTCATGTTTCTAAAAGAACATAAAACTGTTGCCAATATCGAATTGGCAATCGTTACAGGCAGCAGTTGTTTGTGTTTAATAAATGCGCTTATTGAAGTAGCAGGTGCATATCCCGTCTACTTAGAGTATGCGACATGCAGAAGTTCCGTTGAAAGGGGAGTTAGCAAGCTGTCTAGTCAATTACAGAGTATATTTCATATGTCAGCGAGGCAAGCACTTTAGGCACTTGACTAGAAAAGACGCGGGATAGTTCACTCCTTGGGAGGTGAACGAACGACCGACGCTAGCCGGGATGAAGGTGCTTCATGTCCTCCACGAGGCTACGTCTTTTTACAGCTGGATTTGCCGACTGGTGAAGGCATGAATCTTTTTGTTTTCTTCTGGTGACCTTTCAAAAAGGCTCCACCCAATCGATGAGTTTCAAGAACCCCTTGAAGAAGCCTGTGGGCTGAGGGCTTTAATTGGCATGGCTGTGTTTCAGATGAGCCCTGTCTCGCTTGTGAAGTTTCATACGCGACATGCAAAGGACACTGTACTTGCCAAAAGTGGGCTACATGTGAAAGGTGCATAATGTGCAATCACTGAACTTTTTAAGCACAAAATCACGCTGAAGATTCACTGGGTGCCTTTCCACATCTCAGGAGAGGCTCTTAGAAACGCTCTGAGTCAGTTTGGTGAAGACAAGAACGTGCATCCTGACGAGTGGCATGTTCATGTATTAGAATTTACCGAATCGGCAACGCGAGTTGTACAGATGGTCCTTAAAGAATGCTTGACAGTGAAGGAACTTCGACATCTCTTCAAGTTTCACACAATATTGAATTTTGCATTGTGCCTGGCCGAGCACCAATCAGCCTGAGGTGCCGAAAACGTCGGAATATCTGACGTGATTATCAGACGCCACACTACATGTGTTGTCGTGCTTTTGGGGAACTCAGGGAGGACTGTTGGAGAACGTGCGCCAGCGTTATCGGTGCGTCTCAAGCTGTGGACGACTGCCGCGAGAGCATTTTGAACGCCGACGATGCAGAGACTGCGGCACCGATAATAAATGGAGGGCGGTTCCCCGCAAGGTCAACCAAGGGGAAATTCTGAGTGATTTGCGAGTTCACAGCCAGAGCTTGAGGTCGTAGACGAGTAGACGACCGAAGAGCAATATGCGGTGCAAAAATAAGAATTCGGTGACCGCCGAGGCAGTGACCTGTCGGAAGATAGCGCAGCGCCGACATAACGTCCATAGATGGGCGCAATTTTACCCAACGAGAGGGCATCCGATTGCAAAGCAACGTCGTGAGCGTTAGTCGCCCAAGGCCGGTAGTCAAAAGGCAATACATCTGCAATGTCTTGATTGGCGTTCCGTTGCCCGTGCCTGGCGAACGGTGCAGAAAGTGTGTTCCGTCCCTTAGCCTAGAAGCGTACTGGTGGTGTTGAGCCTATTGTGTGTCTTCGCGCTTGACGAAAATACTATATATACCAGCAAGAATTCGCGTACACACAGGTAAAGTGCGCGAATCGTCTGCAAGACGTAAACAGTGTCAGGTCAAGCATATATTTGAATAGAGATTTGGAAATACTTGGTGTCTAAAAGACAAAAGTTAAAAGGGAGAGTGTAATCGCACGTATGGTCACTCCTTTCAGCACGCTTTACAACGTGTGCATTAGCCATGAAGTAGGTACTGCTACAGGGTGTGCAATAAATATTAAAAAATACTTAGGCATTGCTCAGGAAACAGTAGATACATCTTTGTATGAAAGCTTTGTTTTGTGCGATTTTATCTGTAAGGAGGCAAAGTTCCAATAATTTGCACGTACGCACCAACAGACCCTCGTGTTTGCTTAACTTTTCTCCTGCAACTGTGTCCTTATGTTGACACATAAGGTTGTTCTTGGAAATTATAACTTTTTCTTCAGTGCAGACAATCGATATAGCTCTTTAGATATAAAGAAAGACTGCGCTATTTACCCAAAAGAGAGTATTGACAGATATTGCCTTCATGATGTTGCTTCGACATCCTTCGACATGTTCTTAAGAATAAAAAGAGGTGATTCAGCCTTGCCACAACGATTATAAAACAAGTTGCATCCTAAAGACGCCTTACGACACCATTAAATTTACTTTCGGGGAACTAGCCACGCAAGATTACAAAGAGATCACGAGGTGTTAGAGTTGGCAAGTATTTGTGATGGTTCTAATCTTGAACAAGTCTCTCTCGGTGATCATTCATTGCTTAGAGCAAAAACAAGCTCCTAAACGTGCATTTGTATGGGACCTCTGGCAGTTGAAAGCCATGTACTTAGTGATGACAAGTTTTTCAGATACATCGAAAAAAGTTACACAAGCTTCACACCCCATCATTTAGAAACAAGTCAGGATGTTGGCAATACCTTAAATATGCTGTGAAAGTTTGCACCTTGGAAAGGGCTGTAGAAATATGGTACGATGAACGGCTCGGAAAGAGATGTTCAAAAAAGTTACTTGCGGAATATAGCAAGACAGAAACAGAAAACCCTAAATTTTTATTGCGAAGGTATGATAGATAGCGAAAACGAACTCGAAGTCATTGATGTCACTAATTTTAAGGTGTGGTTGTAAGGGCTTATGCTGACAGGTTACTTTCTAATGGAATACTTGATCAGCAACTTCCTACTACAAAAAAGGTATGTGCGTGCTAAAGACATCAAAGCAATTGAATATAATGGCCAGTTAGCGACTAAACCAGAACATATAAAGAACGCATTTACAGAATATTAATGCGAATTATTTTCCAATCGTGTACCCAAAGAAGCCACTTTTGAAGAAGACATTCTCAGCTTTTTGCCAATGCTAGATCGCAAACATAAAGAAGGTCCATCTGTTTATATAACTGCAGGATAAATAAAAATTGTTGTAGACCAAGTGCATAACAGAAACTCTCCTGGCCCAGACTGAATAATGGAAGTATTTTACGAGACTTTCACCGCTAAATAGACGTTGTTCTACAAAAGGTATTTGATGAGTCTAATAAAAAAATAGCCTACCTCCTTCATTAAAAAAAGCACACCATCTTCTGATCCCAAAGATGATTACCTTGAAAAATAGAAGTATGTGTCTGGATATGGGCCGATAACAGTGACGAATGTGGACTACAAAATTCAAATAAAAGGTCTGGTGATGCGTTTTCAATTAGTCATATGTACATTGGTTGGCCGGCATCAAACCTGTAGAATAAAAGGAAGATACATGTAACACGAAGCATATTGAAGTGCTATGACGCTGACTTCAGAAGATTTGCAATGTTGCAAATCGATCTAGCGAAAGCTTTTAATCTAGTTTGTCCTAGCATTTGGTTAAAACTGTTAGAACATGTTTGTGCTGGCTCTGTAATACTGCAGCCTGTACAGATGGCTTACGAAACGTTCAGCCAAGCTGATTGTGAACCGCGAGTTAACTAGAAATATTAGTGTACGTGCATCTGTAATGCAAAGATGCTGACTCTCGCCTTTATTATTTGCTCTGTACATTGAAACTTTCTGTGTGGCCATTACAAAATGTTTAAGTATGCAATTTTTTTCAGGCACGTGTGACGTGAAGATATTGATATAAGCTAATGATGTTGCAATATTTTGAACCAACCAGGATAACATACTCATCTGCACGAACATTGTATAATGATATTGCGATGCTAATTGTAGCCTTGTAAACACAGAAAAGTGTGTTGGCCCGTGGCATAGAAATTGAAAAGCGTTTCAGTGATGTACAATTGAATTAGATGCTAAAGCAAGCCTAACACATAACTCGTTATGCCGCTAGACCAATATTGAAACAACTATGATCTAGAAACACAAAAATCTAGAAATCCAAAGGGCTATATGTTCTGACATGGAATTTGGAAGGCTGCTATGCGTCCGTCTTCGCTCTTGTAACATTAAAAGATGTGTCTTGGTATCCAGGCTGGTTTACCTGTTGCAAGTACTGTCGTGTTTCGGAATCAATATTCAGAGGAGTCATAGGCTTCTTGCTGTTTTCGTGGAGCAGTCCCAGTAAAAACGGACAAGCCGCAGTAACCTGTTCTTAAGAATAAAAAGAGGTGATTCAGCCTTGCCACGACCATTCTGAGGTAGTTTGTATCCATGTTTTTTTACGAAACCAACGACATGCCTTTTTACGGGCATTTCTTCAAATCAGGCTGACATCGGCGTTGTCGAACTTCATTGTTAACTCTCATGATAAAGTCTCCTATAGTGTCAGTAGTATATTTCTTCGAGAAGTTGTTGTGGCTTTTCGATTTATTATGGTAAGATTTAGCTTGGAGTAGCTTTATGATGTCTCTAGGAAGCGTATGTCGAGAGATTTGATTGAAACTGCTTTTCCCGTTCCTTTGAATCGTTGTATGTATAGTGTAAGCCAATGAGTACACGTTTTGAAGAGAGTAAAAAATTTATCTTACCAGCTGGAGTTGGAACTTTTTTTGAGTTGCACATAAATACGCTGCCGCTTAACGCGTGTCAATACCAAAGAGGCGATTTTTACCGTGGGGATAGGACTGCTTACTGTTCCGAAACCTGAGTCAGTAGAGCATGTTTTTATCATTTGCTGCGACGCATTTTTAGGATGTTCTACCGAGAACACAGAAAAAATGTTTACCTCTCACTCCGCATAACATTCGATTTTTGTCAATATAACCTGACCTATAAAATTACAATATGTCCATTCTGCTTGGCATACACAGCATATGCTGAAGGCTCATGGCAGCCAGACATGGTAATTTACATGCGTGGCGAGTACATACATATTTTATTAAACATATGCGCAATTGCCGAAAAGTTTTTCTAAGGCTTTGCTACAGTTATGCTTTGCTACTCTGCTACAAGCCATCATATTGAGCTTGGAGCTTATTAGAAGTGTCTTTTCTGATTTTTTAATGTCACATGTTGCAATAAACAAAAAAAAACGAAGCAGCGCAGTGGTTGGTGCGTTCATTAAAAAATTTTAACGTAGCAACTTTCAACCCCCGTTGTCTCGTTTTGTTTCTTTGTTTTAATGAGTGCTTTCTGCTTCGCTTTATACAATAGTTTTCTTTGTGGCAGCTCGTCATTGTGGTTCCGACGCTGTTTCAAACTCCAGCAATGCCTGTACTCCAGCATCCACCATACGCCACCATACACCATGTTACACCAACATTTCCAGCACCATAATCTACCAAAATTGTGGATGATGGAATTCACAATTCCTATGGTGGAAGTTTTTTTTTTCAATGGTGATGTTCGCCTGAGAACGATTATGGTGATTTGAAGTGGCAACTTGAGTTGAGTGACGTACGAACAGCTTATGGAGGGACAGAAAAACTTCATTAGCAGGTGTGTTGTACCCTCGGAAGTATCTGGACCACTGCGTGGTCCCACGCCTCGTCTACACGACCATGCTTCCGCCGCGATGGCATCGGATGCCCGAGTCACCACAGGAAGGTACAATGCTGGGTCTGCCGACGAGAGCAGAACCTTCCAGGCCTCCGAGCTGGAGATGGCAGGTTATCTCTGTGGGGGAGGATCAATAAAACAGCCGAATAGGATGTGGAAAAGGGTGGCTTGAGGTTTATCTAGTGGAAATTCCATCTGAGGTTCATCTGAGGTTCATCTCTGGATCATCTAATGGAAATGCCACAGGGGTCGGACAGCAGCTGATGGGAGAAGTGCGAGTGTGGAGACATTTTCGTAGAATTCGTGGGGAGTACATAAGGACGGGATTTGGTGGAGGGTAAGTTTGATGGTGCTAACAAGACATTTGCACGGGCTGCAAATGTCCCGTTTGCGGGACATTTGCAAAAGCGTGCGGCCGCTCCTCCGAGAAGTGCGAATTCAGGCTGTCCTAAGCCCGGCAAATCACCCTTGGTGTCAACTTATCAGCAGCCTCATTTCCGGGCTAAGTTTTCTAAAGGGACTCGTTGCCCACTGGAGCTCTATTACTCGCGGTGAATTCTGTGTAGGGGTGCTCAACAAATTTCAGACAGAGGGAGCTATCATGCTCCTGGCATGTTGTAGAGAGCAGTTTTTGAATCAGTGAAGACGTACTGTGCATCAGATTGTGCAAGGGCTAAAGCGATAGCGGTATCCTCTGCCTCCTCAGCTGTAGAGCTTGAGAGAAGCGGTTAATCAAAGTGTGGAGTAGAGTAGGGTGGTAGGAAACTGCTACAGTTTCCTGTCCTGTACAATCGGTGTCCACCCAAATGGCATCCTCACCTTGTCCGTAACTCTTGTGAAAGGCTTTTGCGCGATCTACAAGGCGAGTGAAGTGATGAGGAGAGTGGACATTGCAAGGCAAGGGTCTAACCATTATAGAGGCATGAATGTGCCGTGGAATGGCCAGGTAGGTTGGTTGATTAGTGGGTACGTTTATGTGAAGAGAGGCGAGAATATGGCAGCCAGTGGCACTAGTGCTAAGTCTTAAATACTAGGCCTAAAGATATGCCTAACTAGCTGAATGAAGTCGTGTCCTCAGATTATAATTTCTCTATAAACCTATTAAGGGACACTACAGCGTTGATATTGCCTAGATTATCTCCTTTTAATAGGTTATGCTTCAAGACAGGGATATTCGCTAACAATCACCCACTTCACTACTCGCAACAACTGCTTTAAGTACTCATTTTTTCTGGGGTGAGAAATGAATGAAATATACTGTCCAATGATGTGGCGTTGCACCCTTCACTCAATTAGTTCATGTCCCATATTGTGTAACTAGGTCATTTCCTTCTTGGTTGTGTTAACAGTATTTGACGCGTTGCTTCAATTATACTTGAAGCGTATTTTATTGATGTTTACAAAGACTTTGTACCACGTGTTGTTTGTTTTTCATTGTTTTTGTTTGTCCTACCTGTTGTATCAAAGATTTTATCTCATCCAGAAAAAATTTGTAATAGGATGGCAGCATTTGTAAATATGTAAGTAACCAATAAATAAACAAGTGTTGTGCATGCCCTTGCAAATTGTTTGGCGGTGCTTTCGCAACGAGGAAGGTTCAAGGCTGCATTAGTGGCGAGGCGGATCGTGGCACCCACGCGTTCATTTTCTCTGCGGTTCACCTTAAGATATAAGGTATACAATAAAAATGCGGGTAGGTTTGACAGCATGTACAACTTTCATGTTCTCCTTTGCGTCTAAATCTGTGTGGATGTAAAAAATAAGTGCGGTAAAAGATGCGATACAGATTGCTTGAAAGCCTTGAGTGTTTACGGTGCGGTCATTCCGTTCGGAATCCTGCAAAGAGAGGCCAAGGATTCGCAGTGTAGGCATGAAAGAGACAGGGGTTCCTTGTAATGTGATTTCGATGAGTGAGTTAGTGGCAGCTGATTTGGGTCTCATAAAAAGAAGCACGGATTTAGAGAGGGGGCGTTCAAGCCCAATGGAAGACGCATGAGCTGAGATGGTGTCGGCTGCAAATTGAAGAGTTTGTTCTATTCACCTGTCAGAGCCGCAAGTTGTTCGTGTCGTTAGAACATCCGCGTACAAGGTATGTTTTAGGTGTAGAATGAGATTTAGCTTTTGGGCTAAGAGAATGGGAAAGGATTTGTGGACTGATATGCCACAAAATAGGTTGCGTGCAGGTACACTTGCAATATCCGAGTGATCACTTGTGGATTTATTCAATCGCTAACAGCCAAAGGGGGCTGGGAAATAAAGTGATATTATCGAACTTTGTTGAGGATGTAAACGCAGGTAGTGCATGCAGCTTTAAAAATGAAATTGGTAACGCTGCTTGAAAACACGTATTCTTCTTTATTTCTAATGAACCAGCGTACAACAGTTTCTTGGAGTTATTTAGCTCGTTGCATGAAAACCATTTCCCTTAGAAAACCTTGTAAAAGCACGACACGTCCGTTAAGCGTGGGTGACGAGACATTTGCGGAAAAGGATCGACAAAAAATGACTTGTTACACACATTTCTGAAAAACCGAAATTTCGATCAGTCGCAGGCATTTAAAAAATACAGAAACCTTCTAAACAACACCCTTTGCAACCCCAAACGTGCCAACTTGTCTAATATGTTTGATGGCATTAGGAATAGTAAACATCTATTTCACAAATATTCTTCACTTTTGTTATCTTGAAATTCAACTGCCGATTTGAAAGAATTAACTATAGAAAACCAAATTCGAGGTGGAAAATGTATTACAAAGCTCTTTTATTGAGTTCTTGACCTCTCTACCTGGGACTTCTCACGGTACTTGTATACATGACTTCTTGAAGTCTTTGTTCCAATCATCATTGTTTTTCTCGGCTCCAACAGGCAGAAGTGAAATGCACTCTCTATTCACAACACCTAAAAACCAAAGGCAAAGTCGTTTATGGCCTTAAAATGCCACCAGTAATGTTCATCTCCAAATCATAACTCCTTGTGTCACCCACATTTAAGAGAGCGAGAGAGAGAGAGAGAATTTATATACAGAAAGGTAGAGAGGTCGGCCTGAGCTATGGTTTGCTCTGGCCTGCAACTCAACACTGGAAAAGGGTGACTGAGGAGTGAAAGGGTGATAAATGACGATGGCAAGCTAGAGAGATGATATTTTCTTATTAGGCTGGGTAACTATACCGACGTGCATCCAGTCCAGTGGCTTCTTAGAAAGCGACGACGGCTCGTATAACCACATGTGTGCTGCTGGCGTCAGGCCAAGGACCTAACACAACCTCATCGGTTAATGGTCGACTAATATATCGGCCAATCGAAGATATCAGTTGCTGACGTTCCCTTGCATATGCTGGACGGTCACAAAATATATGTTCGAGCGTTTCTGGCAACCGACAGTGACCACAATTGGAACCTGTGTCATTACAGCCAATCAAGTGGGTGTAACGTCTCGTGTAAGCCACACCGAGGCGAATGTGGTGGATAATGCATCAGATGCTTCGCTTGAACTTTTGAGGGATACGGAACTTCATTTCCGGGTCCCATTTGTTGAGCCGCTTGTGCTGGTGTTCTGGTTTCTGCCAGTGATCTAAGATAGAGTTGCGCATTACGCGTCGAAGTAGGATGTGAGTATCTTGTCGGGAAAATGCGTTTCACACTTCTGGGCACATTAAAAAATTCTTCAATAAGTGAGGGTGTGTTTCCTAAAAAATGAGAACACCAATAGTGGCAACCTTGCTCAAGAGTGGGAAAAAAATAATCGAAGGAATTGCAGACCAATATCTATTTTACCGCTGTTCAAACCAATTGAAAGCATAATTCACTTCAGGGTAATAACTTTCCTCGATAAACATTCACTTATTAGTTTATCTCTGTACGATAATCGACTCGGAGCGTCACCGGAACTGGCTTTATTGCACAAAATAGAACTAATCCTGCGTAACATTGAAAAAAAATCTGCTATCTTTGGGCGTCTTCATTGACTCTTTGAAAGCGCTTGATCGCATCGACGATAGCGCTACGTTAAAAAAACTTAAAAAAATACGCGATTTGGGGTATTGTAGCTGCCTTAATATGTAGCTATTTATCCAAAAGGTATCATCCAGTCTGTATTGACCGAGAATTGTCAAAAGCCCGTGAAATGACATGTGGTGTTCTCCAAGGCAGCATCTTATGGCCGTTTCTATTCGGTATATATATATAAATAATCTTGTAAATATTGATACCACAGTTAGCTACAATATATATGCCGACGACACCAGTATGTTATAGCCGAAACGGATCCTAAGGTCGTAGCCAAACGTTGCAAGCATATAATGCAAAAATAATTGAGTGGTTTGTAAAAACATTTCATTAAATAAATATTCGAAAACAAAAGCTGTTTCACTGCACCCGAAGTCTGTAACATGTAACTTAGGAGACTTCCTATACCTCAAACAATCTGTGACTGAATTATCTTATACAACTAACTAAATCACTAGGAGTAATTGTTAATCAATTTATGCTTTGCAACCACCACACTGACTCTCTTCGCACTATAATTTCGAAAGATTTAGGCATGCTAGGGAACTGTGCGCATTGTTTCCCATTCTATCACAGCCGTTCGGAATACGCTGCTTTACTGCGATTGCGCATGCAGAAATGTGATCTAGTGCAGCAAAATTGTTCTAAGGAAGCTCCGCAGAAACTTCCTATAATGCAGAAAAATGCAGTGCGAGCATTCGCCAATCAGCCATGAGTTCCGCATATATCTCAGTCATTCACAAGCCTAGGGTTTTGAAGTTAGGCAAGTTATATGAACCTACCACAACCTTGGCCAAACTAAAGTTTGCAAAAGTTACAGTTCAGCGTTTCTGAAATGTAAAGCGATTTAATCTTACGATAGAAAATTTACGTGTACTTTCAAGCAATCAATCGCACTTGCTCCTTGTTCTCTTGCCTGCTTTTGCCTGGTGACTCACCTTCTGGTAATATTTTCGCATGTATGCACTATGTCACTTGTGTTTATGAAACATTTTTACTGTTGTTATCGTTTGTGCAACTGTTTTGTTTATTTCTTCAAGAGTGTCTGCTATAAACGTTATTTTAAATAACTATGTTTTGCATTTATTATACATTTCTTGCATATTGCTTTCATTTGCTTCTGCTAATGTGTCTTCTGCTCGGTAACGGGAGGTGGGGCCAGTCAAGCTACATTTACGTAGCTTTTTTTCTCACCTCCCAAACCACATCTGAAGTTTTTGTACCTTGGTGCGACAAATAAAACAAACTACAAAAGCGCAACATTAAAAAGGAAGAGGGAGGGGACCACTTCTTGAGGAGTTCTGACCTCGCCGAACGTATAAAGGGCCTCGCTCAGGTTATCTATGTGCTATGAGGCAGTGAACCCTGATATAAAGGCATGAATATAGTTATAAGTTCTGGGGCCTACTTGTAGTGCCTGCAGGTTGCGCTGTTCCTGCATTCAGTTATGTCCTACCAACTTGCCCAAGTTTCCACGTTTCATAAGTCCAAGAAAATAACGACTGTTATCACGCCGTTCTGACGTTGTTGTTACTGTCGACTGCCATTCGGTAATATCCGCCTCCAAAAACTTTCAGCGCCAAATGAGCTACAGTCTCGAGGGTCAAGAAAGCCTCGTAAACATGATCGACGACATTTGGTTTTCGATAGTTAAAGCGCGAGAACAGAACGACAACAATGATACAAGAAGGACACTCTTCGCCATCGTTCTGTTCCCGCGTTAAAACTATCGTCAGGTCATACCAAGTAGCACAAGCTGCTACACTTTGGTTTTCCGCCGCGACTATGCAGAACATGACATCTGGCTTCCATCAGTGCTGTATTGACTTAGAAAAGACGGGCTGACCATGAACAAGTCGAAAAATCAATGCGGTGTCACAAGCGTCAAGTTTGTCGGTGCTATCTGTGGCAGCGGTATTTCGTTGGAGCCAGACAAGCTTGCTGCTGTCAAGAGCTTGTAACCTTTTGTCGACGTCGGTCGCATAAGTAGATTATGGGGTATGGTAAAAGACGTGAGACGGCTCTTGCCACATCGGTCAGGGGAGCTTGCTTCCATTCGGGGACTGCTCAAATTTTCAAAAACAACCTGCTGTACTGTTCCCACACCCAGTCACTTTTTGTTGAGCACTTTTCTACCAGATGTGGTAGGAATTGTCGAACGTCTTCCACAGTCCCCTGTGGAAGCAAACCAAGTGGAGTGAGGTTGTCGGCACCATTGAGAAAGGCGCACCAGTTTTCCCTAAAGTGGTTCGTCAACACCAGCTGATGGATGGCGAGTGCGTTACTATCATGAAGTATTGCAGGCAAAGTTAGCCCCAAAAAAACATTGTCCCATCATACCTCTCGAAGTATTGGAAGTACCAAGCAAGCTGACCATGCGCAAGGGACTTCTCTTGAGGGTGTTTGATAATTCCGGAGGCTGTGCACAGGTACGTGTTAGATTCTCATCACGAGGGTCGTCAATGAGTGAATCATTGCAAGGCACATGATGCGGTGGTGGCCTCATACAGGCAAACATATTGTGTCTATGGCGGATTCATGCAAACCGTTTGAAACTACCAGGGTTCAAAGTGCCGAGCCTTTGCCGCCAACACCTTCAGTGGAGTGCCCATGGCAACGAGTGGGTGGAGATTTGTTCCTTATTTAGGGACAAAATTTCCTGCTGCTTATGCACTACTATTCACGCTATCCCATCCAAAAGTTATCCCACTACGCAACACTTCCAGCCAGGCAGTCATATCGGCTATCAAGAGCGTCATGGCTTGATTTGGCACACCGGAAGTGCTTCGAAGTGATAATTGCCCCCAGTTGTCGTCACACGAGTTTGCAGTTTTTTTTCGATGGGTGTATGTGATAGTTGTAGCATGTATATGCTTATTTCACAGAATGCCCCGTTTGACCTACCCACCCACATGTAAGCATATTGCCACGTTCCATTTCTCAAGTTTTGCTATCGCCCCAAAACACTACACAATACTCAGGGCAAAACGCACGTGCAGTTTTCTAGAAGCTTCCGGACTTTAGTAGATCATTTCGATAAGAGCACGCCCACTCTGTGAACTGTACAGATCATTCTGAAACCTACGCCACCACCAGCGATAGCGCTAGAACATTCAATGGCAAGAGTATAAATGCCGACGCACTTCGCCGCTTGTCAGTAGTTGGTCGACGGCCGACGCTCCGTTCGCCGCTATGAGCCCAAGACTGCTACTGTAATTGGACTTTCCGTTCGCACGGCACAGGTTCGCCCAAATAAAGAGTTAAATTCCAACACAAATCCTCCTGTCTTCGGCCACGTCACGACACCGTGACATCTGGTCAAGGTGCTAATTCTTTGATATTCCGGACGCTTCCTTCAAGCCGCGACCCCAGCCCAAGCGGCAAAGAAGACACGGACGCTAACCCTGAACAGCGAACAAGCCGTCGGCAGAGGGGACTACAACCAGAGTACGGGCACCTTCCTGAAGCATCTGGGCAGACCCGTATCCCGACATCAACTACTGCAACCACGACCACCCCCATGCAGCCTGCACCACTCCTGCTCCGACAATCCAAAGAGCCGCAAACTTTCCACGGTTCGCCACTGGAAAACCCGGAAAGCTGGATTGAAATGCTCGACCGCGTCGCCGCCTTCAATAACTGGACAGACGATGACAAGCTCCGGCATGTGTACTTCGCCTTAGAAGATGCTGCTCGGACCTGGTTCGAGATTCAAGAGCGAAGGCTTACAACGTGGGACGTCTTTCGCGCCAGGTTCCTCACCACTTTCGCAAGTGTGGTGCGCAAGGAGAAGGCCGCAGCTCTTCTCGAAACCCGCATGCAGATGCCAAACAAAAACGTGGCGCTATTCACGGAAGACATGATAAAACATTTCCGCCACGCTGACTCCGACATGTCCAAGGAAAAGAAGGTCCGTCTGCTCATGCGACGAGTAAAGCAGGAACTCTTCGCAGGGATGATCAGAAACCCGCCAAAGACGGTCACCTAATTCATGTCAGAAGCATCTACGACAGAGAAGGCACCGTAGCTTCTCGTCTACAAGCTACACCGGCAATCAAGGGCTTGGAACCACTGACTTACGTGAGATGATCCGAGCGATTGTGCAAGAAGAGCTGCGAAAATTACTTCCTTCAGCGCAGCCTCACGTGGAATCCATCGCGGACGTCGTACGCCAGGTGATCCAGCAATCGCTGAGCGTTCCTCAGTCTCAAAAGCCTCAGCTGCAAGCCATGAGCTATGCTGCTGCAGCCCGCCGCCGCACCCCTTCTCCACGCGCACGTCAAAACGCTGCCCATTGCACTTCTGTCGCCAGACACCACTGCCGCCACCACCCTTACCGACGTCCTACCATTTGCCAGCTGCCCAGCGCAGTGCGCCGAGACAGACTGACGTCTGGCGCACCCCTGACCACCGCCCGCTCTGCTACCACTGTGGCGAGGCCGGACACACATACCGCCGTTGCCAGTTCCGACAGATGGGGCTGCGTGGCTTCGCCGTCAATGCACCGCGTCCACAGCCAGGAGAACGGCCACGTGACATCGCCGACTACCTGAATAGAACTCAATGGACACCACGAAGTCCTTCCCGTTCGCCATCGCCCAGCCGCCACATGTCGTCGCACCCCCGCCAGTACTCTGGCCCAACGCGGGGCCGGTCTCCTAGCCCGTATCCGGGAAACTAAGGGCAGCAACCGATGGAGGTGCGATTGCTGTGCGACGAACTACCTAAGATCCTCCGACGACGTCGATGACGCGACGCAGCTTTCCGAACACAACACCAACCTGGCAAAGCCCTGACGGCGAAAGTACACTTACCGAACGTGGCCTGCCGACGCAACATGGAAGCAGTGGAACAAGCAGATGCAGCCGTGACCCGACGCCACGCCCTAACTGTAATACGAGACGGCGAACTAGCGACCTTGACGTTGTTATTGACGGCCACAGTGTGACCGCTCTCGTCGATAGTGGAGCCGACTATTCCGTCATTATTGGGTCATTCGCCACGAAGGTAAAGAAAGTTCCGACAGCTTGGAAAGGCCCTGAAATCCGCACAGCCGGAGGTCATCTCGCAACGCCTACAGGAGTCTGCACAGCCAGAGTCACTACTAAAGGCCATATTTATCCTACAGACTTCGTAGTCTTACAGCTTTGCTCGAAAGATGTCATCCTTGGTATGGACATCTTATGCCTCCATGGGGCTGTCATCAACCAAAGAACAAATTTGGTAACGTTATCCACAGAACACTACCGCCGCGCACGCTTTCAGGAAACCATGCCTTGAATGTTCTGGAAAAACAAGTCACCATTCCGCCTCGCTCCAGCGTCATTATTTCCGTCGCCGCTACTAAATCACCTGACTTGAAAGGCATCGTTGAAGGCCGTCAGCATCTGTTGGTCACCCGAAATATTTGCGTCGCAAGAGGAATCGCAGAGCTGCGGGAAGGCAAAGCAACGGTTATGCTCACGAATTTCAGCAATGAGTACAAACATGTGAACAAAGAAATAACGGTCGCATACATCGAAGAAATTGTGGACGCCACCAGTGCTTTCGCCCTCACCGATTCTGTGGAACCTGCTCAGAGGAACCAAGCCCCTCCCACAGCTTTCGACGTCAATCCCAGACTTCCGAACCATAAGCAAGAATAGCTCAAGGCCCTGCTTCTGCAATATGAAGATTGCTTTTCATCGTCATCATAAATTCGGCAGACCCCAATCACGAAACATCGCATCATAATCGAAGAAAATGCCAGACCACTTCGTCAGAGTCCGTACAGGGTTTCGACGCGAGAACGTGAGGCCATGAAGAGACAAGTTGACGACATGCTGCGGGATGAAATCATCCAGCCGTCCAAGAGTCCATGGGCGTCCCCCGAAGTGTTTTTGAAGAAAAAGGATGGGACCCTACGTTTCTGCGTCGATTATCGCCGCCTGAACAAAATCACAAAAAAGACGTGTATCCTCTCTCACGAATAGACGACGCGCTGTATCGGCTCTATAACGCCAAGTACTTTTCATCAATGGACCTCAAGACTGGCTATTGGCAAATCGAAGTCGACGAAAGAGACCGAGAGAGGACGGCGTTTATAACACGGGCGGCCTCTTCGAGTTTAAGGTGATGCCCTTCAGTCTTTGCGGAAGAACAAATGAAAACAGAACAAATGAAATGAGTTTAAGTCTTCGCTTGGTCTGTCACCGCTCGTCGTCAATGGTGACAGGGTTAGGACCAGCGAGTTGTAACGATAAAAAGGTTAGTTGTTCTCCGTTTCTATGGCAACGAATCGTTCTTGCATCAGAAAAAAAAAAATAACGCTTCCCGACTGCACCGGAAATTCTGAAAAAGCAGCCAAACTTAATCGCTTTTTTGATTTTTACAGCATCGGTGATATGTACATTGTTAGTCCAGTACGTGACGTAGAGAAGCAGCCATGATTGCGGTGACGCAGGGGCGTCGCCAAGCAAAATTAGAGCAGCTGTGCGTTGTTAAACGAACTGAACTATTAGCAGAAATATTAAAGCGATGTTAAGCACTGCAAAACCTAATTAGCTACGTGTACCTAAGCTAGTGAAATCACGCTGCAATATTCCTCACTTAAGCCGAGCTAAGATAATTCTGTGACTAGTCAGGGAGCGTAAGGTAAATTGTGCGGAGCTAAGTTAAGAGTGAGCCTAAAAATTGTTTTTTTCATTAGTTAGCTAATAGGGTTAGGTTAACCCTAGATGCAACCTAAGTAAAACCAGACTTTGAATAAACAAGTTACGGTACTTGATTAATTAGAGAAATAAGGTAGTTGGTGCCGCGACTATGAAGCGATTCCTAATAGAACCCGATCGATACCTAGCCGATACTCATGAATTTTAATCTCATTTCATGAACATTTTGCGCATAGACGTGTAAGTGAATTCGTGCCTTGTCAAACCTGCACGAGCCAGTGCCAGCATACCTTGATCTGCCCCAGCTTTAAACGACGCGGCGATAGCAGAAAAAAATTTTACCATGTCGAAGGGCTCCATCGATGGCAGATCTTGAGAGGGATGACATACGTTTAACGAATTACAGTCGAATAGTAGCACTTGGCAATGTTGTGTTACAGGTTACCTATTTTGTAGCATAGGTTAAGTGGTCGTTCCTGTATTTTTATAGCTTTTTTTCTACTTCTTGGACTTCTAGCTGCACACAGACTGGTCAATCCTATAACGGTTGTTGGTGGTTGTGCGCCCGAAAACTCTATATGAATATGAGGGATGCTGTAGGGGAGGACCCCGTAGTTATACTGTACTGTATATACAGTGTCTCAACAGCCACCATAGACATGCCTAAATAAAAATAAAATAATATTACATGTAATAATATTATTAGAAACGAAGCTAGCTATACATGTACCATCTCTCTATTCTTGTTCACCGCATTTTTACAGGAGCTTTTCAAAGAGATGAATTCCGAACAGCATGCGATAACAGTTAATGGAGAGTAACTTAGTGAACTACGGTTCGATGATGACATTTGCCATGTTGAGTAACTCGCAGAAAGCATTGCAAATTATAATCACTGAATTAAGCAGGGAAAGCAGGGCAGTCGGTCCGAAAATTTTATGCGCGAAGCTAAAGTAGGTCAAAAAGTCTTGGAAGAAAACAGTGGCTTGCGATACGCATTGAGGCACTATGGGTAGTAAATGAGTACGTCTATTAAGCAAATCTTTTGATCGCAGTCGCGAACCATAAGAATAATGTAACTAGACAAATAAAAATGCTTTGGTGAATTTGGCAGTCATTTTGAGATAATGAATAATAACTTGCTACTTTTCAAGATAATACTTTATAGCAACTGCACTTTACAAGGACTTACACGGGAAAAACATTAACACTTACGAAAATGTGAAGAGGGCACTGAACCTAAATTGATTACGACGCCACGTGCCATGAAAATATATATGATAGGTGTACCATTATCATGCGCAAAAATACAGCAGAGAGAGCGAGAGAACAGATCAGTGTTAGGGATATTAAAATGTAAGACCGAAGCAAGAAGACCATACAACTGGTGGCCATTAAAACGAACAGCGTGGATTGTAACAAAGGCAAGTGCGGAAAAGGCAGGAGCGAAGTCAAATAGGCCAATGAGATTCATACCTTTCTGAGGTTAGTCACGGTGCAGTATTCACAGGACCGGGGTGATTGGAGAATCATAGGAGTACCAGGTGCTTTTGAATTAGTATACTGCTAAGTCTTGGGATGTTGATGATCACGACTACCAACATGTCAAACAAGGATGCGCAAGTTTGATACATAATTGATACAGAGTCGCAAAGCATTTTCTATTACCTCTACCATTATTGCGACCAACAATTGTGCCAAGAGGGCAAGCATGTTTTACACTTAGCGTTTTCGGCGAGGGTAATATGTGCTTAGTTTTTATCCATTCATTCATTTATCTAAAATGGTCTCGTGCACCTTGGCATTTTTCATGAGACTGGGGTATAAAATAGATGATTGATACGTCTAGTTTAACGCCCCAAAACAACCATATGATTAAGAGAGGTGACCTTGTGGAGGGCTTCGAAAATTGCGACCACCAGGGTTTAATTATCGTGCTCTCAGATCAAATCACAAGAGTTTAAAGCCTTTATTTGCTCACAATCTCGTGATCTGTGGGTCAGCGATCGAGCACATTAGCCACTTGACCACCGCACCGGGACACTGCAGTACACGTGCGCGGAAATACAAAAACTAGTGATTTTTAAGAAACTCTATCAATGATATTTAAAGGTTACCTGCCGGGTATTGTACATTTACAGCTCTTGAACTAGTCTACATGAAGATTTTACTAGTAACAAAACAATTTAAAAATATTGTTGACAGCTTACCAAAGTTTGCTAGTTTTGTTCCAGACCAATTTAATTATTGCCACCATTATTTTCTCATTCGCAAAGTATAGTCATGTATTTTGCCAGGCAGATCCACCTGGAAATAATTCCTATGAGCCCATCAGTTTCAAATAATATTTTAGAGATGCTTAATACAACAGCACAGCGCAACCGTCTGCAACACCAACTGGCCTCCCAGTTGTGGGAATTGTCGCGGAACTCTTTCCAATTTCCACGCTTGGAATCTGTTGCGCCAGATGCAAGAGCACACACAATCTAAAAAGAAAACGTGTCTTACCACGCTGCCTTTCTCACAACTTCCAGGTAAACACCGATACCTTCCTCACACGAATAAATGGCAGCTATTCCACACCTGGTCGTCCTGCCAAGCACCCCGAGTACACTGGCAGACCGCAACCCCAGCTTGATTCCCTTATTACAGAATCGGAGTTTGCCGCAGCCTCATTAAAATACATAATACAGCACCCTGTGCAGAACAAGTTACTAGCGATGCAATTCGAAATCTTGATGATCCTTCTGTGTCTAATATCTTTCTGTGTCAACATTCGTTAGGTACTTTAGCGAATTTTGGGATGTTGGTATCCCCCTGCCTCGGGAAAACACGCGAAAATTATAGTTATCCCTAACCCTCACAAGCTCACCACCATTGACAATATTCTTCTATTGCAATAACATCCGACCTTGCCAAGGTCTTCGAACACATTATCCTTGACAAACTACGAACATAAAAAGAAGCCAAGATTTCTTCTAAATATGTTATGTTTCATGCGCTTCTTTCGGCTCACAATCCCCTGCTTCAAATCACTCATGTCGTGCTTACGATGCCTTCCCCGACCTTACTCAAACTAGTCTGGTGGTGGACCTCAATAAGGCATTCGATAGGATTCGACAAGATGGCATCATAATGGCATCATCATTGGGCTTGCGTAGAAGGGTGCACCCTTCTATGCATGCCCAATTTTCTCATTTTTCGCCTATATATGTACACCACTTCGATATCGAATCTTTGTTGAAATTCATCGCTCTTTTCTGTCCTTGTTGTTTCTTCGCTTCCGTTGTTACGAAGTAACTACTTCTAGGTTGCGCTGTTCCTGCATTCGTTGGACTATTCGGCCAGTTTTACTTGATGAGAACTTGATGTGGCATCAAGGCTCTAGAACACCTAAGCATTACCCAGTAGTTCAAAATCTTAGTCGACGGTGGGCAAGGTATCGCACCCACCTAACACCACCTTTATCAGTAGGGTGAGGTCGACGCAGATGTGGTGTGAACCGGATGCCTTCGATACAACGACCATTCCGGCGCACCCCGGTGTAGGCATTGTCACGCGCCAGATGACGCCCTCCACTTTAGGGCTGTTGAGCTCTGCCTTCCCGATCCTGTATAAAGAGACGGGCACACTTCTTGAGACCAGCAACGGATAGGGCACAGCTCCTAGTTTTAGGTGTATAGTGTAGGCTTCTTGCAGCTCGCCCAAACCACTGAACAGCTTGGCTGATGCCGCCTGGTTGCCTTTCCTTTTCACAACCGGATCCACGAACATGACCACCCCCATCTCCTGGATAGCAGAAAACCGAAGAAGTGTCGGGACCTGAGACTGAAGCGCGCAAAGTCGTTGCGTTGATGACTTGTTCTTGGGGTTGCCGAACAAACTTGGTATGCACAGGATGACATGATGAAAAACATATTTCACTGGCCATAACTTGATAATAATGATATGTATGTCATGAATGTCATGATCTGCATTTAGTGCAGCGGTTTCGTTCACATGGCATGTTGCAAATCTGGTATGGTATAACGTGATTGCGTGCAAAACACAAGCGACAGACCCTAGCATGAAAATCATGACATTCATGTCACGTACCAACATGACTATATGACACGCTCATGATGCGCTCGCGGCCGTTTCGCTAGCGTCGCATATACCAAAATTGGCAGTATGGTATGGGAATGGATGACGAAGTTGTAATTGGTGGAAACGTGATAGTCATCAGATGCGTGTAATGTAACAAGAAGACTACATACCGCACTCATGATGCACTCGCGGCCGTTTCTCTAGCGTCACATATACCAAATTTGGTATTACGGGACGTCCATGGATGACGAAGGTATACTGATGCGGACTTGAGAAACAGGAGATGCGTGTTATGTAACAACGTGACTGCATGCCACACTTATGATACGCTCACAGCCGTTTTGCTAGCTCCACATATACCTTATTTGGTGTTATGTGACATCAATGAATGACAAAAAATGACTGGTGCAAAAATAATAATCTTGACACGCATGTCATGTGAGAGCATGACAACATGCCACTCTCATAGCATGCTCGTGGCCACTTCGCTAGCTCCATATATACTAAATTTGGTACCACGTGACGTGAATAGATGACGAAGGTAAACGACACATCCAAATCTGATAATCATGACACGGAAGTCATGTACGGCATCATTTACCCCCACCTAGTACCGTTGTGCTGATGTTAAAGTGACTTCTTGAGATTTGTCATTCATGCTTCGCATATCATGGAGTCTTACTGTACGTTGAATCGGCCAATCTTATTGATTAAGCTTGAGTAGGAGAGAAAGTGTGCCCTCTTAAATTACAATTAATTTGTTATGGGTACCTTCGGAACTTAAAGGAATAGTACCACGTTGATGGCATGGTTTGCAGAAACTGATTCGAAAAACTGACTTATCTCAATAATGTACTCTGTTTTCTTAATTACTTGTTCAGAATATATCATTTGCAGTATTTATTTTCGTATATTTGGCAAATATCTGCTATTTGTGTTGAGACTGCGGGTAATAAACTAAGGTAACTTAGTGCTAAAAAATTGGACTTTTGCTTCAAAAATTTTGTGCTTCAGGGCACTCATAAGATTGGTTGCGTTACTTTTTCTTTTCTAATTCTAGCATCATATCAATCTTTTTTCTTTTCAGTTGAAAGATTTCACATGTGTCTCTGATGATACGTTTGTTTTTATTCGGAACGAAGGTATGTTCGCAATAGTTTAATATGATTTTATAGCATGTACAGAGTAATTTCACATCTTTTCGCAATGTCGTGATACTATTTTTTTTGGGAAACGTAGTATGGTCCAATCATTTATGTGGGTGTATTGTTTTAATTAAGTAGATAGCGGCTTTTTGTATTTTCTTTGTAAACAATGGGACAGGTTAAAAAATTACTTTGTGGTTGGAAATGCCATTCTCGATGAAAACAGAAGAACCTTACAATGCGCTACTCACAAACTCTAGGTAGTATAAAATTGATGATGTTTTAGTGATCCGAGCGTTATGAGTCATAAGAAGATTCAGTGAAAATTCGGAAGCCACGTCAAGAAGGAATCCTGAAATCGTGACGTCTCCACCATCATGTGATATATAGTTCTTAATTTTTCCGGGAAAGTTAAAGTACACGGCAAGAATAATTTCTAATTTGGAGATTGTATGCTTTGAAAAAGGGTCGTGTATCGTTTCGGTGCGGTCAGGGGCTACATTTGAAGGCCTGTATATCCCTCCTAAGGTTATCCTGTTCTTCCAATATGTTAACTTTCACCATATGTTTTCATGGCCAGGAATACCTTAGAGTTCTAAGGATGTGACATTTTTTTCAATCGCTACCGCTACGCCGCCACCTCTTGACTATTTCTCTACGAAACAATGTTTATGTAGAAGGGTCACCTTCCGAGCCACGTACTCCGGAGCGAAGCCAAGTTTCTGTGATTATTAGAACGCGATGTTCGTGGCACAGAATTAGGCTCTCCGATTGATCAGTTTTGTTTAAAATTCTTCTGGAATTAAAGAAGAAGATTTTAAAGGCTTTAGTGCTGGGCTGTTTTTCCACTTTTCTTCTTTCATATACGATATGCGTAGTTGAAGTTGACGTGGTGTTTCACGGTTGGCCTGCTTTCTGCGATCTTTCTGTTCCAGCACTATTTACGGGGTTTAAAGTATAAACCTTGCAATTTACTTTTAGTTTATCGAAAGATAGCTTGGCTTTCACTCCTTTAGCTCTTTCGTTTGCTGCAGAGCGCCATAAATTAGTGCGCATGCTTTCTATTCCAGTTTCTGCTTTCTATTCCAGTAGATTGACATCTTTTTCAGGACCTTTCGTTACACCATAAATGATGAATTTATTGCGGGTACTTCTGTTTTCTATATTATCAAGTTTCAGTGAAAAGCTTTCAATTTAACATTTCGTGGTGTCATTGGTATTTTCATACCCAGCGAAGTTTTTTTCGCATTGCTTAGCTCGTTCCATACTGTTTGCAATTTCAGCAAGCCTGATTTCTATACTACCCGCAGCTTTTTCTACCTTGTTTAGGTCGGTCTTTAGTTACTTTAGTGTTTTATTTATTTTAGTTTGTTTTTCGAGCATTCGTTTCAAAATACTATTGTTCAGATGGGTATGCGATTGCGAATTAGAATTCCGTAACAGATTAGGCTCAATGTCAGCCGTTGTTAGTAAAGAAGCGTTACACACATAATAGCAATCAGCAATAAAAAGCCCAAGAAAGCGTGGACTTGGTAGCACCATTAGAGTTACATCATAATCTCTTACTTCGGTAACACAGTAATCGTTACCAACCGGCACAACAAAAAGAGCATGAACAAGCATCGTTGCCTGGTAGGCAGCGCCAAGTCCATTGAAGTGTCTTTGTTCATGAGCTAGGCTTTTAGGTTGTCCAGAGCTCACTTGCAGCCGTGTTATCGCTTATGTGACGTGATGCTGGGCTGTTGAGGTGCGCAAAAGCTGGTCCGCACGGGAATGAATTACTCCTACGTCAATTCCCGATGTTTGGTTCCCTGATGTTCCTTTTTAGGTTGCAACAGGTTGGAGCGCTGGACGACCCACTCTTTACGCTATTCGGATTGTGTGACGCCTGATTGTAGCTTTGATCTGTTAAAACGCTTTATTACTCATATTAGCGTGATTCTTTTCCCGACACCAAGACGGCCTAAGGCAAGTTTTTCAATGAGTTTCAAGCGCTCACGTGGCTCAGTAGAATACAGGGCTGGCGTGCAACAAACCCTGGTTCAAACTTTTTTGTGCTTTTTAGTATTTTTATTTACTGATTTGTTTTCCTATTTCTCACAATAGTGGTTCCACGGGTTTGGGCGGCGGAGAAATACGGCAGCACACGTGACCTGTATTGTGATCTCATAACAGGTATTGCTCTGGGGGGGGGGGGGGGGCGTTTGCACTTGGTCTGAAAGAGAAAGTTTCTTCACGTTTCTTCGTGAATTATTCAGCTTCTGCACTGAACACGACGTCAGTGAATGCGCTACAGAAAAACGTAGTAATGTACTGTAGCGACAACCTAAGCACAAGCTCATATTCACAAACTGGATCGATGCTAGTGCCTGTGTCCTCTATAAAGCTTGGTCTCCGCCGTTCCTGGCACTTGGATAAGCCGTTACAGCTTGTTCCAAGTGAAACAAACAAAATTTGAAAAAACAGGCCCTTCAAGTACAAATAACCTGAATGGGAAAAGTTCGGTTTCATATCTTTCGGCAGAAGAACTGCCGTAGAAGACTTGTTACAACATGACTTTGGGAAAAAGTGTAATTCAATAACAACAGTCAAATACAACAAAACGTAATTCAATTATATGGGGAATTCGCAATGTTCATGAAGTTATGACATATGTTACAAATTTTAAAAAATGGAGCAGGGAAAAACTAATCGATTACAAAAAAATCTTTACAGTTATGGAACAAGCGAGAGCGAGAAATATAAAAACAGAAAGCGAAGGAAGCAAGAGAAAGAGAAAGTTACAATGAAAGGAGGAATATCAGTAAACAAGATAGAAATAATTCAAATGAAAAGCGTGGAAGTAGAAAGAAACTACTAAATCATCATGTTCAGCAACAGCATTGATTGGCCCTTATATCTACTGTTGTGGTATGACATAAAGGTGCAGCATACACCAAAGAAAGGGAACTTTCAAACAGTAATCAATAAAGCAAAAAAAATTTAATAACTGGTGAAAGTTCAAGCACACAAATTACACCTGAAGTATAGTGTTGCGGTAAAAAGAACGAGGAAGTTCACCCAGATTGAAGGAAGGCGACGAGACTTATCTCCGCCTCGAAAGCCTCTACGTTCAGTGTGAGTACCACAGCTCTGCAACCGCGCGTCGAGTTTCTTCCCGTAACAACCCTGCGCTCAAAAATAGGAAAACACAAATAAACAGAAATATTAATCCATAACGCATCAGCAATCAATAAATTTGTTAGTACATTTGAAGATTTGATGCAGTCACATTTGATCCCAACACGGCCAGGTAAACGATCTCTTGCTGCTTGATTTCTTGCCGCTGTGGTCTACTTTCTAAGGTCCCCGGCTACTGACCCGAGGGTCACGGAATGGAGTATTAGCTGCGTTGGCTACGTTTTAGATGGATTGATTGATTGATTTGTGGAGTTTAACGTCCCAAAACCACCATTTGATTATGAGAGACGCCGTAGTGGAGGGCTCCGGAAATTTTGACCACCTGGGGTTCTTTAACGTGCAACCAAATCTGAGTACACGGGCCTACAACATTTCCGCCTCCATCGGAAATGCAGCCGCCACAGCAGGGATTTGATCCCGCGACCTGCGGGTCAGCAGCTAAGTACCTTAGCCACTAGACCACCGTGGCGGGGCAACGTTTTAGATGGAGACAGAAATGCTGTAGGTGTGTGTACTCAGAATCGCGTACACGCTAATGAACCCCAAGTGGCCGAATTTTTCTGAAGCCCTCCCCTACACCATCTCTTATAGCTACATGGTTGTTTAGGAACGTTGAACTGAATTGATTTGAATTTTTATTTTCATGTTTCATAACACTTGTAGTATAGCGGGAGGAAAAACTGTATTAAAACAGCTTGACTAGCTCCCGCTACCTTACAACATGATTTGAACCTCTCATACCTACTATATCAATCTGCAACAGATAATGCAAAGAACGTGTTGTTTAACAAATTAGTGGAGTCATGAATTGTTTGAAGACTGAGAGGATACAAAAGTGCCCTCATCACCACACATTGTATGGAGCAGCTTCGGTTACAAAAAAGAAAGGCTATAGGTAATATTCTAGCTCTAAGAGGACCAGTTGGGCGACCACCAACCGTATGGGCAACCGAACTTGATGAGACTTGCCATTGGTGTTTTTTTTTTAAATCTTGAAACTGGAAAATTCAAGTAAAAACATCTCTGTAATTTACGTCTCTTGGTTGCACTCTTTTGTGCTATGGGATTTATTGTAGTACTGTGAATTATCTACCACATCTCTGGGTGTTTCTATATTATTCTTATGCTCATTGCGCAAAAGGCATACTATTTGTATGCTGTGAAACCCATGTAAAGTTAAATATTATTTTTGCCTAATATTAAACTGACAAACGCATATATCATTCCCCCTCTTTTCTGTATTGTACCATGTGCCTTGAGGGTAAAGTAAAATAATAATGCAATGAATACAAAATGGTGGTAAGTACCAATCAAGAATTTTTGGAAATTTATGTTTCTCTACCATAACTTTTCATCTAAATAAACATAGCCTAGAGAACAGTCAATTTATATTTGACGTTACTGACTTCGGTGAGGCCGCTGACGCTTTTACAGGGTAAATAATGCTTTGCTCTTTCATGTGCAGCTTATGAACATTTGTTTTGTGAATTGTATGACACGCTGGCAAGATTTACGTCATACGACAACCCACACTGTTGAGATATCAGTTCTATTTTGCGCGCACAAATTTTGCAGAAAGAACAAATGACAACGTAAAGCAAAACACATTTAACCCCACAACACCCACCGTATCATATTTGATACGCCAAGTTTGAAGCTAGCCCCGCTGCTACAAACCGAAACTGAAAGCATTAAAGCTAGTTGGTGGTGCTTAGGGAACGTTGAAGAGTGTTTTTGAATCTCCATGCTTCTATTTTTTGCCACCAGAGCGCCGCTAGCTCACTTTCGAAGATGGCCGCCTCCAGCACCGCACGAGACGCTATTCTAGCTCGAACGTTCTACACTAGAAAAGGTAATTATGACGTATGTTTTCCTAAACCTTCTGTGAATTGTTCAGCCTGATACATTATCTGATCACTAGGTATAATTTTTTGGGATGTGTGGTAGCTTCGGACCCTACAGTTGCGTGGTATTTTCGCCCGTATCATATCTGATACAGCGGGCGTTACTTGAACGCGCATCTTTCTTGCTCTCAGTTGGAAATGAAAGCATAAGATAAAATTTTCTGCTCGCCGTAAAACACAAGCAACTGTTCGGTGCTTCTTGCTTCACTATTTGGTTATAGATGGTGCTGTCTTTTTTTGTTTTAGGTGTGGCGGTGAGGAATATCTTCGAGAGTGTTGCTGTTGGTGACGACGTAAGTGACTTCAGTGATATTTCGGACAGCGATGAAGAAGAATGGAGCGTTGCTAACAACGCTGCGCCAGGTGACGCTAGTGATGACGATGAGCCGGATTTCTTCTGCAGCAGTGCATCATCGTCCTAGTTCCAAACTTTGCTCCTGTGGAGCCCATAGGACGGTCAAACGCTACGACTGCGAAGTCAAGAAGCTCAGTCATGTACCACACCCATGTGTTGTGGGTGCGTACAACAGCTTCATGGGGGGGGGGGGGGGGATTGATCAACACAACTACCAAGTTTCCCTGTATATATACACCATCAGGTCGAGGCGGTGGTACATGTATTTACTGTACCAGAGCATTTTCATCCGTGCAGTAAATGCATGATATCAGCACAGGCGCCAATCTACCCAACTGCGCTTCAACCCAATGAAGCTGCGTGTGTTTATCACTGCGCTGTCAGAGCGCCTAATGCTGTCTGGAAAGACAAAAAGAGACGCCCATCTAGCTTGCCATCACCTGCTCAAAAAAAAGAAGAGTTCCACTAAAAGAGCCCAATGTTGACGCCAGGAAAGATGGTGTTTAGCATTTCCCACTGGTTACGAACCAGCGGCTGCACTGCAGGAACTGTGTGGCAAGTGAGAATAAGTTCAGTTCCATCATTTGTTCCAAATGTGACATCACACTTTGCCTCAACAAGGAAAGAAATTGTTTTTTTTATCATAGGCGCTGAAGCATGACACTGGCGTGCCTTTCGGAAAAGCCCACTGTATCAAATATGATACGAGTTGTATTTTTGATGCGTAACATCTTTAGCACTTCAACTTGTTCTGAATATGTTCACTTGTAATATAAGAGCAAATAAACAAGATATCTGATTTTTTCTATGGCAATTTCTCTAGGCGGGCTTTGTGGGGTTAAAACAACTCTGCTCTACTTTGCAAGTAAACAAAGGCCCAAAGATAGTTTATTGTGTTAAGCTGAATCACAGCAGATGTGCTTCATAGTTATTGGGCTTATAGTTTCTTGCCCTATGATGTGACCTTGTGAGAGTTGTCATACGAAGGACCTAAAAGCGCTGTATGATAACCTCCAGTCACCACTTTGATGAAGGTGTTGCGTTGTATGAGCATTTTTTTACCTTAAAACCTGGGGCATTCGAGAGGCTGTTCATAATTTAGGCGCCAACCTATACGCAGGCGTCTTCTGACCTTATTTTTTTTTAATACACCCTATTGTCTATGCAGTCAAATCGTTGTCACCCAATTACCTGAAATATATACTGGTGGGGCACGTTTCGAAAGCGCTTTCGAACACTGGTAGTCTACGTAGTGCTCCATTTGGCACTCAAAGTCGTATTCACCGCTCGATGACAGAGATCTAATGCTTGAATTGTAGTACAGTAAAGTAGAAGTTGCCAATAATCACAGCATTGTCCATACTGTACCCGCCTTGAAGATTGATAGGCTAGTATTTTTGAGGGAATGCAGGCTCTCAGACGTTTTTCCGGTAGGTATTCAGGCCCAGCTCTGCCACCTGAACTGGTGTTACTCTAAAACAAAATGTTCGTTCAAACACTAACTTGGCCATTGTATCACAAGCATCCAGTAAACTCTGCTTATATGATTGTATTGCTTCTCCACTTTTGCATTTTTAAATTTAAACTTCACAGACATTGTCGCCCAGAAATCGCAAAGCCATGGCATATCAAGGTGCGATAAAAGTAACAAAGACAAGTGAAGTATAAGCTGCCCAATGTGCACAACAATGCATAAGCAATGCTAATAATTATTTGCTCCTTCGTATACGTTTTAGCGCTGATCCCCTCTAACCTAGATTATGTATTTCAATCATTTGATTATAGGTGTTATTGTAAGGTGTTTTAGTAGAACGTCTCAAGATATGCTAACATATAAGAAAGAAAATGTAGGCGCTTGTGTGCTTTCCTAAAGGCTGCTAGTTAAATATATTTGCTTCTTAAGGACGGCATGCTTTGGCGTCGTGGGGTTTACTGAAAGTATTTTGAGGAATTCACTGCTTACAAGTCATGCTGCATGACTGAACGTTCACATACGTCATTATAAATACTTTTACTCAAACGTGACAAGCATTCATGTAGTATAACATCTGGAATATGCTAGCCGCGGAAGAAAGAAAGTGTAGGCACTTTGTCTGCTGTTCTAAAGACTGCTTGTTCAATATATTTGCTTCTAAAAGACTGCGTGCTGTAGCGTTGTGGCGTTTGCTAAATGTATTTTGTGGAATTTTCTGCTTGCAAGTCATGCTTGCATGACTGCATGCTCACGTGCTTCATTATCACTTCTTTTACTCAAAATTGACAAGCATTCATGTTGTACTTCACTTCAAAAAAAGAACCATGCTTTAACAAATGTTTCCCTACTTTGCAGTGCGTCTGTTTTCCGTCCAAAGCTGCTTTTTCAAGGATTACTTCAAATAAGATTATTATGTTGCTGTCTGAGCATTTTCCTTTATTTTCTGTATGACCATTTGTCAGAATTACCGTAAATGAAAACTGAAAATATATTTTTGTTTATGTTTGAGCAAATTAAATTTTGAGCATGATCTATAACTGAGTGTAAAATAGCCTTGACCTTCTACTATGTATCCTTTTTACGCAGAGCTTCCGGCAAGCTGGCACACTAAGGTGACGGCTACCATGCAATGAATGCAAGCAATGTTGCTGATGCAAATTGCTCGCTTGCAGCAAGCTTTATGTGCATCTGCGTATGATTGAAGCAAAAAAACTGTTTACAACCATTTGTCTCACGTTTGGAGCATAAGTGGATCGTAGTGATGCGCTGGATGTCATCATCGTCATCATCATCAGCCTGAATACGTCCACTGCTGGACAAAGGTTTGTCCAATGTTCCGCCAGTCGACTCGGTCCTGTGCTTGCTGCTGCCAATTTATAGCTGCAAACTTCCTAGTGTCATCTGCTCACCTAATATTTTGTCTCCTCCAACCCGCTTGCCTTCTCTAAGAATCATGTTAGTTAACCTTGAGGACAAGCGGTTATCTTGTCTACGTGCTACATGCTCGGCCCATGTCTGTTTCCTCTTCTTGATTTTAACTATGTTGCACTTAACCCAGGTTTGTTCTTTAATCCACTCTGCTTTCTTTTTGTCTCTTAAGGTTGCACCTACCGTTTACCTTTTCAAGGCTTTCTGCGTCGTCTTCAATTTAAGCTGAACCCTCTTTGTAAATCTCCAGGTTTGCTCGGTTGCTAAGTACATCCGCTGGATGTACTGAGCTTTATTTTCACAAATGTAATTTTTGAAAACAGGCCTTTACATCACCTGCTCCGATTTTAACCAAATACATCCAAAAAGCTGACCATCCTATTCAGGAAATCGTGTATCTGTGCTTCAGTGGACACTTTGGAATACAGGTATCAATCGCGAACAATTTGGTGCAACAGCTAAGCGGTGATCGAGAAACTACTACAGATACCAATGTTGCGTTTTTGGCCTGTTGGATTGTCATTAGTGTGCATAGTGTATAAAGTTTCACGACTGAGCCATAGACCCAAGAAAATGCTGTGGGCATAATTTAATTACTTTTTCCACACCCCTACAAGATCCTTATCACCATAAATTATTTGTCTCTCTGTCCTTCGTCACCATGTGTCATTAGTCTCATCACAATCTACATCACGTGTGCGCTTGCTCTGCCGTTAGTTTTCTGAGGTCTCGTCTCAAATAAACCCCGTCGAAACACAGACATCACACATGGTGGAGGTGAAATATTGATCTTCAGTCCTTTCGCAGCCCACTCTACCGCCTAGAGCTTCGTCCCGGCCGCCACTGGCCCCCACTGTCCGGCACCATGTCATAGAGCCAGCCTGTTGGCGCTGATGCCCTCACAACCCCTGAAGCTCAAGCCGCACTTCCTGATTTACAGCAAAAGCTGTCATGAGATAGCAACACAGGTCACGCTCGGAGCCGTAGTTGTCCGCTGCCGCCATCGCTGCCAGTGTATGTAACCCCTATTGCACGAAATAGGAAAAAAAAATTGCAGCATATCCACGGGGTGAATGATGGAGAGTGGGGAGAAGCATCCGTCTGTCCATTCGTTCTTGCTTCCGTCTTTGCAAGCGTCCGTCTGTGTGACCATTCGTGCGTCAATCCGCCCTTCCGTGCGTGCGGCTGTCAGTGCGTCCGTGCGTCCATCCGTGCGTCCATCCCTGCGTTCGTTCATGCATCCCCCAGCGTACGTCCATGCGTCCATCCGTCTGTGCAGCCATCCATGCGTCCGTCCATGCATCTGTCTGTGTGTCCATTAGTCCATCTATTCAACACTCCAAGTACCACCATCTCGCAAGTTTTTATCATATATTCCTCATATAGAAGCACCCCAATCCAGCGGACATTTCAAGGACTAAACTAGAGGTGGTACACGCACACTTTCTTATGGCTTGCGCTTTGGGTCTACTTCCCACCTTTAACCACCTCGAGTTCATGCTATATGCTAGTTCACTCTATTGATGGCACTGTGGCCCAACGCTCGCTAAACCTTTCAAAAACCAAGAAGGTTAGACCCAGTGAGTATAACGTAGCAACCCTTTATTGTGAGATAGTGCTGAATATAAATACCAATTGCAACTAATGGAGAATGAGAGACAGGAGAATTCGGCTTTTAGTTAACGCGCACGCTGCCAATTTTTTATTGCTCAAAAACGCACAGGTGAAATCTCTCGCCGGCATCACCTTGTAGGTCAAAGCGTAAGACATTTTATGCTACTAGGCATGAATGGGTGCTGCCTTAATGAGCTTCGCCCCTAAAAAACACAGTGGGGCTCAAACTCGGGTCTACTGCGTGCCAGTCTGGTATTCAAACACTGAGCCGTGCAGGTGCTTGAGACTTGTTTGAATACTTGCCTTAGACAGGCTTGTTCCCATGAAATGATTACAATATATGAATAATAAAGCATTTCTTACCAGCAAAGGAGTAACCAGGCGTCACATAACGTGACTAGCTGGACGAGTGGGCTGTCCAACGCTCCAGCTGAATACGAAAGTTTTCTACATCAACTATCAACTGTGGCGCTTACCCACTTCAGGCATATTTTCCTATCGTCGGCAATAACAGCATAAAAATTTGCACAAACTCATAGCAAGTCTGAACCGAATACCACGCTTCTCTGAAGAATGACGAAAAAGAAAATATGAATGCAGGCCTACTGCACAAAATTTATTATTATTAATGGCGTAGTGAGTACCCAGGAAGTGTGTTCCGTGCAGGAAGGGTGTTCCGTGACAAAGGCGTTCCGTGCATTAGTACCTGCGCATTTAAGAAAAGTGCGATTAGTTTGGGTGCCTGGACATAAAGGTTTGTTTCTTAATGAAATAGCAGATTCCTTAGCTAAGTCGTCAATCAGCGAACCAATTCTACCGCTCTGTCCATCATCCGCTTATGTGACTGCTGCTCGATTCCGCAGACGTACGCTTATGCAAGTCTTTAAAGGTTCAGCACTAACAAACTCTACAGAATATCGCCATTTATTATATCCCTGGCGAAGAGACTTTTGCCGCACTCGAAAACAAGAAGTAGCTATCACAAGGCTGCGTTGCCGGGTACCAAATCTAAATTTCCATAAACACAGGTCTGCTCAGGCACCTTCGCCACTGTGTGCATTCTGTGATGAACTGGAAACAATAGACCATTTCTTTTTGACCTGCAGGTGGTTTAACACATTACGAAAAACCCTATTAGAAATACCTTTGCGTGGCATTGGTATGGACTTATCTCTGCCTGTCATTTTGTCTTTTGGAGCTTCCATTTCTGGTTTCTGTAATGGCACAGTATGCGCGGCCGTCCGGGACTATATTGATGAAACTAATAGGTTGACTAATTAACCAGTTTCATTATCTTAACATGTTCACCTAATTATATACGTATAAAATCAGACTAATGCTCTATTCTAAGAATAAATTTGTTTATGTAAATATTTCCATGCATTGCATTAAGCACCACACTTGCCTATAGGCTATCGGTAATCTTTCTGTTATACCTCCATCATTCTAAATATGAACAGTAAATTTTAAAGCCACTCGATTCTTGGCCAATCCCCCACAGTGGGTATGCGCCACTAACGATAGGAGAACAACAACAACAACAACAAGTCTGTTTATAGTAGTTACCTATAGAGTGTTTTAAAGAGGCTCTAAAAGGCTGAATTTCTAGCTCTCCCTGTCGATGTACTGCATCTCCCACGCAGGCCTGGTGCTTGGTGCTTCTTTTATACTCCGACACCAGCGTGGTATGCCATTTTTTGCTGGTATTCGTAAAGTAAACATCGGGGATGTGGTCGAAAGTTACGACCACGTGAGTGCCGCTAATTGCTGGTACGAGGCCTTTTGTGTCTCTTTTTACCCTACCGCCACCGTGAAGAGATGGTATTTGAACCACTTGATTGACTCTCCCCAGTAGTGATTTTCCAGCAGCAGCTTCGACATTGTAATGGTGGCGTGTGCCGCCAATGAATGAACGACTAGATAACTTGAGTGCCTATCGAATCAAAAGCCCATTTATTCCAACTTGCGCATGCTTATGTACATAAACAACACAGGCGCCACCTGCGGCAACGATCGCGGAACCAAAACCAAAGAGACAATTATACAACACATTGCCTTCCTTAAAAACAGCTATATGGATTAGTGATTTATTAGGTTAGTATGTTAGCACATATGCAAAAAGACTATACAAAAATACAAACTGTACAATGATCGTAACTGGTTTAGTACTACAAAATCACATAATTTACAAAAGGAATCTACCACACTAGACACGTCCATTTCATTCGCTTTAGCCAAACTTCTCTTGCTGCACCTTGTAGCCATAACGCTCTGGCGATAGTGTCTTTCTTGGTGGTTGCACCCTGCGTTGCTGTGTGACTGCTCTTGGAGATTTGGCTAACTGCGTCTTAGCAGGTGACCTGTGCGCCTGTGCAGCGTACGCAGGAGACGTGGGTGCCTGCGCAGCCGATGGAGCAGCAGCTGAAGTCCTCGCAGTTATCTCGGGAGTGGGGCCCCCGCCTGGAAGCAGAGATCCTCCTCCCCTAACTTTACCGTTTGCCTCCCCCATATAAAAAGCGGCAGAGGCTCGTGGCACCTTTGAGAACTTGGATGCATTTCACGTTTTGCCGTCAGCCAGGCGAAAATAAGATGGTCCCTTCCTGCTCATCACTTCTCTTGGGCGGCTGAATTCCAGGTCGCCTTTGTATCTAGTAGCGGGTTTATTCACTCTGACGAAGTCACCAACGTCAACTCTGGTTTTTCTTGCAGCCCTCCGAGCGCCTGTCTATCGTTTGCTGCTCTGTTGCTTTTGCTTTACCCGCTCATGTAAGCGCCCGAGTTCCGAGTTCGAGTCATCAAAGAAGGTTACCGACGGATGCCCAATGGCATCCAAGCGAGTCTTTGGCGGCCGCCCGTGTACAAGAAGAGCTGAAGTCCTTGCCTTTGTAGCCTGCGGTGTGCATCGGTAAACACCCAGGTACTCTGTTACCGCCTGGCGGAAGGGTGGCTGCTAAAAAACCGCCACTTGCATTAAGCTTTTTAATACTCTGTTGAAGCACTTCACTTAGCTATTTGCTTGCGAATAGTGTAGTGACGAATGTTTAAATCTGAATGCCGCGATCTTAAATAAATGCCTCCAACTCCCGAGATGCAAACTGTGGACGATTATCGCAAATAACCTCTTCTGGGTAGCCTTCGCGCGCGAACACAGAGACGATTAAGCGTATTATTGTGCTGGTCGTCGTCTCGCTACAGAAATGCATTTCGGGCTACTTCGAATAATAATCTACAAGTCTGAATGCAAATCTGCAATCGTGGGCTGCCCTCTCAAATGAGCCTACAATATCCATGTCTAGTTAGAGCCACGGCTGCTCTGGAAAGGGGACTGGTTGCAATGGTGTAGCTCGCTTCTTGGCGCTCTTGTCTGCTTCCTGGCATATGCTACACATCTCGATAGCTAGCTCGTCTTGGCGGTCCACGCCCGTCCACCACTACTTTTCTCGCAACCGCACTTTTGTTCGCACCACTGCGGGATGTGACTCATGTGCTGCAGCGATTATCTGCTGCGTGAGTGACGTGGGAACCACAAGCCATTCACCACACAAGATCAGACTGTCTATCACAAAAAGTTCGCTACGTACTTTGAAGAATGGTTGAAGCTCGGCAGATAACAATTTGTGTGCAGGCCACAACAATTGCACATAGATTTTGCTTTGTTGCAGTGCGCTATCTTGTAATTGGGACTGCTCAAACTGTTCTCTTGTAATGCAGAAAGGAATTCCGAGAACTGATACAACCTCGTCAAACAGCGTTTTTTCTTCCTAGAAAGACGATGCGGGCAGGCATGAGAGTGCGTCCACCTGTTGGTTTTGCGACTTCTTGCGGTACTCGACGGTATAGTTGTACCGTAGTAAGCGCTCTTTCCATCGCGCTACCCGCAAGGGGCGGTTTTCTGTGCCTTGGGTTTAAAGCAATGCCACCAAGGCTTGATGATCAGTGAGCAACGTGAAGTGGCGTCCCCACAAGTACACGTGCCACCGCTTGCACACCCAAACACACGTCAACGCTTCCCGTTCTCCTACCGAATATTTCCTCTCAGTTGGCGAAAGAACTGGAGACGCGAAAGCGACAGTGTGCAGTTTATGTCCGTCCACCTGCTGTAGGACCGCCCTAACTCCACACTCAGATGCGTCCGTCGACAATAAGACTAGAAGAGGTTCATCGAACATTCTCAGTATAGAGATAGATGCCAACGCGCCTTTGGTCTTTCTGAAACTAGCGTCTATCTCGTCAGACCAAACGAATCACTGCCTCTCTCTTAGCAGGACACGCATTGGTTCAACCATGTCAGCGAAATGGGGAATAAACGTAGATTATTATTCGACCAATCCCAGAAATGATCGAAGGCTGGCTGGATCCATAGGCGCGGGAGTGTTTCGAATGGAAGCAACCTTCTCCTTGAACCGTTTGCCGCGATTCTGTGGCGAAGAGCGCAATCTCTGGCGTATCGATGACGCATTTTGTGTTCAATTTGAGTCCTGCCTCTTTTCTGCACATCAGCACTGCGGTAAGATTCGCGATGTGCTCCTTTCTGGTCTTCCCAAACGCATTGATCTCATCGACATAGAACAGGACGCCTTTACAGCCTTGCAGAATTCTCGACACCATACACTGAAAAACAGATGGTGCCAACGCGCGAGCCCAAAACACACGCGCTTGAAACGAAAGAAGCCATCGTGAGTCATAAAAGACGTTAAATCGCGTCTCTCGGGCTGAAGCATGACCTGCTGGTAAGCTGATCGTTCGTTGTGGTGGTCTAGTGGTTAAAGTACTCTGCGGGCTCAAATCTCGGCTATGGCCGCTGCATTTTTTATGGAGGCGGAAACGTTGTAGGCTCGTGTGCTCAGATTTGGGTGCACGTTAAGGAACCCCAGATGGTCGAAATTTCCGGAGCCCTCCACTACGGCGTCTCTCATAATCATATGGTGGTTTTCGGACGTTAAACCTCACATATCAATCAATGGTAAGCTGATGCAAGGTCAAGCTTGGAAAAGTGGGTTGCCTCTACTAGACAACGCAATAGCTCTTCTGTATGAGAGAGGGCGGAAATGTTGATCTGCTACGACGGTTTTGTTTACTTTTCGAAGATCTACACAAAGGTGGATACCTCAATCTTTCTTTTCAACCACAGCAATTGGGGGCACCCACTCAGATGACTCTAGTCGCTCTATCACGACCATTTTTTCCAAGCAGCGCAGTTCTTCCGAGACTCGTGGCCGCAGTCGGAGCGCAAGGCGCCTGAGTTTTGAAGCCACTGGCTGAACGGTCTACTGTGTTTTGACGCGATGAACGAAACCCTTTGCGATTTCAAGTCCTGGATTGAAAATAGCCCCAAACGCTTCAACTAATTTGATGGAAGATGAATGAACTGCTGCGCCTCTGCATTGACTGTTGTATGCTCCGTTTGAGCGTTAGTACGCACCGCAGTCGATTCAGGGTGCTGTAGTGACGACCCATCAATCTGCAGTGTGAGTGCCCCAATTGCATCAATACACAATAGCGAGGTGCCTTGTTCAATGACATAAAAAGGAAGCATTCTTGTGCAGTTATTGTACGTGACATCAACAAAGAAGCAACCGCACACTGAAACGAGTTTCTTCTAATAGTTCAGTAGTCTAATTCAAGCAGCTGAAAGCTGCTGGCCTTCAAAATGCAGCCTGAAAAGGTCATGCGTGAAAATCAATACCGATGACCCTGAATCTACGAGGAAAAGTAACTTCGTTTCACCAACTGCAATCGATATGTAGATTGCGGGACGAGTGGATGTCTTCTCGGCAAGAATGCTCAATACTTCTTCAGTTATCGAACTTTCGTCGTCTAGTTCACGAACAGGAGCGGCGTTTCTGTAGCAGAGCGAGCGAAAAAGACCCATAATACCGCAGCTATGACACCGCTTGTTTTTGGCGGGGCAGCGAAATGAAGCTGCGTTGTGCCGTGGTGAGCCGCAGCGGTAACACTGACCCTGTTGGCTGCGCGACCGCTACGAGGGGTCGCTGGAAGAAGATGCGGGAGGAGGGGTGTTTCCGAGAGCATTTATGCTCTGGACGTCTGCAGTAGCGAATTCTTTGCAATCATTGGTTACCTGCTCAAACTGCGTCACTATTAGTACAGCTCGAGCGAACGAAACAGAAGACTCTTCTAGCAGGAACTACTCGCGCACGTTCCGAAATAATACGCCCGCAACGAACTGGTCACGCAAGGAATCTTCCTGAGAAGTAAAACAGCACGTAGCAGAAAGCTCACGTAATGCGGTAATGTACTCATTGATTGCTTCACGAACTTGCTGCATGCGCCTACTTAACTGGTACCGTTCGACCACAAGATTGGTTGTTGTCATGAAGTGCGCATGCAGCGCTGCAACAGTGGTATCGTACGATGACACTTCATGCTGTGCCTGAGAAGGGTCCTTTTCAGTGCCGAATTTCTATTAGTAGTTGGCTCACTGGACTTGACGTTTGCCGACGATTGAAGCGATAGTGTGTGAAATATGCGCTGGGCTTCGGCACCGAAGTGCCATGTCGTGAAGTGCGCATTCAGCGCTGCAACAGTGGTATCGTACGATGACGCTTCATGCTGTGCCATAGAAGTGTCCTTTTCAGTACCGAATTCCTATTAGTAGTTGGCTCACTGGACTTGACGTTTGCCGACGATTGAAGCGATAGTGTGTGAAATATGCGCTGGGCTTCTGCACCAAAGTGCTATGTCGTGAAGTGCGCATGCAGCGCTGCAACAGTGGTATCGTACGATGACGCTTCATGCTGTGCCATAGAAGTGTCCTTTTCAGTACCGAATTCCTATTAGTAGTTGGCTCACTGGACTTGACGTTTGCCGACGATTGAAGCGATAGTGTGTGAATAATGCGCTGGGCTTCTGCACCGAAACTGTGAATTAGGTGAGCCTTGCGATGGTCCGGCGCTCAGACCGAAACACCTGATGCGAGCAGCAAGTTATCGAAGATGCGGATCCATTGCGGTCAGGAAACAGCAAGGCGGTCAGGCGTTGGCAGAATCTGGGGTGGTGGTGCCAGTCCGGAAACACGCATGGCGCGAGAAACAGTCGCCGAAAATGACAAAAATCACACCGCCTCCTTAACGAGCACCCTCGTCACCAATGTAATGGCAGCGTGTGCCGCCGATGAATGAACGAATAGACAACTTGAGTGCCCATCGGAACAAAAGCCTATTTATTCTAACTTGCGCATGCTTATCTACATAAACAACACTGGCGTCGCCTGCGGCAGTGATCGCGGAACCGAAACCAATTGGACACCCTCACCGCGGTGGTCTAGTGGCTAAGGTACTCGGCTGCTGACCCGCAGGTCGCGGGTTTGATTCCCGGCTGCGGCAGCTGCATTTCCGATGGAGGCGGAAATGTTGTAGGCCCGTGTGCTCAGATTTGGGCGCACGTTAAAGAACTCCAGGTGGTCGAAATTTCCGGAGCCCTCCACTACGGCGTCTCTCATAATCATACGGTGGTTTTGGGACGTTAAACACCACAAATCAATCAAAACCAATTAGACAAATATACAACAGACATGTTTTTGAAACACCAGCTATTCGGCTGGTCATGGTGAAGACGAATTTATGTACTCGCGAATAACCCGACAAGTCATACACATTTTACATGGAAGATGTGCTTGCTCTATTCCATTTGTCAATTCATTCACACCAAAATCCCACAAAGTACGCACCATTCTGAACAGCGTAGGGGATGTGTCCTTTAATACCTTTGCTGCAAAAAACCCAGCTACTATCGCTGACGTCGTTGCTACATGCCAACGCCTTCATGTGCAGGACTCGGTACGTCTCCAACGAGACATTGGCGACCACTATTCTACGGCTGATGGACTTCTCTGTGACCTCATACAAGATATCATACGTTAGGAATTGCGGTCTATGGGCTGCACGCCTCCTTCACTGAATTTGACAAAGACTTCAGGAGCAACCATGAGTAACATCACCAGGAACTTACATCACTGATCAGCCCAGCACTTGTACAGCAAACTGCTTCTTGTCCGACGTTAAACTACGCCCCAGTTGCTGTCACTCCTCCCAATGATATAAACGCAACACTGCCGCAACCATTATATTTGTTGGTAGCTGGTCTTACTCCAATCTCGTTGCGTTTGATACCGCCTGAACTTTCATCGGCCAACCTTACTGCGCTATCTCCGTGTGCTCCAAACACCTTCAACTCGCCACCTTGGCGCATGTCTCCCCCATTGGGGTAATAACTACGGGTATTGCGGCTACATATCACCCTTCTGCAGAAAGAACAAACAAGTTGAGTTTCGGGGTTACAACATGCGTGACATGTTGTCACGTAGCCTCATATAACACACATAGACACTCTCAGTTCTGCGCTTCGAGTGCATCCTAACAACGTCTCTTTTTGGGTCCGTGTTCCTGTCGTCCGACTTGATACGCAGCTGCTCCTGGGAATAAGCAGGAAAGAAGGGCTTACACACTCGCCCTTCTTTTCATTGGCGAATTGTGCTGAAATTACGCTTGCGTGTTTACGCTTCGTTTTTTTTTCACTTCGTTGTCCTCCAAAACAGCTTCGCCCTCGCATTCGTGATAGCGTGCCTATATGCATACTATAAGTGCGTCTAAGTAGACTCTTATCGCACTCTTTCTTTCATCGTTTAGACAAAATGCCGAAAAGCTTCGTAGGGTATAACATTGAGCCTGAAGACTTGATATCAGCAATTATTAAAATGTCTACCTCTAAATCTTCTGGACTAGACGGCATTCCTATTCGTATGATCAAAGAAAATATAGATGTATTAGGAGCAGTATTTGGCCACTTGTTCAATCACTTCGTCAGCTGCTCCAGATATCTATATCAGCTGAAGATTGCTAAGGTTGTCCCTATCTACAAAGACGGAGACCGCAGTGACCCTTCTAATCACAGGCCAATATCCTTGCTCAGTACCATTATTATTATATTTGAAAAAATTCTGATCAGCCGGTTCCACAAATTCATTCAAAAATACCAGGTTTTGTGCCCGCAGCAACAAGGTTTCCGCCCAAATCACTCTACTTCTGCACCAGTGTTAACGCTAACTCAAAAAATGTATATTCGCAAATATACTTGTGTGTGTCATATTTTTGGTCCTGAAAAAGCCTTCGATACGATTGATCACAACATACTTTTACATAAACTAAAACATTATGGTTATCGCGGTAGCCCATTAGATCTTCTCACTAGCTACCTTCATGAGCGAGTGCAGGTAGCTATAATGAACGATATTACGTCATTACCAAAGTATATGCGCAATCGAGTTCCTCAAGGATCCATTCTAGGGCCACTTTTATTTTCATTATATATTAATAACCTCCCACAAGTTTTAGTCACTAGTGAAGTTATTATGTACGCCGATGACACTTGTATTGGTATAACAGCGGACAACATTCAAGATCTGCAAACTAAAGCAAACAAAGAGTTTAAAAAGCAAGTGAATGGTTCGTGAAGAACCAACTTACTACAAACGTAAAAAAACTGAATATGTAGTGTTTTGACCATGCTACAACATCATGCCTCCTATATCACTATATTTGCGAATAAACGAATTCCAACTTGACGAAGCCAGCTCATTTAAGTGTCTTGGCGTGATATTTGATAAAACTCTGCACTGAAGAGAGCAAATAAACGCAGTTTCTACAACGCTCTCCTCGGGATGTTACGTTCTTTCACAAGCACGTCATCATCTTGATACCAATATTCTGCGTACTTTATACTTTTCACTCATTCACAGCCACATCTTATACTGCAATGAATCAGGGGTTCGACATATCAAAACGTTTGTTGAACCTGTTCGCAAACTTCAAAAACAAGCCCTGAGATAAATCACACAATCTTGCTACAATGAGCCTAGTCTGCCTTTGTTTATGAAAATGAATATTTAGCATTCTGATAAGGTACACGAATTAAAAATTGCCACGTGTGTTTTTAATGTTGTCAGAAACAACCTGTCGTTTCATGTTTCTTTATTTTGCACAACCTCTCGTATAACCAGAAATCAAATATATGGAAATTTCAATCTTCCTCCAACTAATAATACTTACGGACAACGTTTGCAGCAGTTTTCAGGGCCAAAATTTGGAATAAACTACTACCCGAAATAAAACAGTTGAATAATTTTTCATCAGTGCTCAAGAAATACTTACTTACACAAAAGAATGTTTATCAACGAAAACAATCATGATGTCATTTGTGTGTGTATGTGTATGCATGTGTGTCTGCCAGAAACTTGTGAAATCGTTTGAAAATACCATTGTCTCCCAGTGATTTGGTTTTTGTTTTCGATATTTTACATGCATATTTTAACCTTCACAATAATGCGACAATCTGCTTTGTTTACTTGTGTTTTCGTGAGTTAGAACTGGTAAAAACAATCGTGCATTTACTGAAACTTTCGCTCTCCCTTTGTTTCGCTCGTGCAAATTAAGGACGCATGATAACTATCTGTATGTGTGTGACATATCTTTTTTGTACATGAAACCCTTAGTTATTTATTTTTTGGACCCCCAACTAGCCTTCGGCTAAGGGTCCAACCAGTCGTGATGTTTCTGTATGTTTCACAGTTTGCAAATAAAGAAATGAATTGAATATATTCCCCATATGCGCACTGAAATACATGAAAATGGTACGATGTCTACGACAGCGTACTCCGAGTACAGAACACTTACCGCAGAAAAAAAGTCAGCGCAAGCGGCCATTGGCTCGAACACATTGTTGTGTATATATTCTCCACGCAGTATACGTCATTCTTTGTTGCACTGTAAATTGGTTGGCTGACTGGTGTTCAGGCTTCTCTACACTATACATTTTTAAAGTGCCTCCATCATATTACTTCAACGCAGTTATATCTCGCGTTCTTCTCAAAATTATGCCTACTTCAATTTTGAGGGCCCACTTCCTCAGGACCAGGGTCATACTTTTATATATTTACTTTTAAAACTCAAGCTTTCACATTAAATAGTAGCAGCAGGGTAATACAGTACGAAATGTAAGTGCAATAAATAAATCATTTTGTGAACAATCAAATTGCTGACACATGTAGGACTGGACGTTACAATAAATATATTACAAGAACAATCAGCCTTCAACAAAGTATATGCAATGAATACCTTTATTACACTAATCAGAGAGGACTTTGGTATGTTAAACAGCAATGTCACATCACATGAAAAATATTCAATGAATAAAATAAGTCGAGGAATCAGCCTGTAGGTTTGATCTCCCTGTGTCGAGAAATAGGTTTTCTGCCCTATACTTTATCGGCAAATTTCGAGAATGATTTGGTGATTGTGATAGATGGTGTAGCTGATTCCATTCCTTAATGGCTAGAAGAAATAAGGCATGATTGGAAATTTCATTACTATACGTATGTTCTGTTAGTATATGGGCTATTTTTCGGCATGTAGTTTGGGATTCGACTAAGGAGATGTGCTTCAACACGCCTTGTTACGTTTGGCCCAGCAGTTTGTCTTAGCTGACGCCTTTTTGCGTGAGCCTGTCTGCAAGGATGCCGCGAGCGTCTATTTGTCGTATAGAATCTTACTTGTTTTTTTGTGGGGATTTTTAATGTAGAGATTTTCGATAGTGGCGCCATGACGTCACAGTGGAGCTTTTCCGAACGCCGTTTTGCCGGCCGCTGAGGCATGATCACGGCCTGATTCTAAAGGTACTGCCTTAATTGAGCGAGTTCGACCGTTTAGCCGTGCTTTGGTTGTGCGTCATGCAGCTTTTGTGTCACCAACGTGGCACATGAAACGATGCCCCGTTGAGAGTTTGTCAACAACGCGATTACTGTAGTTGCTCGATCGACAGACACCCTATATTACACGAAGCAGTGTGAACGGTGTCGTTACTGCTCGGTCGACAGGTGTCGCAGGATGCAGTGTGCTGCCTTAACACAACAGCTAAGGAGTCGTCTCTATTATCCGTAGTTGTACTCTGCTGTTTTGGTCACGATCCCACATGTAATAGTAAAAAGTACTTGTCGACATCAGACAGCGTGAGAATGTAAGGCTATGCTGCCAGGATTCCCAGAACACTTTCCCCGAGGCTTTCCTTGTAGATATGCATAAAAGTGCTGAATACGTTGGCACCTGTTATAGTTTTCTGAAAAGTTGTGTAACTTGCTCCCAGTCAACCTCTCATTACGCTGATATGTTGGAATCGCGAAATTGAGCTTTGCTCATGAGAAATTACCACTGGCGTAATTCTAGTGGTTATTAATGCTTAGGTTTAAACATACATGCCCACACTTTTTGGGGAACTGAAGTGTGATCAGTTTCTATCGGAGAAAAAAATCATTGCTTCAAACGTGTTAAGAGATATTGCGCAAGCACCTCAGGACTTTGCAGCGCACGTGCAAGGCGATGAAGCTGAATTTGTGAATGTCTATTCCAATTCGTAGGTGTTTACCAAGTGCTTTTTGGCAACGCGTGTGTATGACGGTGAAGCCGAACGTGCGATTGTTATTCGGTCAAATTGTTTTGTTTGTACCGCATGCTTCTTCGCAGCGCACGTGTGCGACGATGAAGCCAATGGAGTATATGCTGGTTCAGTAATTAATGCTACTTCAGTAACTTCTTCAGTAACGAAGAAGCTGAACTTGTGGACGCCTATTTGAATCATTCATATGTACACGTGCGCTTCTCCGCTGCTCACATGTTCTGCGGTGAAGCTAAACCTATTGCATTGCGTAGTTTTTTGTTTTAATTTTTTGCAGACATAGAGGTCAGTGTTTTATGTTGAAAGCTGGAGTTTGTCTACACTTTAACCACTGCTGCATCGCCTCAGCATTCCGTATGGTCTTGTCAATCTTTACCTGTCTTTAGTGCATGCTTCTGCACGTTTCAATCTAAAGTCGTGAGTATATAAAAAGTGTGTGTTTCCTTGCACGAAGATCTACAGAACATTTTTGTTACGTAGATCTTCAAACCTTTTTGTAGTGCAGATCTTGGTTCAGGGCAGTGGATAGCACATAAAAGAAACATCTGATGCCCTTTTCACTGCGAAAGGCTAAGGACTTAGGACGCTTTTGTCATTTCTGTCTGCATTCGGACAGCCTGGTGCTCGTCTCCTTGCTTCCTGCCGAAATCACCGTTTGAGCACACAATATGGATGTAGTAAACAAATAGCAGCTATGCTTTACACATGACTGAACGTCTCTATCAAGACAGGAACAGTGAAAATACATGACAGCTTCCAAAACTCTGGTACTGAAAGTGCTTTGAAACACACTCCTTTTATGTTTGGTAAACGCAGTTGTCCCCAATGATCTCTAATTATAATATACAAGTCGCTGCAAATGGTCTTGTGCTTCATTTCGATAAAACTTATCTGTGCACTATCATGTGGGCCATAGTTGCTCCACATGAAAAGCTACCCTGTAGGTGCCAGTATAGTTTAGGGCGACTTGAATAATAGATTATCTCATAATGACTCCATTTATACAAAGATGTTGATTGATTGATCACGTTTGGCTCAAAGCAGAAAAATATTTGGCGTCAGGAAATTCATTTTTTATTTTTTATTTATTTACATATACTTCAATGCAAATTAGAAAAGTCAGCTGGGTAGAAATACATGATATCGTGGTAAAAATACAGGCAACAATATAAAGAAGGGCCAAACACGTTGCTTCTAAAAACACAGTAAAACAAATACATCAGGTATGTGAATGAATGAATGAAATTAACATTATTTTGACCAGGTTCTTTGTACTTCAGCCCTGAGGTGGTTGACCTCCTCAGCCCATGTAGCCATGGCTCGCTGCTGCCGCTCGAGCCCGGTTCTTTAATCGTAGCTGGTTGTCAGGGTCTTGCGTCATCACCAAAGCCTCCCACTGATATTTCAATGCTTCCTCTTTAGTCGTTTCTTTTTCTTCATTTGCGTTTGCACTTGGTGGTGACAACGGTGTTATGTCCGGATTGTTGTGACACTCCAGCACCATGTGGCGCCAAGTGTTGCGCGTGTCTGCAGTTTGCAGTCCCGCCTGTGCGTTCCTAGATGCACCGCATGCATCAGTGTTACGTGCGAGTAAGCTTCACGTCGTAGTCTTCTCCATGTCACCGCTTGTTCCCTACTCATACTCTTGTGTGCTGGCTGGTACCACTTCCTCTGCTTCCTGTTGTGTGCCAAACTGCCTGCGTACTTCTTTGGTATGCACTTATGTTCGTCGTGACAGCCACCGGTACGTAATCCCAGCGTGTCAGAGATGGCCGGGCGTGCATAATCTTTAGCGGCGGCCTACACCGCCTGGTTCCATGCGAGATACTTATTTCCCGGTGTCCGAAGAATGGTTATTTCGTCCATCTCGGTGGTTTTACGATAACAAAAAAACCTTCGTGCTATAGCAAATACAATTATAGCCTATACATTAAGCATGAACTACACAAAAAAATGGCAAAAAAGCAATATTAATGTGAGTGAGCCCATGTTGCAGATTGGAAACTAATTAATAGATATTAACAGCAAGATGACGACAGTGAAGGTTGAGTAACTTGGGTGTTAGCCAGGTTATTCTATTCAGTCACAGTTCTTGGAAAAAGAATATTTACAAGAATTGTCTTTTTATGCAGAATGAAGTTATTTTCTGGTGATGCGTTTGTCTTGTTGCATGCCTAGAAGAAACAGTAATCATATTGGAAATTTCGTTATCGAAATGTTGATTGATTGATTTGTGGGGTTTAACGTCCCAAAACCACCATTTGATTATGAGAGACGCCGTAGTGGAGGGCTCCGGAAATTTCGACCACCTGGGGTTCTTTAACGTGCACCCAAATCTGAGTACACGGGCCTACAACATTTCCGCCTCCATCGGAAATGCAGCCGCCGCAGCCGGGAATCGAACCCGCGACCTGCGGGTCAGCAGCCGAGTACCTTAGCCACTAGACCACCGCGGCGGGGCGTTATCGAAATGTTTATTTGTAAGATGAAAGTAGAGTTTTAGCCGCAAAACATGACTGCGTTTCTTTAGTTTATGTAAGTTGGCTTGTTTTAGCAGTTCCGTTGCAGACGTACAGGTTTACTTATTTTAAATGAAGCGTAGGGCCTTGCCTGGCACTGGTTTGAGCCTTTTTATGTAAGTTTGTGTATAGGGGTCTCAAATAATGATGGCATGATCAAGCACTGAAAAGTGTAAATATTTTGGATGCTAACAGGCAAGCGGTACGTGCTGATTGCTTTAATTCAGTCCTAAGGAAAAAGAATTTACAGTAGCACCTATTTTTCTTCTGTGTCGATTGCATTTCAGAAGAAAAGAAGTGTACAATTATTGGCTCGTTTTTTTGTTGGATAAATTAGTAGTGAGATCAATCAGACAATTATGCCCAGAAAAGTAGAGGGGGTGTTATTAGAAGTAATTGCAATGTCAATGTGACAAAAACTTGCACAAAAAAATTACTTGCCGTAGGCAAACATTAAACCTGCGACCTTAAAATAAAGCAATAATTTAACAATGTCATTCAAGGTTGTTTGTTATGTACAGGCCAATGTACTTCTATTCTGTTACATCAGAGAGGAAATTATTGTTAGCCGAGTGATCGAAGGTGAGGTCTTCTTATTTGTAACTAGTGCACATAAAAATAGTTTTCTCAAATTTACCAAATATTTGCCGATTGTGGCGTAAAGTCAGGTTTTGGGCCCAGGACCGCTAGCCAAAAAACAATCGAGCCACGAGTGCACACACACACACAATATATATTCACGGGAAAAGCAACTATTAATGGAGCATTTCTACACATAGTCTGTCACATGCAGTTCTCTGGAAAATCTCTCACTAATTAGAAGTCTCTCGCCGTTTCTTGCTTGCGCTTGGACGCTGATTGCCCGGGGAGACGTGCCGTCTGTCCCGTTGGCGTCGTCAACGTGAGTTGGCCTACGCCGCCTCACGGCCTTCTGCCGCAGTAGCAGCAGGAGCGCAACGGTCGCTCGGAAGCTCCGCCTTGGAGCAACAGCTCTCAGTCGCCGCGTTCATCCCAGTAGCACACCTAGGTCGTGCCAGCCACCCGGAACGGCAGCAAGACCAGCGGCTCACAGCAAACCCGAACTCGTAACAAATCGGGAAGGCAGCCGGAACAGCGGAACCTCGCCTGGTCCCTGGGCCAGTCGCCCAGCCGGAGTCGAGGCGTCGTTCACCGGGTGTCCAGCTGTCAGGGACGGCAGCCGGAACAGCAGCGGATCGCCTGGTCCCTGGGTCAGTCATCCAGCCTGCGTCCAGGACAGTACAGCCCCTAGAGGACGTCACTTAGTTCCGCGGACCGGTCGTCCAGCCAAGAACCGTCTGTCCTTGCCCGCTTCGCTGCTTCGAACGCTTTCACGCGCTTCCCGATTCCGTGCGCTCTCATTTGTCGTCTTCACTCTTCTGCCTATATTATCAAACCGATCTTTACACCAGGAAACAACAAAATGAAATTCATCATTTAGTAAGATTTAATCAGAAGGGCGATCCATTTTGAAGTATAAGACACAGTCATCGACATATAATTTAGTCTCAACAGGTTGTATAATTGCATTTATATAGGGCAACATTGCGAACGGCCAGAGTGAATGAAAAATATTATCAGAGTTGTTACATATTAAAGATATCAAATCGACTAGCCAACTAAGGTAATCTGAAGTCCAGTTCATCAGGTGCGCATTTTTAAGAATTATGCTCAAATTATGCGAGTAGTTTATGATGAGACGCTTTATCAAATGCTTTCGAAAAACCCGTGAACAAGTTGTTGTTTTTTGTTGTTTATAATGCTTGTATTGTCATGTATTGATTGTGTGGATTAGGTTATTCTCACATAGCCTTTATGGAATACATGCTGAATAATTGCTAAAAAATTATTTTTTAAGGAATCCAAAAATGTGTTTGTGATTGATTTCTTCGAAGATTTTGCATGCAGTTGAAGATATTGAAATATGACAGTCAATTTTTACGTGCACTTATTGACGGTTTTGTGGAGTGGCTGGCTCTGTTGATTCTCCAGCCATCAGGCACTTGTCCGAATAGACCTCTCCGTGTTTGTAAACAGTGTGACGTCCCTGCGGTGACCCCGCCTGTCATACCCTTTCTCGGAGCAGGCGCAGGTTGGCAAGAATGTTCTGCCGGCGGCACCTTTCTGCATTGCAGAGCTGCTTGTCTGCATTACTTCGGCAGAAAGATTTACATTGTTATGGTTAACGTCACAGCTTTTTAAGAAGGGGATCATGGAAGGGTCACTACTTATAGTGTTGAAATTTGCTCGTCATAGATGAATGGATGGATGGAGAAGCTTTATGGGGAGTACTGAGAGGCTCGACTAGAACTCAGGGGGCTTCACCCACGCAAGACAAAAGAAATCTAATCTTTTCGAAAGCGAAGCGTTTTGAATGTACATAGTGACTGACACTTTGAGAAATGTTTGCATGGCAGGGTTGTAAACGCATCAATTTTCTGCCATGGCATGTGCAATGTAGTTTTAAACAAGGTACAGCATCGGCAGCAGCATGTTTTTGAGCTGCTGTGCGCAACGTCGCAGATGAGATTCTCACTCATTGCACTAAAGACTGATCGGAGATGAATGAAGAAAAAAAACACCTCTTGCCGTGCGTTAGGCTGAGGTTAACATAGCATCTTGAAAATTAAAGTGAAATTCGGCTGCTGCATTTGTCCATAGCCCAGTGAAAATTCATGTTATGTAAAACCCGACAACTTAAAATTATAAAATATTATATGGCACACTGCAGTTACCTTGCTGCATTGGACACCTATGACGTGTCTTCATCCATATATTTCTCTTTAGGCTTGATACACAATTTTAAATGCGCATTGTCACTTCATAAGAATCGAGTCGTAAAAGTACAAAGTAGATAACAAATGAAAATCACTGCTTTTTTCATTACCACGTGTTAGGTATCCGATAATACGAGTTAGAGCCGTGGTGAAGCATATATGCAGATTCGGCAACGCTACAACATGCTTATAGCTCTTGCGTAGTCGTACATATCCCTGGCATTATTGTACGTTTATTTTTCTGCATGAGGCGCATACGCTGAGATGTACCCATTCGCAGATGATCCCGTGAAATGCATTTTTACTTTGACTAAATTGTCAGATGGCAAAGTTACATCGACCACCGGTTACTGCGTCCAGCCCACAAAGAATACCAGTGTTTTCGCAAACAGGATGCATCGCGATATTCACATTGCACACACCATGCACAATATTCCTAGTTTCACCATCCGTAAGGGTGAACCAGTATTGCCGATGCCTTTCATTTCATTTCATTTCATTTGTTTACTCTCAAGGCACTGGACATTACAGAAAGGAGTGGGACAACAAATATCAATAAGAAGAAAACAAAACAGCAGGATTAGAATAAATTACAATGCACTTTCAGAAATGATTGAATTGAAAGCGTTGGCGTCTGTGATTGAAGCGATCGATGCGGGAAGGTGGTTCCAGTCAGTACATGTTCTAGAGATTAAAGAGTTGAAGTGGTGGTTCGCATGGCAGAAAGGAACCCCAACTTTGTATTGATGGTCATTGCGTGCTGATATGTAGGCTGGTGGAAAAAACAGTGAATCGGAGAGGGTTCTGTTAGTGTGATATATTTTATGAAAGAGATAGAGTCGTGAATTTTTGCGTCGTATTGAGAGGTTATCCAAATTGAGTTGAGCCTTCATCAATGTGACACTTGAAGTTCGAGAGTAATTGGACAATATGAAACGTCCTGAGCGATTGTGAATAGATTTTATGTTGTCTATGACCATTTGAATATGATGATCCCAGATAGATGGCGCATATTCGAGTTTTGACCCCACTAATGATTTATAAAAGAGAAGCTTTAGGTTAATTGGAGCAGGAGATATTTTACACGCCTGAGTCAACAGTGCACAATTTTGAGGACGATGCCGCTGTTACTCGCACAGGGCGCCACGTGTGTTCACTTCTCCGGGATAACAGCCACCCAGAGTTGCAAATATTCCATCACGTACTTTATTACACACCAAGATGTCCTCTGACACACACCACAGCTAATGTTACCACTATGGGATGAGGATTAAGCTTTCAAAAAGGAAAAAAAAAACTTGCTGCAAGCACCGAGCGACTGCACTCCACTCAGCCACGAGAGCGAGTGGTTTGCCCACCGCCACCTTTCACGTGCACCGGTGGCGTCACGCTGTGACGCACTCCGGTAGAGGTGTATTTTAAAAATTTCATGAACAAGACCTTTGAATAAATTTGACCCTCATTCTGCACAGCATTTAGGAAAACAATTCAGAATGCCATCTGGGCCAAAGATTTGAGTAACATAATAAAAATACCCAATTTTATTATCTCAACGTCAAGTATACAGGGTCGGACAACTTCGTAAAATGGTGAAATGCCATTAATTCCAGTGAAGACAGCCGCAAAATGTACATAAATGGGTATGCTTTTTCTTGGGTTTCATGAATCATTGCACCATTTACAACGAACACATCACACTACTCAGACGTGGCGCTAATATTTTGCAAACATTTTTTGGTACAATGTCTCTTGGTATTAAGTAATCATAATTGCGCTGCCGTCTCTACTCAAGTCACTACTGACTGGATTTTTAAGTTTTATCGTTCGTTCATGGACTTTGTGGTCATCACAGTAATGTGCCTGTTGTTTTATTTGATTTCGCTGGCTTTCCAGTAAGTGTTTTACGAGTTATTTAAAGATTTTAAGCTTCATGTTTTTAGTTATTTGTGGCACAAAAGAAGCAATACAAATGTTTGCAATGTTTTTAAACTGGATCTAAAGCTAATTTGTGTCACAACTGCAGTTTTCAAATAAATCAAATGGAACGTGAGAATACCAATGATTAAAATATTATCTGGCCGAGAGAAATGAAGGAAAGAGAAACATTGCACTTTTTGTCTAAAACAGTGATACATAGGCTTAGGACCGCAGCTTGGTGGTCCGAAATTCCCAGAACTACCTAGCAGCTTGCTCAAGCGTTGATTCATTCGCTAACAAAATTAATTCCAAACAGATATGGAAGATTTCTGAATTTTGGTGCAATTTTCTGCAACTTGCAAAAAATCACAAGTAAAAGCGATGTTTCGCATTGATTGTGCGGCGAGATCACGTTTTGCTAGTGTGAATGCTGGTTAGTGTATATTAGTTAAATTGAAGACCCCTGAAAGAACAATGCAGTCATTGGGTCTTATATTTTCTTGCTAGTATAGTTCTCGAGATCGTCAAATATAGAAACGGAAGCATTTGAAGATCTATATATAGCTTCCTTGATGTATCGGATCCCATTGAAGTAATTCAATTGAAACAATACATTAAGTATTGTGTATATTTGCCATACTCAGGAGATTTGTTCAGTGTTTTACGTAAAATTGTTAGCACAATGCATGGGAACTGACAGACGTTTTCATTAATAATTTTGTCAGGTACCAGCTTGAGATGCCATAGCACTGTTCAAAGAGATAGTGAAGAAAATTTTTGCCGTTAAGATTTTCAGCCCCATTGCGTCCTGAAATTGACAGATACAACTTTCATTACAGGAAGTAACTACGGGGAAATAATGATTTTAACGTACTTATAACAAATTTCGGCGTCTAGTAACAGTGCCGTGAACTAGTGAATGTGACGTTTGGTGGCGCCACACACACCCGAAACGGGCGTGCCAGGAATGCCAGCCGTCACCCATGTCTTTCGACAAAATGATTTCCCACTTCAGTTCACACAACCGGTATAAACAGCAACAGCAGTGAACAGAGCTTCTTCACCCCAGTGCTTTTGTAAAAAAGAAAAAGGGAGGTGAGAGTAGAGGTGAAGAAAAGGAACAGCAGGACAAGAACATGTCCATCTTGCATGCAGCCCTGCGATTCTGATGTCACAGCTTGCGCTCATGAACAGCCACTGCATGCTGATAATCTATCAAGAATACAACCAACTGCTCAAAAATACAGAAATTTGAATCTGCTTATCAGAACAATGGCATCTACCGAGTCAAATCTCAAAGTTTCGTCAGTTGTTTTAAATTTATTTTCAGTATCTCTTCGGCTTGTACTACAGCTCTTGTGTGGCATGGTGCTCACTGCCGCTATGAACCTTTTTAATTAAGGTAATGAACTGCCCGATGACATTTAGCGTGATGTGTTTTATGATGTATATCTAGTTGCCTAAAAATTGTATAATTCACAAATAAACATCATTCGTGTTTGTACTTTGATAAAATGACATTTAGCATCGCTCCAATGCAGTTTCCGTTGTGCAAAGTAGGTCAATGGCAAGAACAGGCTCTTCGAAAGTAAGTTTTGTGACCACTAGGTCAATTAAAGGTGATCAAGAATATACTTCACTTCACACACAACACCGGCTTGACAGCGTACATGTAATACACATACAGGCAAAAAATATCATACAACAAGGGCAAGTTCATGGGACAATAAAAAAGTGTGGCAGCAATTGAGCAGCTAATGTCGTATGTTTGGAAAATGTTTTGGTAGCTCACTTCAAGCGCTGAAAGTGCAATTGCATTTAAAGTGTAATTAGGCCTAAATTGTGTTATAACTATGCACGTTCAGCTGAAATATTGCAATTTTGTTTCTTACATTTTGAAAAAAATCTGGTAGAAATAGATGTATTAAAAAATAATTTGGCTCACAGGTTACATGGTGGAGGCAATTGGTTTGCAAGGCCTTGTTGTGAATGCGCCCACCAGTGTTCAAACTGCTGCGAAATCTGCCGCAACACATCAACAACATTGCCATAGAGGTAATGAGTAGATTTCGCTGCAACGCGCAGTGGGAAAGGTGGCTTACAAAGACAAGCCTCACACCACTCCACAGAAAGCTTGCTTCACTTTGAAAACAAAACACACAAATGTACTCCGGGAAAGCATTTCTAAGGGGTAACATATGCAGCCCAATATAATACTGAACGCCCTAAGACGTGTTTCATATCTAATTTGGTTTACTGCAGCAGTTCACAGTTGACGTTTACTGCTATTTTATGATCAAGGGCTGCAGTAGTGTTGGCAGGTGCCCGTGGCGTGACCTCTCGTGTGGCATCTTGCACACTGCAGCACTCTGTATGTTTCTTTATGGTGATAGTCGGCACATACTACGCCTGGGCCATACATAGCTACAAGTGTTTTTCGTATTATCTTGGCCTTGTTGTTGATTCCTCGGCCGATCATTGTGTTTGTGATTCGTTGGAATTCATTTCACCGCGACCTTGGACGTCGACGCGCCGTACAAACCAACCGACGAGCGGCAACTGAGCGAGCGAGCGCCGACCTTGAGTATATATACAGCACGACGGCGCATGCACTGTCAGCTGTTGAATGTTCTCGAAGCGCGACGCCACATGCGCGTCCACTGGAGAATCAGGAGAATTGTAGATGTCGAACGCGGTGTGTAGAGGAGGAAGGATGCACAGATGGTGGAGGATTGAAGCGCGCGCGGTGTGTAGAGGAGGAAGGGATGCACAGATGGTGGAAGAGTGGGCGACGGCGGGACGGCGCATGCGCGCGCGTCAGCTGTCGAATGTTCGAGAAGCGGTGCGGACGGCGCGAACGGCGCGGACGGCGCACTACAAGGCGCGAGTATAAGATGCTTCCGCATCTAAAACGTAACGAATAAAATTATGACAGTGGCGTGAATTATGGGCAGTGAGATTGCATGTCGAAAGGTCATGATAATAAGACTATGGCGGAGATATGGTCACCACAGGTCCTGCTATAGATCACCTCGAAATATGCAGTGACTACTATGTACATCATTTAAAATCCTAAACAATGAGTGAATTTTAAAAATTAAATCCCTACCGATAAGCTTCCCAGGGTGTACTGGGAGCTGCTGTCGGTAAGACAGTAAAAGGTGCTTTTTTTCTTAGGGCGTCCAACTCATTACACTGGACGAGATTTTGGAGAATCGTAAGTGGTTCTCCACATCTCACACACAATGGTGGATCACTGGCAGACAGAATACATGAATGTGAAGAGTATGTATACCCTGTTCTAAGCCTTGTAGGTGTTACTTCTGTGTGTCGCGATTTTGATAGTGGTGGCCAATGACCAAGTTGTGAGTTAATAACATGCATTTTATTACTTGAGTGTCGATCCTACATGTTTTTCCAATAACCTCTGTGGTTTCGTTTCTGGAGAGGTTTCATGTCAAGTGCAGGGATTGGTATTGATGCATTAGTGGTATCGTTGCTGAAGGATGCAGCCAGCTGATCTGCCAAAACGTTTTCCTGTAACTCACGGTTCCCCGACACCCAGCAGACTCCGATATTTTCTTGGGATGAGTAGACTCTGCATAGGAATGAATAAAGGGACTTAAGAACTGGGCCTTTGCGTTTTTAAGTGTTTTCAAGGCTTTCACCACACTAGGAGAATCCTTGTAAATTACTGATTTTTTAGTTTTTATATGTGCAATCTGTTTAACAGCTGCAAGTATTGCGTAGGCTTCTCCTATGAAAATGCTTGCATCAGAATGCAGCACGCCAGTATCTGAGTAAGATGGGCCAATGGCTGCGTATGAAACAGAAGTGTTGGACTTTGAGGCATCTGTAAAGAACTCAGGGCATGTGTACTTTTGCTGTAGTTCTAGGAAGTATGCGTGGATATGTTCAATGGGCGCGTGCTTTGTAATCTCTAAAAAGGACACATCACAATCTCTCAATTGCCACCGCTATAGTGGTAGACATGCTGCGGGAGCCATCAAACAATATTCGAGGGACACACCGGTTTCCTCAGAAAGGCACCTCACAGGAAGTGAATATGGCTGTCTCGACAATGACTGGTTTTCATACAAAACAGAAGTAGACATGTCATCAATTGTGAATTGTGAAGGGTGGTCCTTGTCTGCCTTCGCTTTGAGATAACACAGAAAAGACATGTATTATCTCTGTAGGCGGAGTGAACATTCGTTTGATTCTACAAACAGGCTTTCAAAAGGGGTGGTGCAAAAGGCACCCGTAGAGAGGCGAATGACTAGGTGGTGAATAGGGTAAAGCATATTTAGGGTGGTAGGTGTCGCAGACTGATAGGTTATTGCTCCATAATCCAAGCGAGTGCGTACGAGGCTCCTATGCAGATTAATGAGACACTTCTTGTCACTCCCCCACGTAGTGCGTGACAGCACATTTAAAACTTTCATGGTTCTGATGCACTTGTTTTTTAGATGCCTAATGTGTGGCACGAAGGTTAGCTTGGTGTCCAGAATTAAGCCTAACAATTTGTATTCGTCATTAACAGACAGGCCTTGATCTTGCGATTGAATGTCATGGTCAGGGTGAGTGCTTCTCTCTTTCTAGAGAACAAGACACACGGGCTTTTTTAGGGGGGTTTAGTCGGAGTCTGTTTTCTTCAGCCCATCGGGAGACCTTGTTCAAGCCAAGCTGAACCTGCCGCTCACAAATTGCTAGGTTACAAGACTTCAATCTAAGCTGGACGTCGTCGACATATGTACAGTAAAACACCAATTTGTGGCATGAAATGACGCAAACAATTCATTTTGTCCATAAAAAGAGTACAACTAAGTTCACCACCTTCCGGCAGTTCTGTTTCTTGGACGAATGTTCGGAAAAAAACGCTCCCCACTCTGACACGGAATGTGCGATTCCGCAAGTAGCTTTCGATAATAGTAAATGTCCAGCCACGCACACAAAGATTTGACAGGTCTCTTATTATTCTTAATCACCATGTCGTATCAAAGTCTTTTCTGATGTCGAGGAACACAGGAAGAAAGTATTGTTTGTGGACGAAGGCGTCTCGGATCTGTGCCTTGATACGTACCAGGGGGTCGGTGGTGGATATACCTTCTCGAAACCCTCATTGGAATGGGTCAAGCTGATTGTTTGTTTCAAGGTGATGTACAAGTCAGCGATTTACTTTTTTTTTCAAAACGTTTACACATGCAACTTGTAAGTGCGATTGGCCTGTAACTACTGACAGAATATGGATCCTTGCTTTGCTTAAAAATTGGGATAATATTTGCTTCTTTCCAGGCAGAGTGAATATCACCGGAAAACCAGATAAAGTTATATAGGAAAAGCAGGATTTTCTACTTGTCAGAAGGCAGTTGTTTAATATTTCGTATACTATACGGTACAAACCTGGAGCTGATTTATTGCAAACATATGGCGACGCTTGTAACTCAGCCAAACTGAAAAGGCTGTTGTATGGCTCATGTTTTTTAGAGGATTTTCGCTGTAGTTTCTTTTTTTCACTTTTTCTTTTGTGTCGTTGAATAGCTGAAGTATAATGCGACGAGCTGGACACCTCTTCGAAGTGGGCACCGAGGAAGTTGGCCTGGTCTTCCAAGGTGTCCCCTTGTTTGTCTACGAGAAGTAGTGAAGATGCGTGTCGTCCTGCTAACTTGCGAACCATGTTCCGTCTTTAGTTTCTTGTATATATGAAGGGATCCCTGATAAAAACTTATGCCAACTTTCTCTCCTAGCCTGCCGGGGTGTTCTCCTGCCTTGGGACTCAATTTTCTTAGTTTTTAAAATTCTTTGCTGTCGGCGAGTCCCGTAGCAACCTTCATGCTTTGTTTCGTTTTTTAGGGGCGAAGCTCCTTAGGGCGTGGGCTGTGCGTCCCCTGTAGCCTGTATGTAGCCACCTCTAGTTTAGTTCTTGCAGTGTTCACTAGATGGCGGTACCGTCCCCTGTATGTAACCACCTCTAGTTTATTTCTTGCAGTGTTCACTAGATGGCGGTACCGTCTCCTGTATGTAGCCACCTCTCGTTTAGTTCTTGTAGTGTTTACTAGATGGTGGTACTTGTAGCTGATGATGAAAAGATGCAAGATGTTATAGACTAGAAAGCGGTACTTGTAGTTGATGAAAGACGCGAGATCTTATAAAATAGGAATGATGTCACATATGGCGCGTGTCATTGGTTGAAGGCAATCGTTCGATTTAGTGCGGCGATATACGCTAGGGGGAGCGATGTAATAAAATCGAGTGGGCAAAATGTAGAGAGGATTCATGGTTTACCAGGTTTACCTCCGGAGCTTCGCCCACTCATCATCATTCACTTCGTGGATATGGCGGAATTTTTTTTCACGTGCATTGTGACATTCAGTGTTTTACCATGGGGCACGTCGCTTGCCAGGCAGTCCAGAAGTTTGTGGGATGCATTTCGTCGCAGCTTCGGTCAGAAAAGCCGCAAAGTATTGTACAGCTGCATCAATGTTTAAACTAGGTAGGTCAGCCCAACTTACGTTAGTAATCTGCGAGAAATGTTCCCAATCAGCTTTGTTAGTGATCTATCTGGGGACCTGTGAGCGATATTCATTTGATTTGGTTGCGCTTAGCGTTACGGGAAAGTGGTCACTTCCGTAAGGAATATTGATGACGTTCTATGTCAGTAAAGGAATGAGAGATGATGAGACAATACTGAGGTCTATTGACGAGTAGGTATTGTTGGCGTGGCAGTAGTAAGTGGGCTCTTTCTGATTTATAATGAATGCTGCAGAAGTAAAAAGGAACTCTTTATACAGGTGACCTCGAGTGTCGCAGCTAGAGTCACCCTGCAGATTGCTATGTGCATTGAAATCTCCAAGGAGAATTTAAGGTTCTGGAAGTTTATCTATTAGGGACTGTAATTCACGTTTTTCAGGATGATAGTGTGGAGGTATGTAGACAGAGCAGATGGTGACTAGTTTGCACAGAACTACACGAATAGACACTGCTTCAAGAGATGTTTCGAGTGGTAGATGAGTACATGCAATCCCTTGATTGACTATAATGACCACACCACCAGATGACGTGTCGGCTTCATTCTTGTCCTTTCGAAAAATGATATACTGGCATAGCAAATTAGTTATCATAGGTTTTAGGTGTGTTTCTTGTACACACAACACTTTTGGTGACTCTTTATGTAAACGTCCTTGAACATCGTCACGGTTTTCAGGAGTCCTCTGACGTTCCCACTGTAAAATTGGTGACTCCACATTTAATGTAGTTAAGTGCTGTGTGTACGGAAACGTTGCCTTAGGTTACAGGGCCTGTTGGGGGCCCTGTAATCTAAGGCAACGTATTGTGTCGTTGAAGTTTTGTGTCGTTGAACCCCGTATTACAGGGCCTGTTGGGGGCTCTGTAATACGGGGTTTCTCTTTATTGTTTCACTCCAAAGAGCTGCGCCTTTCCTTCGGGGTCTGGGGCGCCAGAGGAGTATCGCTTGTGTCCATCACCTTTTCTTAAGTGGTGGGTGGTGCCTGCTTGGCAGGCACGTTTGTGGCAGTTTCGGACCTGACTGCACTTGCAGTTGGCTGGGGTCCAGCCGCAGTCAAGTCTGCTGGCCCTTTTGAACAGGAGGCGGAGCAGTACAGGCGCTCCAGCCGGAGGCGCTTCTGGCTCAACCGCAGTCACACTTGGTGTGAATCTCGCGGGTGCCGAAAAACGGGGCACGGTGACTCGACACGCCACGTCAGCGAAAAAGCTTCAGAATGATTGTGTGTAGAAAAACGTTGACATGCCTCTTGAAATGACAGGTTGAACTTGACCTTAATTTCTAATATTTGTTTCTCTTTTTTCAATGCAGGGCATGATCCGGAGTCGGCTGCATGATCTCCTTCACAAATAGCGCAACAGGCTTCTGGAAAGCACTTTTCAGATACATATTCACAAAATGCGCACTTCGAGCACCTAGCGCACCCTCCGCTTGTTGGGGATTTGTTTCCGAAGTGCTGACACTTGAAACATCGGCGAGGATATTAGTATATAAGGTCTGACACGAAGCTTGCAGAAACCAGTTTCAATTGAGTCAGGAAGGTTCCTTGTACCAAAGGTAACTACTACGTGCTTTCTTGGGGTCTGTTTATTCTCACGCCTGACTGTTATTCTTTGTACTTTCACTACATTTTTTTCCAGCCAGCCTTCGAGCAATTCACTTTCAGACACCTCGAGGAGGTCCGCATCAGACATGACACCATGCCCTGTGTTCATCGACCTATATGGGCCCACTGATAGTGGGAGGTTATCAAATGCTACGAGTTTTGTGAGCTTGTCATACTGAGTCTTGTCGCGAACTTCTAGAAAGAGATCGCCGTTCCCCATCTTAGTTAATTTATAGCCAGAGCCGATTGCATCTGTGAGCGTTTTCGAGAAAATAAATGGTGAAATAAATCGAACTGTTTTCATTTCGGCTGTAAATTACATAGTAGTTGGGGAAGGTCTGTTATGACTGTGCAGAAAAGAAGCTGTCATCGATGCGCCACGTTTTCAGGCGGCAATCAGGGAGTGCGGGAAAAGGTTTTTCCATAAGAAGCATTTTAAATTCGGCGGCGATGGTGGCCACCCACCAACGAGCCCAACGAGGGGACGCTACAAGGTTGAATAGTGAACAGTTGGAGGTGCCAGCCATGCATCGCCGCTATAACCGAATATAACTACCCAAGGTTAGGTAATTCACAAGGTTAACCCTTGCCATCAGAAAATTGGGAAGTAAACGGAAAAAATGGAGATGTCAGGAGAGATAAATTGTGAGAAATATACACGAGGAAGAAGGTAGAAAGAGATAGGAAAAGGTGACTGCTGATTTCCCCTGGGTGGGTCAGCCCAGGGGTGCCATCTACGTGAAGCTGGGGCCAAAGGGTTGTGTTGCCTATGCCGCGGGGCTATAAAGGTCCAAGCACCCAGCGTCAGCTTCACTGCCAGGATCCCCTTTTCCCCGGACACGGCAAAGCTACGCACGGCTTGGCGTGGGAGGGACTCGCAGCCCCCATCAGCTCGGGTCCGTGATGTCGCTACACACAAAAGCCTGCTTACGCGGACACGCCTGCGGGGGTAGCATACTGCCAAGCCACGGTGGTCTAGTAGCTAAGGTACTCGGTTGCTGACCTACAGGTCACGGGATTGAATCTCGGCTGTGGCAGATACCTTTTCGATGGAAGTGAAAATTTTGTAGGCTCTGTGTTTAGATTTTTGTGCACGTTAAGGAACCCCAGGTGGTCGAAAGTTTCGGAGCCCGCCTCTATGGCGTCCCTCATAATCTTCAGATGGTGTTGGGTCTGTAAACCTCACAGATCAATCAAATCAACAGGGCATACAGATGCCCTCAGTGCACTGCCGTGCAACGAAAGATGCCTGGGCTTGCAAAGGCCTGTGTTCAAGTAAGGGTTGCAATGGCGACACTTCTCAGTTTAGTATATTAGCCCAAACAAGGAATTGAGTTACCTTAAAATCCCAAGCAAGCTTCCTCCTCCCCTATAATTGTGAAGGTTGATGAGCAAGGCTATTGCTCAGTAAGGGATCCAATTTCAAAATGCAGTGAAAGAGCCGTTATAATAAAGAATGCACACGTATGCTTTTAATGAAATGCTTTATTGAATGCACAATAAATCACTGTTCTCCTTAGCCTGCGTCCGGAAAATAAAAACAGTGAATGAAACAGTGCATAACTAAAGAGGGTAGAAGGGGATGCATGTTTCAAATCTGTCAAAGAAAGCTGCGTGCTCAAAGTTTTACAGTACAGTGCTTACACATACCCTGCATATTTACGTGTAGCATGCTGCTACACACCAGCATATTCATAGTAAGACATGTCAGACATGCCTTGCATTAGGTTCATGACCCTGCTTTTATGCTACAGCTTTCCTTATTGAATATTTAATTTCTAGACGCTGAGTACCCAGGCTTGTTTAGGTTGATAATAACAAAGAACCAGGCCTCTCAGCAGACTTAGCCCAATTGACTCTAAATAAGTGCATATCTTCCAAGTGACATAAAAAGTAAAATCCCTCTTTCTTTGTTTTTCTTCCCCTGGTGACTAACATACAGTAATCTAAACGCCTTCATCACATAGGATGACACATTTTCTGCAGTTGGCATAAACATTTATATAACTTTTTGGGTGGCACTTCATTATCAATCTACTGAAGGGTGTATTCGTTTCTGCCAATATCTTATGGCCTATCTTGTCAGCCAGCTTTGAAAGATGCTTATCAGGTATGGACACTTTACATAAACAAGTGCAACACCAAAAACCTTGACGATAAGCGTGTCTGCAAAGTATAAATAGTTGGCATCCCTATCGGAAAAAAACGAATGGTGGGCATGGTGGAGACCACCACCCACCATTATAGTGGATTAATGTAGTGGGTGAATGGTGGGAAACACCCACCATGGCGCATGGTGGGTATGGTGGGTGGTGCAGTGCCGGCAACACTTGAGCGCAAAATGACGTCAGAATCACCGTGACGAGCTGCCACAAAAAATAAAAAAGTATTCTATAGAAACGGTATAAAAAAACACCCGTCCCGTAAAAAAACAAAAACAAGGCGCCACGAAGGATCGAACGTGCAACCTGCGGATTCCCATTCGAAGACGCTAACCACTGCGCCACAATAACATGACGGTGATTGTGTGTTAAATACTTAGTTGGCGTACAAACTTAAGGTTCAACTTAAGTTATGTTTGTCGTGTACACAACATAGACAAGATCTACACCTGCTACTAAAATTGCACATTTATTAAACACAAGCAACTGCGCCCTGTAACAATTGCCACTATGTTATTGGCACTAGTGCTATTTTTGTTTTACAATTCACAACTTAAAGGGAAAAAAAACCGAGTGGACTGGGGAGCAGCAACAGTTTACCGGCGGGTCTGCCAAGTTTATTATCCGTTTCGCGCTCGTTCTAAAGGGCGACATCTGCTCACGCTTTATGACGCTTCTAGGCTCATTTCATAGATACGCCCGCCTAATTTATTTGAGTGAGTATTGGGATGCTTTTCGTGCAATGTAGAGGGCGGTCGCGCCAGCGCAATGCTGTTGCTCTTTCGCTAAAGCAACAACTACATAACGGCTTGGCCAAAACGAATGCAGTGTACCGGAAACATTACGCTATCATAATGGTTCACCAAGCACACGAATTGCCACGTCTGAGTTCTCGTACAAAAGCTAGAGAAGTGCCGGCGAGTGCGACCGGCGGCTGTCGGTGAGAAGACACTAAATTACGTTCTCTTGGAGTGCTTTAATCGCGTCGCATTGATGTTTGTTGCTTCTTGAGCGAACAGCATACACAATGAAAAATGCTTCATTTAGGTTAATTGATGCCATATGGCTGCGCTGTATTGTCATACTTAATCGTCGTAATCGTGTATTCTGAAACCCGGAAGCATGGATAACACAAATGTACGGGCTCGGTCAGTAGGCCTAACCTTTGGTGGAAATCATGATGGTAGAACATGTAGTGTACAGACCCCAGCTTGGTACACTATATAATTTGCCCGCCATTATAAGCCCACCCATCATCTGCTTACTGCTTCCCAGCATTATCGCGATGGTGGGCAGAGCTTCTCAGCTTGGTACACCATGTGGCCCACCATAACAAGCAGCACCCATCATCTGCTTAGTGCTTCCCAGCATTATCGCAATGGTGGGAAGAGTTTCTCTGCTTGGTACACCATGTAGCCCACCATAATAAGCACCACCCACCATATGCTTAGGGCTTCCCAGCATTATCGCAATGGTGGGCAGAGTGTCCCATTATTGCCCACTATCTATCCTCTGCTTTCCACCATCATTTCCACTTTACCCATCATCTGTACACCATACCACCCAGTATGTCCCGGCATAACCACCATATTTTCCACTACGTCCCACCATAGCCATCATAATTTCCACCATGCCCACTATTATTTCCACCATGCCCACTATTATTTCCACTACGCCCACCATGTTTTCCAGTATCCATTATGGCAATTTTTCCAATAGGGATATGTAAACAAAGCCACACCTCCTGCTTCTTGGCTGAGCTGCTTTTCGAATTATATTTAGCAATGCTTAGTTCTTTCAAATTCACAAACTATGGTACACGAGTTTTGGAATCGTGTACAGATAGTATAATGCCACCGGAATATATGTAGCAGGAAGCACACAGCTAAGCGCTGGAATTGACACTCCTTCAGCTTCATAGCGTGACAGAATGCTGCTAGCAGACACATAGGTTCGCTTAATATATGAAGGTCACTCACACTCACTCAAAATATTTGGCACTCAAGACTCACTCCGACTCAGGCTCACTAAAATTTTGCTGAACCAGACTCACCTGCACTCAGGCCGACAAAATTTTTCCCCAACCAAACCTGCTCAGGCTCGCCAATGTTTTCGTCCAATGGACTCAGACTCGGCCTCATAAAATGTTTCCTCTGCTGCATAAGTATTCGAAAACACTTTCCATAACCTTGATCACTCGGCTTCAGATTGAGCAAACTTTTCCTCAATGAGACTCCAAAAATATAATTCAGCCGGACTCACTCAGACTCACAACATGTTTCCGAACGTTCACTGAAGCTCGCAAAAAGTTAACTCGTAATAACTGTAACTGTAATAACTGTAACGTCACTCGAAAGATGCCACGTGTCTCGATGCGACCTTACGCTCCATGATCGCCCCGGACCGCAAACCAGAGAAGTCAGCCGCGCTATGCCGCCTTCTCGCTTCATATCGCAACATATTCTACGTCGTCAGCCGTCCACTCTGCCAGACTTCAGTCGTCATGCACCACATTACCACAGGTTATTCTCAACCCATTCATCGGCGACCATACAGGGTGTCTGCCACCCAGCGTAAAATATTTCAACAAGAAGTCACCAAGATGTTGGCCAAAAGAATTATTGAACCCTCTTGAGCCCTTGGGCGTCTCCTTTGTGCTCGTTAAAAGAAGAATGGCACGTGGCGCTTCTGTGTGGATTACCATCATCTGAAAAGAATCACGAAAAAGGACGTTTACGCATTACCCCGCATTGATGATGCTCTCGATTGTCGCCACGGTGCCCGATACTTTTCAACAATAGACCTATGTTCCAGCTATTGGCAGATTGCTGTCGACGAAAAGCAGCAAGAGAAGACTGCATTTTCAATCCAGACGGCACATATAAGTTCCAGGTTACGCCGTTTGGGTTATTCACCTCACCATCGAAGTTCGAGCGCATGATGGACTCTCTCCTACTAGGGTTCAAATGATCAACATGTCTTTGTTATCTTTACGATGTTGTTGTATATTCCCCAACACTTGAGACCCACTTTCAGCGTTTTTTGGCTATTCTCGACACATTCCGCACTGCAGGCCTTCAATTTAACGCGTCAAAGTGCCTCTTCGAACGCCGGCAAATTACAGTGTTGGGCCACCTTGTCGACGTTTCTGGTGTGCAGCCTGACCCCGAAAAGTTCATGCAGTCACCAGTTTTTCTGTACCCCAGCCCGAAAAAGACGTCCGGAGTTTTGTAGGACTTTGCTCCTCTTTTAGAAGGTTTGTGAAAGATTTCGCAACCATAGTTCGACCCAACACAGAGCTTCTGAAGAAAGACGTCACATATACATGGATTGCGGGATTGTCGAAGAAAATGTGAGCCGTGGCGCGGTACATTTGTTGTCATTGGTCTGGAGACGGGTCGGGAGACGGAGCAGGCAATGGGAAAACCGAGATTTGCAATTTCCTGCCTCACGACGGCTTGAATAACGGAGACCGCCTGAGGCGTTTGTACGGCGCCATGATCGAGAGGATGTGGAGGAAATGGTGCTGGACTTGACGCCTCAAGCTCCCGTCGAACTATTTGTGACATGCTGTCCTGCATGGGTGGTGCGGCACCGAGATTGATTGATTTATATGTGGGGTTTAACGTCCCAAAACCACCATATGACTATGAGAGACGCCGTAGTGGAGGGCTCCGGAAATATTGACCACCTGGGGTTGTTTAACGTGCACCCAAATCTGAGCACACGGGCCTACAACATTTCCGCCTCCTTCGGAAATGCAGCTGCCGCAGCCGGGAATCGAACCCGTGACCTGCTGGTCAGCAGCCGAGTACCTTAGCCACTAGACCACAGCGGCGGGGCGGCACCGAGATCAGTACAGGTGTATGTAACAGCCGTGTTTGGTAGCCGCGTAAATTGAGTCAGAATACGGCGGCTTTTGGCCATTTCGAAGCACCGGCATTCCTTGATAGTCTCATCTACGGTCGTGACGTTGGTGTAGACGAGCAAGTTGAAGGCGACGTCCGCGACACCCTTGAGTATGTCACTCAAGGGTGTCGTCTTGTCACTCTCTGTCATTTGCTCGTCCACTTTTCGGCACAACGCTGGCACGTCATGTATGTACGAGATATTTTACTCAGTTGACAATTGCACACGAGTGGCGAGTTCTTTCCGCGCTTCCATTTGGCGACCGGATGGGTGCCCAAAGTTGTCGCGTATTCCCTCCTTGAAGGTATCTCAGCTGGTGAGCTCGGCCTCATGGGCGTCCAACCAGACCCGTGGGTCTGTCCAACGAGCATCATGGTAGGGTCCCTTCGGTGTGTCTGGCTAACACGCTCGTAAATACGGAGCCAGTAGTGAACGTCAAGCCCAGGTTGTGCGGAGAATATACCGTGATCACGGGGTGTGGGTATCGTCAGGTATGTAGTGGCTGGAGCTACAGATGAAGATACTGACGGGTTGATGTCATTAGTAGCCATGGCCCGAGACTGAATGATGCAGCCACTGCGAAGCTTCGTGGTAAAGACGAGAAACCTTCCACCTCCACCAAATATGTTACAGAAAAAAAAGACGCCATATCGACGAGGCTGAGCATTATATGTATTCAAAACCAATGGTAATTGCGTGACCAGTTCACTAGCGATCGAGCAGAGACAACCCTTCGTCTTCCTCGTCAGGCGCAAACATGCGCGATGCCCTCTAGAATCTTGCTACGTGCCAGTGCATGGAGTTGAAGACAAAGCAGAACTACTGGCGCGAGCTAATCTGTGGGGCTGGCACTGCTCGCTTAACAGGCTGTAAATACATCGGTGACTACCCCTTCGAGTCGATCTCCTTCCCGTAACATATTTGGTGGAGTTGTGCAATCCCGGTCCTCACCACGGAACTACAAAGCAGACCCTTCCTCGCGGCTTACAACATGACCAATCAAGACTCGTCTACATCCTCTCCGGTCACCCGCCCTTTTGCCGGGTCTGTCAACCCAGTGGCCGCAACAACTTTCGTGACGCATCCCGCGCTCAAAGACCCCGGCGTGTACTTGGGCAGCGAGGGCTCCAACGTCAACCAGTGGCTACGCCTCTAAGGATGCGTCATCGCCACTTACAGGTGGGATCCCACTCTTATGCTCGCAAATGTCATCTTTTATCTCGGTGGAACAACTCGTGTTTGGTTTGACAACCACGAGCATGACATAACAAGCTGGAACAGATTCAAGGAAAATGTGCGTGAGCTTTTGGTAACATTTCTCGTCGTCGTTAAGCAGCAAAAAAAGAGTTGTCGACCCGCGCACAATCTTCCAGGGAGCCTTACATTGGTTACTATCAGGCTGTCTTCTCACTGTGCCGCGAAGCTGACGAAAACATGCCCGACCCTGAAAACATTGCGCATATTCTAAAGGGTATCGCTGACGATGCGTTCAACTTGTTGCTATTCAACAATGTTTCATCTGGTGATGCGATCATTCAAAAATGCCGCCAGTTTCAACAAGCTAAAAGCTGACGCATCTCCCTCCAGCTCCAGCGCCTTCCTAACACCACTGCGACGTCCTCGTGTCTCGACACATATCATCCACCAGACACCTGTGACAACTTTACACGAACCGTCAGGCGGGAACTTAAAGCAGCTGCTCCAGCGAAGGCGGGACCAACGTCCCCTGACCCCTCTCCTCCAATTACGTTGCCCTTCATTCAAGCAGCCGTCCGGCAGGAAATCGCCAGCTTGGGAATTCGCTGTATCTCACCACATCACCACACCAATTACCAGCCCCAATACACGCCTGCATGTTCCTTCCCGACTGGCTCTCCTTCAACGTTCCGTAATCCTTCGCGTGTCTGCTTCGTGTCAACGTTCCGTAATCTGCCTCTCGTGTCACAGAATCGGGCAGATTTCTCGCCATTGCAGAACTCTCTGGGGTTCTGCTGCACAACCGTTCTCTCGTCCCTTCTATGCATATTCTTCCTATCGCCATAAGACCAGCCGCGACCATTTTGCCCAGCAACCTGCTTCTGAATACCGCTACCTCTGCTCTCTATCACCCCAACGTCGCCAGTCTCGTTCTCCACAGCCAAGCCAACCGTCTTCTCCCGCCTTCCCACGAGGTTTCCCGACGTGAAACATAGTGTTGCAGCCCCCAGAGGTAGCGCTACATCGCTAGGATTGACCGAAAATCCTCTCTTGACGATACTGACAAAACAGAACTTTATAGACGTACAAGTAGACGGCCTACATGTTACTGCTCCTGTCGACACCGGCACTCAACTTCCGTGATGATGAGTGAATTTTGCCGCAAGCTCAAGAAGGTTCGCACACCTACGACCACTAAGTTCGTCCGGGTTGCGGATGGTGGAATAGCATCTATCATTGGACAGTGCTTCGCCCGTGTGAGCATTGCGGATCAACACACAGTTGATCTCTTCACCGTCCTTGATAAATGCCCCCACGACGTAATCGTAGGCCTCGACTTCCTGTCCGCGCATTCTGCCCTCATAGAATCTTCGACCAGCACGCTCCGTCTACACTTGCCTTCCACAGACATTGACCTACTTAGAGCTCGTCTCAATACCACCAGTTCCCGACGGCGACTATGTTCTATCCTCTATCACCGATGTCCTCATAAACCTTGGCATTACATTACCGCACACCATTCTGTGCGTCGCAGGAAATTCCACGTGCCTCCCAGTTGTCAACTTTAGCTTGACACCTCAAGTTCGGCCACAGGGGATCTCTTTGGCGTTGCTCTGCACCTTAGAAGACAATGCGGTAGATGTTTTCGCGATGGCCACTCTTTCTGACCCCCACGCTCAACATCTATCTGCCGCTTGCTCCGACAGCGCTTTTACGTCGATGATTGCTTCCAACCTAACGCCGCAGCAGACTGATGAGCTCCACCGGGCTCTGCTAACCTACATCGACGTTTTTGACCTCAGCGGCCGTTCGTTGGGGACAGCTACCGGTATGACCCAACACATAAACAAAGTTTTGAGCATCCTATTCATGGGTGTCCATAACGGGTGTCGGCAGCCAAGCGTCAAATGTCCAAAGTGAGTTCGAAAAAATGCTCGCCAAAGACATCATTGAGCCGACTTTACCCCTGGACACAGTCATCTCAGCTCACACCTCGTCCACCAGCGAGTATGCCTGCGACGCGATTGCGCGAGCCGATCATGCCCGTCAGCTCGCTCGCACTCAGCTGATGGCGTCGAAAACCAACCAATGCCGTCGGTACGATGCGGAACATAAAGACGTACATTTCGCTCCCGGTACCCTCGTTTTACTCTTGTCCCCTCATCGTTGCCTGGGCCTATCAGAAAAACGTCTGTCTCATTACACGGCACCCTACCGTATATTGCGTCAAGTAACACCTGTCACCTATGAGATCAACTCCATCTATCCATCATCATCTACTGTATGGTCCGGTGATATTGTACACGTCTCGCGGATCAAGCCCTACAAGAATGCGTCAGATAATGACCTTTAAAACTCCGGGACGGTGCCTCCGCCGCCGGGGTTCATGCTACATGCCAGTGCATGGAGTTGAAGAAGACAAAGCAGATAGATTGGTGCGAGCTAATCTGTGTGGCTGGCGCTGCTCGCTTAACTTGCTGTAAATACATCGGTGACTACCCGTTCGAGTTGGTGTCCTTCTCGTAACAATATCATTATATATGCGTGTAGCACTATTTAAATAATACATATAACAAATAACAGGTGAAAAAACAGGGCATGCGTGTGAACGAGAAGAAAGCTAAAATAATCATAAAAAGGTAAAAAAACGCCAGACGTTTGCAGAAACAAATGTTACGGAAGAAAAAGACAGTTTTGCCATTCAAAGGGTGCAGAGCTGCAGGGGAGATTTAGGTGGCTAGGCAGTGACGCACCTATACCCGCGGTGATAGCAGCAATGCGGTATAGACGCTTGCTTGTGTAGAGAGAAAAACACGTCTGATGAGTTTAGGTCAGCGACCATTGGCAGTCGGCTGCCACAGCTCGCACACAAAGCCCGAGACGCAGAGCCAGGTCAAGCCAAGAAGCTCAGCGTTCAGTTGCCACAGCGAGCCTGATTTGGCAGCTCTGCTGGTTGCCATTCTTGCACTGTGGGCACCTTCTTCCCTTTTGCAGATTCTAAAACCACATGTCATTGTTCTTGTCCTGAATGCGGTTTATTCTGATGGAGTGGCACACTTTTTAAGCGCACTTGTACATTAAGTATGGTAACTTTTTACATTAACGAACAGGTAAATTATTTCAGTAAAATACTTTATGGATGATGTTTTGCAACTTCTATTTGATCACAAAAATTATCATTGGTACTTCTCGAAGGGCTCTTCCAAGGGTAACTAGCTGGCCTAGCTAACATCATATCAAAACAGCACGCTACTTGTCACTTCATGCAAATCAAAAGCGAATTGTCTTTGTCATCATGTCACATGACTGAACGTCACTTCCCATGACAAAGATAGCCGATGTGTTTGCTGTAGCCTGAAATGAAGGCACTTTATCTCATGAATAAAATTATGATAGCTTCGATTTGGGTGTTGCCACTTCCACAATGATATGGTTGTATTCCACAGCACCATAAGAGCCGATAAAAAAGTAAGTGCTCGCATTGTGTTGCAAGACCCCGTTATGCTGGTGACTTCCACATACACAAGAGAAAAATGAAGAAGAAAAATATTAAACAGAATCGGTCCGCTAGTTCACCATATCCAGTAGGGAGCCCCATTGTGGCATTTGCAAGCCATCACGGATATTTCGCAGGTGCGTGTAGTCTTTCAGTTTCATAAACACGTGTCCCAAAATGCAGCAGAGCCAGGCCTCGGAAAGTCAAGTTCCGCCCATCGCCGATGGGAAGGGGGGGCAAAAAAATTGACGGCTGAAAAATAACCATAGTGACTTCGTTCATATCTGCCCTCGGTGACGCCATAATATCGGCATGGGGCACCATAGTAAGCTCCAAATTAAATCAAAGAGAGCCACCATTGTTGCAACCAATTGCTCCTTTCTATGTAAATGAAGAGCAACATTTGGGTTCCACGTTATGCATAGTACTTCTGAGCCTCAAATTTGCTTAGCTCTCGCGGTGCCATGTTAGTTGTACCATTGATTCTGTTATCAGTGACAGAGACAAAGTGGAAAACATGCTCTTCTGCGCCTCGATGAGGGCAGCTGACACGCATATGTAGAGTTAGTTCTCATCTAATGAATGGCGTGGTCCTCTGCGTTTCAGTTTTTTTATCTTAATCGCTTCTTTAGGTCGCTACAGTTGCTCTAAGTATAGTCGCTTTACTACTGTCTGGGAAGCAGTAACTGTCATACCAGCGAAGGCGTCAATTTCTGCAAGTTGCACGACGATGACCTGTACTGTAAAGGGTAGACAAGTTGATGGCAGGACTGGCGAACTTCTCTTTAGGCTAGCTGTCACCCCGCCGTCGTCCGCATAGCTGATCTTTGCCAGTGAAGAGATGGTTTCGTAAGAGGTAGAACGAAGATTTATTTACATTATAGAAGAAAGATAGGAACTGTACCGGTATCCATAAAATCCCGCTTTATGTACAACAGAGATTCAGCTCATGATTTCTTACAACATTCAGCTCAATATTCAGCAAATGAGGCAGCTCAAGATTCAGCTCTATTTATAAAAATAATTCGGCTTTTGTAGCCCGCCGTCACCGCCGACCGAAGGAGTCGCTGATCACTCTTGCCCCACAGAAGGGGATGAAGTCCTTGTGGTGCACGCACCAGAAAGGTTTCAGATATTGCACCACTCGGCTGGGCGAAACGGTCTAATTTTAAAAGGAACGCACCGCACAAAGACGCACCCGGCCCATGCCTTGAAGACACCGCAGGGCCAGGAGGTAGAGTCTGGAGAGGGAAAGTTGGGCTCCTTCGGGGAGTTGGCCGCCAACGCGAACGTCAGCAGCGGTCCATGCTCCTTTCAGCTTCAGGCAGTCCAAACGCTCTATTCACGTGAACGGCTTCTTCAACGCGTTCTCACGTTTTCGGGCTGTCGGTGTGTTGTGATGGCCTCGCGTAGATTACAAATGCCGAGTCAGGAAGTTGACCTAAAAGACCCGCCACAGTGGCGCTGTTCTTCCACTGTTGAAGCCCGTTCAACAAAAGGCTTGCCTCGCGAAACTTCCGTTGAGACCCGACTGTTTCCTGGAACATCTACCGCACAGCGTCTTGCAGACTGAGAGCCGATGGGGTTGAAAGTCTCCCTGGTAGACTGGCGTATGCACACTGGCGTGTGCCCACACAAAATGCCGGACCAAACGTAATAGTATTTTCCTTTGCAAACAAGCACATCTCCGTTATTTTTTCTCAGTGGTTTCAATCTCAGACCTTGTTGTCGCTGTCAGTGTAGTGTATTTGTGCCCTGCGTTCATATGCGCTGATACTGTACGTGTTCAAACGCTTGCGCTTGTCTGGACTTTTGTTCCACCGTGATTTCCTTGGAAAGCACCATACCTCCTTGTGTCCTCAGCTTGACCGCATTATGTCGTAATGCAATAAAAAGTGCCGGTGCTGAACCGTGCTCGACGAAAGCAGGAGCTGTAACTTGAAGGTGTTACTGAATCATCTAATGCATATTCTTGAGACTGTTTTGTGATTATAACTTTTACTGACGAGACACTCTTTTCTGTTAGCTTTGCCCCTAAAAACGAAGGCGTGCCGTTTGCGAACTCGAGATAATGCTTCGAACGCGATAGTTGTTTTTTTGCATTGAAACATGATTGCTGGTTTGCTGTCAATAAATTTTGTTCTCCATGCTCCCTTGTGAATTGTTTTTCCTAGTGCCAGCTGCAGATGACTACTTTTGTTCCATGTTACCATTATACGTACCGGTGCTGCTTTCCAAAGGGCGTTTTGTTGTGCTTCTGGGCGTTTCGACAGACCTAAATGAAGCGAGCGAAACAAAAAAAGACACCCGTAACCTCGCATGAGTCCGAGGTCTCTTTCGTTGACTTCTGTTTAAAAGGGATTGCCGTGGAATGAAGAATCAGCTGAGGCAATCACGTAGGTGCATACGCACTCGGTACGGAATAAAAGAGGTGTCCATTTCTTTCCTACCTAAAAAAACTAAAACAAAACCCAACAAGTTTTCTTTTCTGCTTCCTGTGTACTCAGTGCCATTTCTTGGTTGCCCTCGGCAGTTCCACGTTCCACCGCATGGCTGGGCTAGACTGCACCTGCGCGCGCTTCTTTCCTTATGGCCTTCTCACCCATCGCGAATACAATGGGAGAGTTTCTGAGTATGTTTTGCCACCTTTTAGCGGTTGAGGTGCAGTGACCGTGGCAGTGCATCTTCTGCGCCGCGCACACGGACTAGGAAGCTTGTCGATGTGAAACCATGGTTTAAGGGTTCTTAACTTAGCGGAAGAGAGGGGTTATTAAAAAAATCAAGAATAAAGGGAAGATTGCCAGCTAAAAAAAAAGTAATTTACGAGACGGCTTGCCGCTTCATGTAGGTATGTGCTTGTGAATAATACAAGTTGAAACTCAGTAAAATACGGAAAAATCGGCTAATGAGAGACATAATTCAGAAGGCATAAAGCAAATAAACAGTTCTTTTCGTAAGCCAACTTTTATGATAACAATTTTATGTTTTAAGAAAAAATCGCACCATATCCATGTAGTGAATGATGATGGGAGGGGCGAAGGGCCGATCTATCCGGACGCACAAACGTACGAACAGACAGTCGGACGCAAGTATGGGCAGACAGAAAGACAGACAGACTCACGGACGGACTAACGGATGAAAGCCCGGATGGACAGAAGGTAAGACGGACGAATGCATGGACGGACGGACGAAAGCACAACATTATGAACGAATGATTCGCCCCACTAATAATCATTTTGTCCGTGGGTATGCTGTAAAATCCGCAAATGCCATATATTGTGCAACTCATAAAGTGGCTACATAGAACTAGTACGACTACACAGGAGGGAACGACACGCAGTCTAATAAGCTTTGCCCATAAGTGATTTTTAATGTTACCCATCTGCCGCTATCTTGCTACCTGGTCATATGGCAGTTGACGCCTTGAAGTTCCCCATTGCGGTCGATGAGAAAATTCAAAAATTGTTTTATTCCTTAAAACAAAGTTTGTTATGATAAAACTTGTCACTTACAAAGGACTGTTTATTTGCTTTCAATTTAGGTAAAAGTGATTTTTAACTGAACCACCACACGGTGCAAATTGAATCACAATATTGACAAAAACGACAATTCTTTGAAATAATTTATCTTTATTCATAGATGTTAGCGGCCTGAAATATCTATAAATACTTTTTTTTCAAAACATGTTTCGTGTGAAGTGAGTAGTCACAGCTGATATATTCATACAAAGTGCAGTATCGCAATGAAATAATGCAAACATAACACATTTTGACTAAATTTCTGGAGACCTTTGTGGCCGAAAAATTGTAATCCTAATACACACTTTCAAACACCTTACATAAGCCCCTCTAAATAACAGGTACAGCCAACTTGGTATAAAAAGAGCAGTACTTCTAGAGTATTTTTTCACAAACAACACTAAGACAACATTCTGGGAAGTTTAAAAGGCAACCACGTGACCAAAATACTTTTTCCCACGCCGAACTATTCTAGCAATTCCCTGTTTTCAATGCATTAAATTAGCATGATTTTGTTTTTCAAACAGAGTTGCCATAGCTGCCAAATTGCTTGAACATTTTCATAAAGTGACCCTTTTACTTTCACTGAATGATCATTGCATGCACCAAAGTATAGCTATTTGTTTCAATCATGCTGGCAATCTGAGAAAGCATAACTCCTTTCTGATGCAGCGTAGGCTGTTCAGTGGCTGTGCGTGTTGTGTTTCTAGATAAATATGCTGCGCACTCTTACGTTTTGGCTGCAACACATGCCTGGAGAGTGTGCAGTATGTATAACATCAGAGTGTCTTTGTAGCGTTAGATACACTGGCCTCGCTGAGTCAATTTCGCGTGGGACTGGTCTACGCATGCCCAATGATACTCCACCGCCACCGCGCGCGGCTCGCCGCCGGTATGCGCGCAATTCGATGCGCTGCGCAGACGAACAGTGGTGTCACGCACCGGAGCCGGCACCTACCTCGCACTCGGCTGCGGCCGCGCAAGACTTGCCGCCGCCGGTGTGCACTTTCCAGAGGAGTGCCATCATAGCCTTGGTAGACATATGGACGGTGACGCGCGCGCCTTCCCTGTGCAGTCGCTATCTGACACTGCGCTGGAGACGCTTGATGGCGCCTCCGACTAGCGTTTGCCTCTGTGGTATAGCCATGGAGAAGAAGAGTGCAAATGCTGCTCAACGATGCAGTAGAGCGTAAAAGCTTAACTCATCGGAATCCGAAGTAGTTGCCCGGCAAAAGAAATATACATGCACCACATTATACGTATACCTTGTGTGTGTCATTAGAACAGCTGTAAGCATGATAATCGAGCTAATTCTAGACAATCAGGGAAGATTTCCAGAGGAGTGGCGTCATGACCTTGACAGACATAATGGCGCCAGTGCGGGCGCTGCTATGTTATCACAGAATGACAGACAATTCCAAATACTGTGTTGGTGCCATGGAGACGGCAGCGTGTTACTTCACTGACCACTGAGCCGTATTTGTGGCAATAGAGAAGCTACCTGGACTTTGAGCAGAAAATAGACATGTGCCACATAATACGTATGCCATGTGTGTGGCATTGCAGCAGCAGTAAGCATGATAATCAAGCTAATGCTAGACACTGTTGAAAGCTAAGAATAATCAGCTGAACCTTTTTGTGAAACAACAAACTAATAATATGCTTCACATAGCAAAAATACCTTTCTCATCTGGAGTACTTAGTGAAAGTAAACACCAAAGTGAAGCGAGGGCAATATAACTCTAAATATTAAGAATATTATGAAAGTTACCCACGATGTAAAGAAGCGGAATAAAATAAAATGTGCTTGAACGTTAGTAGTTATGCTCAAACAAGCGTTTGCACTGTTCAAGTAGGCAATTCGGCCCTAGACGCAGATGAAATGTCTGTTCAAACACAAGTCCAGCTTCTGTGCTCAATCCGCTCCACAGGCACGGCTGCCAGCAGTGTCACGCTATATTGCAGGTGAACGAAAATACCGGTTAAGGCGAATTTGACAAAATTCAATGTATTAGCAACTAAGCAAACTTTGCGAGGCGCACCTAACAAGAAGTATGCTGTGTTCTCCCTCCATGCACCAACCCGAGTTATCATAGTAGTTTTAGCACACAAAGCAAAAAATTACTGAAAAGCACGACATGGACACAACGCCTCTGTTCTTCGTCCTTGGTCTTTTTCTGCGATAATTAAAAAAGACAGAGCAAATAAACTACCAACACGCCGAAGCATATGTGTCTTAGATACGGTTGATGCATAGATCTAACAGGCGCAGTCTCAATGCATGTAATAATTAGTAAACTAAAATTGATTTTTATCACGAGAGAGCCCCGCTAAGCACCGCAGCCAAAAAAGGCCCCGCAAAAATCTTTTCAAATTCTTCGCTGAACCACAGCCGCGCATGTGCACACTGTTTTGTACTGTAAACAATACAAAAGAAACAAAAACTTGCCCACGATCCCACTTCTCCATTATCCCGGCGAAACAGTTCGCACAAATATTCTCGCTAAGTAAACAAATGCTGATTTGTCTTCAGCTAGTAAAAAATAAACTGTTGAAGGTGTTATTGTTGTGCTCACGCATTTACCAAAGAGCTTAACGGAACAACGTGAGAGCGGTACTATTTCGCTTCGAGTGCCTTACAATACGAATCCGCAGGTCCAGCCTTTAGTATGCTGCATCTCAGTTAACATCGTAGTGAACATTCTGACCGTTCAGTGCCCCCAGCATGAGCTGCTAGCAGCCTAGCAGCTCATGCAGCATAGCTGCATGAGCTGCTAGGCTTTTGCTTAGCTCTATAGAACTTGAGGGACAGCGCGTTCGTAGTCACGCCGGAAATATTTTATTAGCACTTTAATTTCAGTCAAGACATTGCTCCTCACAACATTGCATGCATTGGCTGTCACATGATTCGGTGAGAACATATTGCCACGTGCGTGCTGCGAGGAAGACGAAGACGACAGCGAATACACGCATGTGCAGGCTTTTATGCAGAAATCAATACCGAGAAAGAAGAGGAACGCTCTGGTGCGCGGTAAATAAAAATACTGACCTGATGCTACTTTTTGAACCTGTTAAATACTACTTTTGATTTCACGTCGCGACAATATATTTGTACTTAGCTTGCAGTGCTTGGAACAAGAACGAGGTTGAAAATATTTCGTAAATGTTGATTTCTCAGTATATTCAAAGTAAAATCTTTGGCCGAAGCACGTCTGCTCGGGAAGTAAGCTAAAGTTTAAAAAAGGAGATCTACAGAAAGAGAGAGAAAAAAAGAAAACTGGAGAATTCGATTCGGCTCGCCTGAGGAGAGCTTTGTTCGCCATTTATTCAACAAGGATCCCGTCATTGTGAGCAAGGCTGCATAAAGGTTACCAAAATGTCTATATTCTGCATTATTCTTTAGGGCTGGCGTCCTCTTTTTAATTTTCATGACGCACTTTCAAGGAGACGTGAAGAGGAATACTCGCTACAGTAATGAAATAAAACATGCCTGCTTAAAAGACATCACGTCAGTGTTCGTTTTTAAGAGAATTGTGACCTGTTGACGTGGTGGTTATGGCAAGTCAACTGTGCGGATGTTTTTTTTTGCTGACAGTGGACGTTTTACTTTCAGCTTTAAAAGCTTTGATCTTATGGGGGACAGGGGGAGGGGGGAGTGTTTTAAGCATGGCTACGCCAATGTGTGCAACATAACCTTGATTCAGGCAAGTTAGTGCAGTTTTTCAGTGTTTCCTATATTCACGCGAATGACACAAATGAAATGAATGAATACAAAATAATTGGCCCTTACTCTATCGGACATGAGGCGCTCTTGTTGTATCTTCCGTCTCATAGTAGTTCGCGTGCTTTATCAATGAACACTGCCTTTGGTTCAGAATACTTCCCACTTTGATTCATTTTGATTCATACTTTCATTCACGCGCAAACAGCAAGAAGTAGGAGCCTTGCTGGTATCAACATGTTTAAGGTATACTTACAGTGTAAGCAAAACTGCCCTAAAATGTGAATTTCTGGTATTGTTCGTAACACACCAAAGATAAGGTTTACCTGGGATGGTTTGAGGGTGTTTTGTTTTGAACAACTCAAATTTTAAAATGGGAGTGTAAATAGGGTGTTCATATGGGTGCTTTTATTGTGTAAACCCGTTTCACACCATTTAGGGTGTCAAGTTTTTGCAGTGTATAAAAGACATTGTTCTTTCGTGGAGAATTTTGACGCAAATATATTAGTCTGTCTGTTTGTCTGTCTGAACAATTGTCTGTTTGTTCACCCTTAACAATACCCTAAACGGCACCAAAGTGGCCGAGCGATACTCCAAATGGCCAACTTATCTGCAGTGCCCACCGGTAATGTTACAGATTTTGGGTTCACACATAGTTGATTGTCAATTAAAAAGCAATCATTGCGCATATCTGAGGCACCATGACAAGACGTCGTTATTCTGTATGTATATCTCTTACTAGAAAAAGCATACATAAGAGTTATAAGCACCATAGCATTTATCACATTGCGCTTACAAGGCAGTTCTTGCAAGAAAAGGCAGTGGTTTTCAACGCTTTGCTAAGACAACATGGTGGTGGCACCTATTCGTCGCTTTGCGTTCTACACCTGATCACCTCCGAAACAGGCGCACAGGGCGTGCGCGCTTCGTTGTCCAAAAGAACTGCCAGATAGCGCTCAAGTCTCACGTGTGACGTGACTTGATGAGCTCGTTCGCCTCCACTGCACGCTCGAGGCACTCTAGCGCTACACCTCCAGAATGCTATTCACTAATTTTATTGTGCAGAACAGCAAATAAACGTTTTGTTCACTGTCTCCAAACGCAAAACTAACGCCTTTTGACGACATTTGCAGTGTAACATGCAGATGCGGGACCAATGTTTTGTCCACGAGGTTTGAATAAAAATGAGACTAAAATTTTCATTGCAAAGGGCTCAACCTAAATATTGTTACGAAATATTTCATCCATAGTTTTGTTTTATATAAAAACGAGTTATTAAAATTTTTTATGTATAGTGCTCAACAGAAACACAGTTTACGAAATATTTCGTTCGTGGTTTTTTAATAGAAATGAGGCTATAAAATTTTATTGAAGTGTGCTGAACAGAAATACTGTTTATTAAATACTTCCTTTCTTGTGTTTCAAAACAAATGAGTCGATGATATTTTTATTGCAAAGTGCTCTACGGAAATATTGTCGACGAATCACTGAAAGAAGTCTGTGAGTATGGCGGAACCATTGATGATCAATAGAGTCGATCATCTGAACACAGTCCGACAACGAAAAATGAACAGTCATTTTATAAGGGCATTTAAAGTAAGCTCACTGTTGCATAACTTTGACAGTTACATTTTACTGCTAACAAGCCCATGACTAACAACACACCTTGAAACGAGACTTTGGCAGTAGAAGCTGCAAAGGGCTCAATTTTTTTAGCATCACTACTTTACAAATAAAGGGGCAGAGTTTTCGAATAATGACAAATTTCACAGCAGGAGTATTTATGAGTGCAAGTATTTGTGCACATTCAATAGATACTTCTAACAATAAGATTGAACTTACGCAGCCATACAACGAAACAGCTAATGCTTCTGGAGCTGTGGAAGTCTCATATCCGCCTCAATGAAAGTGGGTCAACGGTGCATATGCTACAAAGAATATTGTCATAGTGAAGGGTTGCGACATGAAGCAAGTTCGGTTATTGGAGAAGACTGATAATTGTTTTAAGCTTTGGAGAATGCGGTGCAGGATTTGCAGCAAGTTGTCAGTGTATCTCGCTCGGCACATCAGGTTCACTGCGAAGTGTCGACTAGACAAAGGCATGCAACTTCACCTGGAATTCGGCAAGCGTAGCATGTTGGTTCTTTGTTTGCAGTATGCCAAGGATTTCCAAACTGCTCTGTACCAGAAGAGGGCTTGGATAGTCAAAGATGTAGCGGGGGAAACACTGATGGACAACTCAGTGGGTTTGTCATGGCAGCTACATGAATTACAAGTGTGGCAACAGATGTCACATCAGAGGCAGACAGCAATGCCTTGGAGCCCCGCCGCGGTGGTCTAGTGGCTAAGGTACTCGGCTGCTGACCCGCAGGGCGCGGGTTCGAATCCCGGCTGCGGCGGCTGCATTTTCGATGGAGGCGGAAAAGTTGTAGGTCCGTGTGCTCAGATTTTGGTGCAGGTTAAAGAACCCCAGGTGGTCTAAATTTCCGGAGCCCTCCACTACAGCGTCTCTCATAATCATATAGTGGTTTTGGGACGTTAAACCCCACATATCAATCAAATCAATCAATACCTTGGAGACCTGAGCCTGAGTAGTGTGATAGTTGGCGCTATATAGAACGTGGGTGCTTAGATAGTCGGTAAATAAAACAAACATGAAAGATATCCCAGCACTTTTGCACACCCTGTTTATTTACAACAGAACGTTGTCCCCAATGATGATCAAAACGGTGAGAGACAGGGAAGTTGCCTGCTGTTGTCGACCTTTATGCTAAGACGCATTGCTTATGAAGCTCGTCAAACTCGTGCACAAGGTCATGAGCTCAGACACAGTGTACCAGTGTCTGAGCAGTGCACCAGTGCGCCAGCAATATTTCAAAGGCATCAGAGAAAATTTTCCCACCTTTCAAGTGTGCATAGTCTTATCTTGTTTGCTCATCACATGGTTAAGGTGCATGCACGGGTTGATGACATATTTCACGTAGCTGGTAAAATTCTCTCCATGTTCTTGCGCACGTTCATGTATGCGGTGTTCCGCATCAAGCTTGTGTTTTGTGAGGGACGAACACTATCATTAATGCTATCTTGGTGACATTTGAGTAGAGAAGAACTTGTAACTTTGGCATTGTTACTTCTTAAAGTATTGAATACTTGCACGAAAGTTTGTCTTGTCAAGCATTATATTACATGCAAAACTCTCAATGATCAAGTCTGATGAATATCGGATGTTTTAAAATCGCAGAAGGGTTCCTTTATTCAGTGAACAAGGTACCCGTATGCAGTTCTGAAACCTCCCGTCATCATCAGACTGAGTGAGGGTGCTTCGTCTCAAGGAACTTTTTAGCATAGTAACCATGTGTTTTGTACAAAGTGCCTCCGGTGCTTGGGAGCAACTGTGACATCACAAGCCCGAATACCTACACGTACAGTTCTGACCCCATGGGAACCTGTGCGTATATTGAGGCACATGAACGAACATCTTCTTCCGCACAGGTGAACACTGGCAATGAGTTTACGAACTTAATGTGAACTGGCTGCTCTGTCAGTGTAATCGTTCAGGTTAAACTTTGTTTAACCTATTAACGAGCATTAGATTACACTCATCATGATATAATAGTTATGCCTAAATATACGCGTGTGTGCTGATTGAAATCAATTATTTCGGCATTGATCATTTAAATAATTGATGACTCAGCATATACAACTCGACTAGGTCCATGTAATCCGACTTCTGTAACTAGGTGCACATTAACCCAGGCAGCACAGAACGTTGGCCCGATTGGGAATAGATTGGCAGTTTCTGGATCGAAAATGGCCCAGGTTTTACAACGTACTGCCACTAATGGCTGTGCCAGCCCAATAAAACGGCGATGTTGGGCCAGCATGGACAACGTTCCGCCAATAATAACTTTACCAGTCTCATAGAACGGTGATATTGGACGAGCATTCAGAACTTTCAGCCAATATTGGTTCAACCAGCATATTAGAATAGCCACATTGGTCGGCGTTGTACAAGCAGCAGCTAATAATATTGGCAGCGTAGGCTAAATAGTCAACCTCGTTATTTGACCGATAGAAGCTAATTTTCATATCTACAACTTATTGGCGCTGTTTTGGTCTCACTTCACACGTCAATTTTTCAAGTTAGAGAGAGTTATATGCCGGGAAAATGAGAAATATATTTTCGTCATTAAATCCTGCAGAAGTAGTTAGTATGCATGAGTGAAGTTGCACAAGATAGATTGTTTTACTGAAAAAGATGTGTCGAGTTTGTCGCAAGTCCGACGTCAAATGCAGTGCTTTCGCAGGCGAAAATTGTCGGATCTATCTCTACGCCTTGAAGCAACCGCGGATGTGGCTACCGTACACGACGCACTTCGATGTGACACAGCGTGCGCCGATGTTCGTTTTGTCGCATCACACCAGCGATACTACGCCAGGTGCTTTGTACTTCACGAATATCACACGCAAATCATATCATATAGTTTGTGCTGCTTTGCTATGCCACCAATTCGGTTCTTTCTCGGTGACAGCGCTGTACCAGTTAATGGCACGCAAGTGCTTTACGTGTTGGAACTAGGGGTTATGAGCTCCGTTATGGTGATTGAATCGTAAAACACACGCAGTTGCCCCATGGGACGCACACACTGATGCACGCATTCTGTATCGCAACCACCACACGAATTACCTACAACATCGAAGCGAACTATTGGTAAAGCGTGGTGGAGTGCATGGGCATCGGCCACTTTGTTTCCGTGGGTCGTCGCGAGTTATATTTCGTTCTGGAACGTTTTTGTTATTCATTTTGGTATATATATTTACATTGCCGTAATGTAGCCCAAGCATCAGCTTATGCAGCACGTAGACCTAAATGGGCCGGCCGTATCACGCGCAAAAAAAATTGTTTCTGGGAGTTCATTTATGCCGATGCATGGAACACATAAGATGTACCCCTAATAACTTTAAAAAAATACGCACGCTTACGACATTGTGTTGTTTTCATTAAATACAGAATGACAGCCTCCCCTCCTGCTCTAGGTTTGTGGAAAGTAGAACGTGCTTTGCACATATCTGGCAAGCTGGTTCTGTAATGTAGAGAGTTTTATTTTACATCCACTATTCATTATTTATTTTCCGTTTAGTAGGGTGCCTAAGGCCAGATGGTTGTCTTTCGAGAAAGCAGTTCACGTACACCTTAAAACCGGTGGAGGTGTCAGAAATCACGGTATACTCCAGAAAATGAGGAGGATCGTTTGACAGCTGGTGTCAGGACTGCTCATCAAAATTTAAAGGCAATAGCTATGACGAAGTTCTAGAAGCTACGATTGTTACAGTTATCACAACCAACAATTTAGAGTGAGTGAGTATCTGGAGTGATAAAGACTTGGCTGTGCTGACAGCAGCTGTGTATTTTGGCATGTGAGCTCTTTAGATTTTTTTACAGTGTTTTCCATCTACTTCAGTCATATCTTTTTAGTTTCCTTTCTCGAGACTCAGTGTAAAACATCAAAAAGGATTGCTGTGATCAGCAAATTACTAGTTATACAGTCATAATTACCACAAATTCTGAATGCAATTTTGTGGTCTTTGTGTCTTCAGGGCGTCCTATTACCAGTGGGAGAGGCAAAAAGAACTAAACGCAAGCGTAATTGAACGGCTAAGTTGGCCAAAGTAGCTGGTGCATATCCCTCTTCCCGCATTTTAAAACTTTGCGACTTATATTGCTCTACACACATGAAGTTCTTGCTTGTTTTCGTATTTATGTGATATATCAACATGTTTCCTCGAGGCTTTTGAGACTGCAATGCCCTTTTCCATTTTAGTGTGACATGCAAACCAAGATAATAAAGTTATCTGTATTGTAATGGCCTAAATGGTCGCGTGCACTAGAGAGGCAGTTTAATTGGCGAGCCACTGAAGGCACAAAAGAGCAAGATGAGTGGTTCATAGTTAACGCAGTAATGTAGCCAAGGCATTGGACATTGGGCAAGTGATCGACCCCTGAAATTTCTAGCAGTGTGCTACCGAGCACCAAATACCACTTACTCATCTTGCCTATAATGAAGACCAAGGACGTCACCCCCAATCCCTCCACCACACAAAGTTCCACCTGTATCACGGGTTATAAGTGCCCAAGGCGCATGTTTAAGCATTTCGTCAAAGTTTATGCGACCTCATGTTTCCGAATTGGAAGTTGTTCAAAGCGAAAGAACTGCAACTTTTTAGCATTAGTGGCTACATTATCGTACATAACTTTTTTATGCTAGCTGTGTCAACTTCAGGCCAGAACAGAACAAAACGCAAGTTGGCTAGGTGAACTGAACCTTCTTCCTAGTCAGTATGTCCTGACTTGACCGCATTCAGCTGCGTGCAACCTTAGTCGATCACTTTAGTGAAGGGACTACTATCTTTGATGGGTCGTTCAAGTCCTGTTCCAGAACCAGCTTGAAAAGTTGCTTTTGTACTCTCAAAATTGTTGCAACAAAAAACTAATCTTACACACATCGGAAGCATATCATTTCATTCTTTTCACGTCAAAAAAAAAACATAAATCACAGCAAAACTATGAAGTATTTGATTTCTTAGAAAGCGTAATGGCTTGCTCAAGCTCACACAAAAGAGCACATCATTTTCTTTTTTGGATGATAATATTCAGTGCCTTGTGAATGTGCTATTTTAACTTGACACATTTATCGACAGTGCGTCATAATACACACCTGAAGAGGTTATTATCTTAGCAAGTCGGCACTGCGGCACTGGCAGTATGCGGTGGTCTTACAATCCGCTGATCTTCTTTACACAGCTTCTCGGCTTGTTCGGGCGTGCGAATGCCAGTCACCCGGGATTGTTTGTCGGAGGCCTATCTGCGCATGACCACCATTCAAGACAGCACGTGTCTTGCCTGCCGCTACCAACGTCGTTGGATGGACTATCTCACGGATTGTCTACGTCGTTGCTTACAGCGGAGGATGTCAGCCTGCAGGCGGCGCCATCGTGCATCTGGACTACATCTAAGCTACCTCCGTTCCTCAAGCTCAGTGGGCACGGTGGCACTGGCAGTATGCGGTGGTCTTACAATCCGCTGATCTTCTTTACGCAGGTGAGATTACCAAACGAGAAGTGTATCCGTACTAGCGACTCTTTTTTGCTTGTGCTGCCGTGCCCACAATTGTGTGTCATGATGTGTACCACCACGTCTGTAATGAAGAAATTGTTGTTACTACTCGGTGGAGATATTGAAACAAACCCTGGCCCGGAATTGACGCAAATCTGTAAGCAGCTAGAAGCAATTGCTAGCAATATTAAGGAAATAAAAGAGACCCGATTGGTCAACATAGAAAGCAAAATGAATACCCTCACGCGACTGGAACAAAAGATCGAGGCGTACCAGGAACAAGTGGCCACTATGAGTGCTCAAATCCTGGTTCTAGAGAATAGAATTGATGAATTAGAAAACTACAGCAGGAGATCAAATTTGATTGTTTACGGCATACCTGAGGTTGAAAGAGAGACCAACGAAAGGCTAGAGCACGTAGTGAACAGTGAAATCATTGAGGGCACTTTGGAACTGAATCCGGTTGCAATTGAACGGATTCATCGTTTAGGAAGGCCGGATCCAAACAAGACACGACCTGTAATCTTGAAACTGCTTGACATGAGAGATAAGAGCAGTATACTAAAGAACGGTCATAAACGGAAAAGTACTAATTTTTCAATTGGGGAGGATTTTTCAAAAAAAGTACGAAATGTACGTAAGAAACTGTGGGAAAGTTCCAAACCGAATCGCCATAAAAAAGAGAAAGTTGCATTAGCATTTACCAAATTGTACATAAACGACAAAGCCTATGTCTGGGACAGCGATAAAAATGAACGAGTACCACTACAAAAAAACGACGCCATGAACAGGAGCCGCCCAATGACACGGCTCCATGCATTGGCAATAGGGTCATCACACTAGGCAAGAGTAAACACCAAACAAACCATTCTATACCCTTTAACAAACACGGCGCACAAAATAACATAAACATTTCAAGGAACGACAGCTGCGAATTATCCATTTAAATGCACGAAGTGTCAATAAGAAAACAGAACAGTTCGAAATTCTGTTACTTCAACATGACCCTCACATTGCGGTAGTCACTGAAACTTGGTTGCGCAGTGATGTAAGTGACGACCACGCTTTCCCCCCTGGTTACAATATATACCGGAAAGATAGGGAATCTAGGTGGGGCGGGTTTGCCGTTTTGATCAAGAGATCAATAGAAGCCGTCTTCGTTGATAATCCTTTTGGGCTTGAGTGCGCATGTCTTAGATTGTCTTGTTGGGGCTTCCGTTTCATTCTTTATGCTCTTTATAGACCGCCGGATGCCGGAATTGATTATGTTGCCAAATTACAGGATCACATGCTCCAGTTCCAAAATAGCAAAATAATACTGATTGGTGACTTCAACTTCCCAGGAGTCAACTGGAAGCGGTTCCAGACAGACTATGAATCCAACAAACAAATACATATTTTGTTTGATATAATGCTTACTCACGACTTGATCCAATTAGTTAAAGAACCCACTCCTGTCAACGCTACATCCAGTTCTGTACTAGATCTTGTATTCGTTCACCGCGACTTTAGAGACAGTACAGTAACAGTAGAAAAGGGCTTGTCAGATCATCATCTTGTTTGTATCTCTCTGCCATTGGGTCGGTCTGTCAGTACTGATAAATGTTCATCACTCTCTTTTAAGGATTATTCACAAGCTAACGATGAATGTATAATTGAGCATTTGGAATCTTTCCTTGATGATTTTGATGGGGACGACGTATGCGCCCTTTGGAATAAATTTAAAGAAATGTGCCAACACTGCGTACAAAATTTTGTGCCAAACAAGCGCAAACGAGTCTATAAACACACGCCTTGGGTAACCCAGAAGATAATTCACCTTAAGCGAAGAATTAAACGCTTTAAAAAAGACATGTACAATCGCCCGTTGTAGATGAGATAAAGAATACTTTGGCACGTGAGGTTCGTGGCTCTAAAGACTATTATTTTAAAACATTGTTGCCTAACTATATTAAAAATGACCCCAGTAAATTTTGGAATTATATTTCTGAAAAAAAAGAAGCCGGTGAAGGAAATTGTAGTGGGTGGTTCTGTTATTTCAGACCCGCAGGCAATTGCTCAGCGTTTTAACCAGTACTTTCAAAGTGTATTCTCTGATTCTTGCGCATGTATGTTGGCACATACCGCAGTGTATCGTCCTAGTGATGTTGGCTTTATTTCTTACTCTGGTGTGTTATCTATGCTTTTGAACCTTAATACAAAAAAAAATCATGTGGTCCCGACAGCATTCCAAACATATTTCTTCGTCGCTATGCTGAGTCACTGGCTAAATTTCTTGTTGTTTTATTTCGTACTTCTTTAATGTATGGCGAGCTCCCCGAAGACTGGAAGATAGCTCTGGTTGTACCTATCTTTAAAAAGGGCGACCGCCTATGTTTTCAAAATTACCGTCCAATATCACTAACATCTTCTCGTTGCAAACTAATGGAACACATTGTCGCCACTCGCATTCTTGAATACTTAAACGACCATAATATTCTAACAGGTTTCCAGCACGGGTTCAGGAAAGGGTACTCTACCGTCACACAGTTGGTTACAGTATTTCATTCGTTTGCACACACCTTAGACAACACCGGTCAAATAGATGCAATATTTTTAGACTTCAGTAAAGCATTCGATAAGGTACCACATGACAAATTAATTCTTAAGATGCGAAATATTGGTCTCCCCGAAATTATGGTCACATGGGTTGCAAATTACTTGACAAACCGCAAACAACTGGTCATAATAGATAGAATAGGGTCAGGCTATCTTGATGTCACTTCGGGAGTTCCTCAGGGAAGTGTGCTGGGTCCATTGCTTTTCATACTGTATATAAATGATATTGTTAATGAAATTACAACTGGTGTGCAAATTCGGTTGTTCGCGGATGATGCAGTCTTGTTTCGGGATGTTTCGTGCTGTGCTGATCAGTGTGAACTTAATACCAATCTTACTAATATACTTGAATGGTGCAAGAACTGGGGAATGGTGCTGAACGCCGACAAAACACTGTATCTTCGCATAACACGAAAGAAAGTTCCGTACGACTATCAATACACACTAGGAACATCGCCAGTGAAACAAGTCACCAGTCATAAATACCCCGGTGTCACACTAACCAGCAATCTCTCGTGGAATTTACACATTGACAATATTTGCTTATCTGCCTTTCGTAAGCTATGCCTCTTAAAACACAAACTCAGAAATTCCCCTTCTAACGTGAAGCTCCTCAGCTACTTTACTTTTATTAGACCTAAGCTCGAATATGCCTGTATAGTCTGGGACCCCTACACTAATCACAACATCCGTAAAATAGAAAGAATTCAGATAAAAGCTGTAAGGTTTATTTACTCTAAATACTCACGTACTGATTCTCCCTCACAAATAATGCTTGCTAACAAAATCGCCAGCCTTGAATCCAGGAGAAAGTGCTTCCGTCTTGATTTCCTTTCTTCACTAAGTAAAGGTGCACTGTCCATTGACCCATCTCCGTTCTTGTCACCGTTACAAACAAGACCTACTAGGCACCACAACCCGAATGCTTTCGCCCCATATTTTGCTGCTACTGACATCTTCAAGTACTCTTTTTTTACGCGTACGATACAAGAGTGGAATGAATTACCCCCTGTATAAGTGCCTTGTTTGCTTGTATTGTTTGTATTTTTGCATTTTATCTTCTTGTGCCCCCCTGCTTGGACCTAACCATGGTCTGCAGTATGTATTAAATAAAATAAATAAATAAATAAGTGGCAATAGTACTCTTCGCACCTGATTTGCAGCTAACTAAAAGAGGAGGCCTTGCTTCTCGAGCTAGTTATACATACTAAGTGCATAACCACTGCGAAAGTACAGCAGTCGCAATCAAGAAAGCACACATTTGCAGTGACAAGTTCATACTTTTTAAGTTTTCTGCAGTGCAAAAAAGGCTGGCTGAGTGAGCCCTTCATCCAGTACCAGGAGGCAGCCATGACAAAGTCCCTCTTACAAAACAGTCACCAGCTGAGAGGAAGAGTACTGACATGCCAATCATCCAAAACATAATGCCGGAGAAAGAAACGGCGATTACTTTTACAGCGCATGAAAACCTGCTAAGAGTTGAAAGTGGTAATGTTGCTGATCTTTCAGCCAAGTAAGATGAAGGTGCACTGAGAAAAGGTATTTAAGATACGCCATCAGCAAATGACAAAACAAGAACCAGCTGAGGTTTGTCTTCATCTCATGAACAGTCTTAAACTGATCAACTGATAAGACGAGTGAGTAATTGACAAAAAAACTAGTGTATCATGAAGAGCTGTCAGACGATGTCTTCAGCAGTCGAATGACACAGTCAAATCAGGGGTGGTGCCTGGGGTAGGAACAGGAAGGCTGGCGCCCCCCACCTATCCTATTTTTGCCTGATCCCGGTGGTGTGGTATGACTGTGTGTTATGACTATTTTCTCAAGTGGGGGTATCCTCATATAACAATGGCCAAAATGCCCACCTCTCTATTCCTCTTGAAAAAGCTCGCTCATCGTGGGTGCATCCCCGGTATAGAACAATGTTTGCACCGTCGTAGGCGAAAATACAATAAGAACAACAGAAAACATCAAACAAATGTTACACCATACATTGACTTATTGCTTCTTGTGCAAATGAAGCTAGCGAAAACTATGTGGAACATCAGATAAAAGCACCACAATCAACACCCTCAAGTACCTGCTTTCGTGATAGTACAAAGTACTGAAGAAGCATGTAAATAGCATGCCTGCGAACGGAAATATAACGCAACAGGAGGCTGTGTGGCCCTCTCTGAGAAACACAACAAAAACGCCTTCCAGTCATGTCAGTAGTTCATGCACAACACTGAGAAGTCGTGAAAACGTAACGTCAATGTCCTTAGCACGAGAACGTTAAATGAAGTACAGAAATGCTGCAGGCGCTGATAGATAAGGAAGTCGTTACTTGAATCCGGCTCTTATGCACCGATGGAAGATGCTTGGACCTAAATTTTCAACAATGACTTCAGTACATTTCTTCAAGATACCCCCAAAAATTCCGACTGCAAGCAGGCTCGACATGAAGGTAGACTGCAATGCGACACAATGAACACGTCAACCACCAACTATCAACTTATGCTGAAGTCAACGCTGCAAGAAATCTTGAACATCTAATGCCACTGGCTCCAATTAGACATTCCCAACTGAAATCTCATTTTCCCAGAGAAGAGAAAATTGTTCCGATGACCTGCTCTCCTTCGCCATGACGTGAAACAGGGGCATATACACACACCAAACTCATGTTTTCTTGGTTAAATGGTCTTGCTTCCAGGTTTATAGGCAACGTCTCACGATATTTCTCTCTGAGCCATCTGTTATATTCACGTTGAAATGTTAGTGTAGTTGTTCGGCAGAATAAAAGGCATGAAAAACATAAATATCAGTAAAAGAGGCATGAACTCTTTGAGATATCTCTTAATTATTGCAGCGTTTAAAGTGTGTTAAAACACCAAAATTTTGCTTTGATGACACTGTGTATATTATCAAATATATTTGCCTGTGTTTCTGCTATCTTCCTGCATGTAATGAGTGCACAAAGACAGCCTTGCTTCAGCTAAAGTGGGTTTCGAAGCTCATAAAAGAATAAATATTTACGTGCTTTTCTGTATAGCTTCTGTCAGATTCGTCTCGCAAGTTTTTTTTTCAAAGTACGTAAAGCTTACATGTTCCTCAATTTATATGCACTTTGTTAAAATGTAATGCTATGCCTTGCTTCAAGTATCTTTTTCGATAAGGTAACTGCCATCACTAGCTGCCCTCTTACTTGTTGTTTGACTCAATCAACTGCAGGAATATTTGTCTCATTGGCACACTGTCAGCGAGAAATTTAGTTCCTTGCATTAAAGCTGCCGTAAGTCTGAATAGCATTATTGCAGTGTGCTGGAATTGAGTAAAAAAGAACTCATCAGGCAGCAGATACTTAACAGCTAGGGAGCAACTAAAGTCGGAAAGAGTTTATACTAGTGGATCTCTACTAGTGAGCGAAGAAGTACTACGTGTAATCTTATGATCCAGTAAGCTTTCATGATTGCAGACTGGCGCGACGAAAGAGAAAAAAAAGACGATTGAGTCACGTGCGCATGCACAAGTTTCCCGAGTTGTCCTGCATTGTTCTGAAAAAAATCGAAAATAATTGAGACGGCACAGTCAAAACAAAAAACAATTATGCATCAGCTTTTCTTCACTTATACTGCATGGCAAACATCCTTTACCATGTGTACAACTTATTCTTGTTTTTCGGTATCTGCTCATTTTTATGTATAGCCATGTGGATTTATATATCAGTTCCGTAATTTTGTATAAACTACAGCTGTGAATCTGAGCTTGTCTTTCAGTGGCTGTAGTGTTTTTAATCTACTTTGTTGTACTGTTTGAATATCATGAATTCATACCAACCTAATGTGTAGACCTATTCAGCTTTCTGGCTCCTATCGTTGTATGTGAGAGGTATGTGAGACTTATGACCAAGCATACTTCTTGAAATGCATGGAGGACCGTTTCATGTACGGTAAGGTTTGCAGCATTCATCACATTGGTTAATAAAACGTTGCTTTTTGCTTGTCAGGGGCACATGCACCATCTTAGGCTTTCATTTTCGCAAATGTGGCTTTACCTTCAGTGTTTTTATGGTGTGAATTAGGATAGACAATTAGTCATAATTTGTGAACACAAGCTTGTTGATGTACAATTAAACGAAGCTCATTGATTTAAGACCACACCGTCTTTTATTCCAACTGATTGAAAATACATGCATTTAGGGTAATACATGAACCTTCTTTAGGGGAGGTCTGGTGGCAGTGATGGAGCTCACAGCAAACAAAAGGTTACGCTACATTTTTCATAGCACTTGAACATAAGTATCATGCAAATAGAAAATTGAAATTACTTTGTCACTTTTTATTTATGGCACTAGAGAACTACCAGATTTGCAAACCCTAGCAAACCATGGATTTAATGAGTAATATATTAACAATACTGCTGTTATTCAATAATTTGTGTAGGCATCATAACTCAGTTGTCACAAACTCAATGGGACAATACTTTTCTCACCTAAGTTATTATTTGAAGGTATAAAAGTTGCCTAAAAGAAACAAAATATCATACTGGTAAAGCTAGATTGAATTTACTAGCTAGACTGACTTGAAAACCAGTTACCATGCAATTTCAACATTAGGTAACTACTGTAAGCACACTTGCTTTGTACCCACTGGGGCTATATTAATAAACGTTTGGGTATTATGCCAGCATTCGCTGTGCTGTTTTTCTTCATTCTTCTAAGAAGCATGGTATTTCTTAAACACTTGCAAGGAATTTTGTGCCCATTGTTCATGTAATGGCTGATGACGATTAGTATTTAGTAACTGATGGGTAACGGATTGAAAATAGATGTATTTAGAAAAATAGATGAACCTTCTTTAAGTGAGGTCTGGTGGCAGTGGTGAAGTTCACAGCAAACAAAGAGGTACACTACATTTCTCATAGCACTTGAGCGTAAGTACCATGCAAATAGAAAATTGAAATTACTTTGTCAGTTTTCATTTATGGCACTCGAAAACTATGCGATTTGCAAACCCATGCAAAGCATAGATTTCCTGAAATACATATATCGATACAGCTGTTCTGTTATTTTGGTAGCCATCATAACTCAGGTGTCACAAACTCAATGAAACATTTCTTTTCGCACCTAAGTTAATATTTGAGGTACAACAAAGGCATAAAACACAGAAAAAAATTTCAATTTACATGCAACATTGATGCTGGTGAAGACTTTATTAGCTATATTGACATGAAAACCAGTTACCATGCAATTTCAACTTTGGGTAACTACTGCAAGCACACTTGCTTTGTATCCACTGGTGCAATATTAATAAACATTTGGTAGTAGGCCAGAATTCGCTATGCTGTTTTTTGTGACTCTATTAAGAAGCATGGCATCTGTTAAGCACTTGCAAATATTTTTGCGCCAAATGTTCATGGAGTGGCTAAAGACGATCAGGAATTATGGCTGAAGTCAGTATGCACTCGAGGTAATAGGTTAGCAAAAACAGGCTGTTGTGAAGGCTTGCAGCATTGTCGGCCACCTCGTTACGCCAATCGAATTGTGTGACATCTAGTTGTTTTTTTTGCTGTTTTAAAAACCTTCATAAGTCGTATTGACTTGTTTGCTTTCCCGAAATCAAGCCTGCCTAAGGCTAGTCGGACCAAGTCACAAGCACCAGTGAAGCTCAGTGGTAAAATACTGGGCTGGCACCCAGCTTACCCCAGCTCGAGCTCCACTGTGCAATTGGTGTTAGGTCTTGCCTGCCTAAGGCAATTTAAACAACAAGGTACACCGGTGTAACTCAGTTGGAGAATATTGGGCTGGCAACCAGCGGATCCGGGTTCACGCCCCACTGTGTCATTGGTGCAAGTGTTTTTTTCTAATTTCGTGCGATGTGGTTACACACACCAGCAGTGGCGGCGGCGGACAACAACTGCGCGTGAGAAGAGTGATCTCATAACAGCTTTCGCTGTTAAAATTTTGTACCGTTGGGTGTGCATACTTATTACCCAATCCATGACTACCGAGAAATCCAGGCAGTGCTCACACGTACCTCTACTACTCTTATAGCTTGCTTCACGTGGAACAAGTAAATAACACGAGAAAGTGGCCAGGGAGAGCTCATAGGCAATGCAATGCTTATGCGGCCAAGCGTGCTTTGAAGAGTTGGCTGTCCACTCTTTTATGCGGAGCGCGCTGTCACTATATAGAAACAGTTATTTTGTATTTGCGGCGGCTTCTTAGGCCGCAAAAGGAGGGAGCGAGTGAGCGCCTCGACACCGGCCGTGATCCTCGATCCATTCGTTTATTTTGTTTCTTCACAATTGATCAGATAATCGTGCATGTATCAAAATATATACTGCCAAACCATGTATTATTACAGTCCTGTTCATCAAAAGAGTACTGCGACAAATTTCAAATATTTAGGAATTGTGTCTCTTAAGAAGATGATTGGTTCTAAGAAGATAGTACCATCTTGTCTGGGAAATCATCGCATACATTTTATTAAAAGACAGTTTCGGTTTTGATATCAAGTAGGTGACTTCTCCGGGACATCCCAAGCCAGTGTGCCAATTCAATACTCAGCAAACGTACTAATGGCAGATAAGTGATCTGCTCGTGGTCATATAAACGATCCCTACTGACCACGACAGTGATTTGTGTGATTTAGGCTTCATGGAAGACTTCGTTTGCAAACTCAGAGGTACCTCGTTGACACGTCGTGAAAGTGTCTATTCCCATGCTTCCAATACTCTGCACAAAAACATTAAAATCAAAATAACTATCTGATGCATGCTGGCGGACGATTGTGTGGTATGTGGTAATACTACTTGCATACCGAGGAAACGAATAATGCCCCTTTTGCGATACCTCAATATTCTCTCGGTACACCTTTAAAACACACCTAAACATTAAAAAATGTTCGAAAAAATGTTCGCGTATCAATAATGTAGTACTTCACAATCCCGAAATTACCACTTGTACCGTGACATGACCCTTGGTAAGTGAGAAAACATGCGAAAAAAAATGGGGATGGAGATGCTGCTTTGAAGTTTTCGCACAAAACCACGTGACATTAAGAAATTCAAACGTGTGTACTAGGTCTTACAGAGCTAGTATTTCATAAAAGTTAGGTACACTGTGATCTGTTGGTGTGATAGACCCGAGATACGAAGTTTCCTAATAATTATTGAAGCCTACGTAGCAATAATACGATACATTTCCAAAAATTTAACATCATGGGATTTAATAATGAACTTCAACCCTAATCTTTTTCGCTGATAATAAAGTTGCGGCATAAGAGGTCTTCATGTGCAATGTGTCAGTCTTAAGTGAGTCACTAGTTCTCTTTAGTGTACTTTTCAGAAAATATTGCCAAGTGCTGGTCCAACTTGAGAGTCACTGCAAACACTGCTTCGAAGCAATGTTTGATTTTAAATGTCTACAAAAGTGGATTTCAAGTAAAATTACTGAGATTATATGAAGCTGTTCACTCAAATTTTAGCCCTCTACTTCATTGAACTTGGTCTCGTCATTGATATGTGTTATATGCGACTTAAGAACGGTCATGAGCTCTTTTGGGTGCATGGCATAACGTTTCATGATCTGTTTCTTGCACACAATTTAGAAGCTATTGTAATTTGTTTGCTTCTGAATTATCCAAAGATATGCATTGAATTTATCTTAGATGTCCAATACCTGTACTACCTTCAAATAGGGCTTCTTTGTGATAGTTTTTGCACGCTTTGTTCCCCTTGCTGGAGAGTATCAACATAAAGGCAAATTATTAATGACACAAAGTTTTTAAAACCTTCCCTCGCACGACGGAGTCTTCTACTGATCCGTGTTTTCAATACAGATGGCTATACTGAAGTGTAAAGCTGTCACAATGTTGCCCCATTGTGTGGGTCAGCTTTGTGACAATGTTGTTTTTGGCTGAATATTGTCACGCAGCAAAGGACGACGCAGTTGTCTATAAGGAAAACAAGTTTATTGGAGCGAACCTGTGCTCCCCTAACAACTGAAAGAATACACAGGCGGCGAAGCAGCGGCCGGCAAAACGACGGCCACGCTAGTGAGCGTCGGCGAGCGAATGTCGCGGCATCGGCTGTGCGGGAATTTATATTCCTCGGTGCGAGGGTTTCTCGAATAGTCGAATTGTATCGAGAACGCCGTCATAGCGTTTGTTCGAAACGCCGTTCATTCGGAAAGCTCGAAGCGCTTTTGTTCGAAACGCGTTTGTTCAAAGCGCTGTTAGCGTTTGTTCGAAACGCTGTGAAAACAGTGATAGCACAGGCCGGCGCAGCCAGGCCGAAAAACCAAACACAAATAAACAAACAAATGCATGGTTCGCGGCATTACCCCCCCTCTAAGAGTGCATCGACACGATGCTAACATAAGGGACAGTCCAAACAAATTAAAATAAAAGTTCGTCATCGTCCGTAGAAAGGTTTTAAGCGAACCACATAGACGACTTCGGGCCGCGTGCGTCGTCGTGATGTACGGGAGTCACCATCGGAGATCACTTCGTACGTTAGTTCGCCAACACGTCGTAGAATCCAATAGGGTCCGAAATAGCGTCGTAGAAGTTTCTCACTGAGTCCACGTCGTCGAATGGGAGTTCAAACCCACACACAATCTCCAGGATGGTACTGGGCGTCTCGGCGTCGGAGAGTTTAGCGTCCGGCATCCACCAGTTGCTGGTCCGTTATACGAACTCGAGCAAGCTGGCGGGCCTCCTCCGCACGTTGGAGCTATCCTTAGACGTCGGCGTTGAGGTCGTCGTCTTCTACGTGCGGAAGCATGGCGCCGAGCATCGAAGTCAGCCGTCTTCCGTAGACGAGCTCAAACGGTGTCATCTGCGTGGTTTCTTGGATAGCCGTGTTGTACGCAAACGTGACATACGGGAGGACTTCGTCTTACGTCTTATGTTCAACGTCGACGTAGATAGACAGCATATCCGCGATTGTCTTATTCAGCCGTTCCGTTAGTCAGTTCGTTTGGGGGTGGTACGCCGTCGTTCTTCGGGGATCTGTGTTGCTGTAGCGTAAGATTCCTTGCATGAGCTCCGCAGTGAAGGTCGTTCCGCGGTCCGTGATTAGGACCTCAGGGGCTCCATGTCGCAGCACAATTTGGTTATTAAAGAACTTTGCATCTTCTTGTGCAGTTCCCATAGGAAGAGCGGTGGTCTCTGCGTAGCGCGTCATGTAGTCTCTCGCTACGACAATCCATTTGTTCGCGGATCGGGTTGTAGAGAACGGGCCCAGAAGGTTCATTCCGATCTGTTGGAAGGACCTCGTTGGGACGGCGATCGGCTGCAGAAGTCCGGCGGGTCTCGTCGCTGATGTTTTTCGTCCGTGGCAGTCATGGCAGCTCCGGACGTAGTGGGTGACATCAGATGTAAGGCGGGGCCAGAAGTATTTCGCCTAGATTTTTGTAATCGTTCGAGCTGTTCCGAGATGTCCGGAAGACGGGTCGTCGTGGCACGCTTCCAAAATTTCGTCATGAAGGTCTGCGGGGATGACAAGTAGATAATTCGTTCTCGTTCCGGGGTTGAAATTCTTCTTCTCTAGGATGGAGTTCTTGAGGCTGAATGCTGGTAAGTTGCGCTTGAACGCCCTAGGCACGGCGACGTTGCGTCCTTCGAGGTAGTCGATCATGGCGCGGAGGTCAGGGTCGGCACGCTGCTGGGCGGCTAGGTCGCTCTCTGTCACGATTCCGAAGAACACGCTGTCTTCATCGGAGTCCTGTGGTGGTGGGTCGACGGGGGCGCGGGACAGGCAGTCGGCGTCGGAGTGTTTCCTGCCGGATTTGTAGAATACTATAACGTCGAACTCTTGCAGGCGCAAGCTCCACCACCCAAGACGGCCAGAGGGGTCCTTCAAATTGGCGAGCCAACACAGTGCATGATGGTCTGTCACAACCTTAAACGGTCTACTATAGACGTATGGGCGAAATTTTGAAATGGCCCATATGATAGCCAGGCACTCTTTCTCGGAGGAAGAGTAGTTTCTCTCCTCCTTCGACAGACCACGGCTTGCATAGGCGATTACCTTTTCGTAACCGCTTTGCTTTTGGACGAAGACGGCACCCAAACCAATATCAGTGGCGTCCGTGTGCATTTCCGCTTCGGCGTTTTCGTCGAAATGAGCGAGCACGGGCGGATTTCGCAGGCGTTGTTGCAGCTCGCAGAATGCCTTTTCTTGGTCGTTTTCCCAGCTGAAAGGGGTGCTTTCTATCTGCAATGCGTGCGAAGTTTGCAATGAAGCGCCGGTAGTATGCGCACAGCCCGAGAAACCTTCGCACACTTTTCTTATCTTTCGGCCTTGGGAAGTTCGCAATGGCTGATGTTTTTGCCGGGTCAGGTAGGACTCCCGCAACGTTCACGACGTGACCCAAGAACTTGAGTTCCTCGTACGCGAAACGGCACTTCTCAGGCTTCAGCGTTAACCCCGATGTACGAATGGCCTCGAGTACAGATTCCAACCTTTTGAGGTGTTCGTCGAAAGTCCGGGCGAATACGACAACGTCATCGAGGTATACGAGGCAAGTGTGCCACTTCAGGCCTGCTAGCACAGTGTCCATGACTCTCTGAAACGTTGCGGGCGCCGTGCACACCCCAAATGGCATCACCTTGAACTCGTATAGACCATCCGGGGTTATAAATGCAGTCTTCTCTCGGTCTCTCTCGTCCACTTCAATTTGCCAGTACCCGGTCTTCAGATCCATAGATGAGAAGTACTTGGCGTGGCAGAGGTGGTCGAGGGCGTCGTCAATTCGTGGCAGGGGGTACACGCCCTTTTTGGTGATTTTGTTTAGTCTCCGGTAGTCAACGCATAATCCTAAAGTGCCATCTTTTTTCTTCACGTGTACAACCGGCACAGCCCACGGACTTCTCGATGGCTGTACTATGTCGTCGCTGAGCATGTCATCTACTTGAGTCCGCATGGCTTCGCGCTCGTGTGAAGAAACGCGGTACGGTGACTGTCTGGTAGGTCGGGCTTCATCTCCGGTTATTATCCGGTGCTTCGCCAAAGGTGTCTGACGTAACTTCGAGTTCGAGGAAAAACACTCGCTGTAGCGACGGAGCAACTGCAGTAATCCGTCCTGATTTTCTTGCGACAGCGCCGGGTTCACGTCGAAAGGATGTGGCAGCCTGGAAGCATCTGCGCGTGCACGTTCAAAGGTGGCGACCGCGATCACTTGACTCGCTTCTTGCGTTTCTTTGAGGAACGCAATTGCAGCGTCCTTGTTTAGATGCAGGTACTCCTCGGCAAAATTGGTGACCAAAACGTGGGATCTGCGTTGCCTAAACCGCGCAATGCGTCTTGCGACAGACACACTGCGGTCTAGAAGCAACCTTTGGTCAGTCTCCACGATAGCGTAGACGTCAGGAACAGCACCTTCACAATAGACGGCGATCATCAAGCTTGCGCGGGGTGGCAGGGTAACGGGATCGTCGGCGATCCTTACAGCAGCACGGAGTCCGAGGTTCGGCTGCGGCGTCGTGGAGTGATCGGAAGAAATCCTTATCGACCTGGTCCGCAGATCAATTATTGCGCCATTGCCCGTCAAAAAGTCCATTCCGAGAATCACGTCGCGGGAGCAGTTAGGCAAAATGACGAAATCCGCAAGGTACGTAGTGCCGTCCATGGTGACGCGCGATGTGCACATTCCACTTGGGGTCACGAGGTGGCCTCCTGCTGTGCGTATGTGCGGACCGTCCCATCTGGTTGTAACATTCTTTAGCTTGGACGCGAATGACCTGCTCATGACCGAGTAGTCGGCTCCCGTGTCGATGAGGGCGACTACGTCAAGGCCGTCGATGGACAACTGGACGTCGGATGCCGCTTTCCTCGAATTTCGGGTGCGTTGGGCGTCGTATCGCGGCTTGCGCGTGTTGATGGTCGGGCACTATGCGTCGTCATTGGTGTCTTCTCAGCGGCAGGCTTCGTCATTTCGGGTACGCGTCGCACAGCGTAGCTGTCGTCGTTTTCGGGGGTCTCGCCAGGGTGTCGTCGGGTCGTCGGGATGAGGGCATGTCGTGAATCACTGTCTTGCGTCGTTGGAGGGTTTTCATTTTCCCGGCGTTGTGCAACTTCACCTCCAGAAGTTGCTGCTTTTAGTTTCCCCCTCGTGGGCTGGGGGACCTTCCACAGGCGAAGTCAGCATTGCTGCGACGGTTGAGAGATTGGTACGGGTAGGTCGTCGGCGAACGGTTGAAACGGGATGGTCCACGGCTGGTGTTCGACAGGTATTCATCGATCTCAAATGGGCGCTGGCCGGCTCGTGGGCGGGGTGCGTCGACGGAGAACCCACGCAAACCCAGCTTTTTGTACGGGCAGCGGCGGTAGACGTGGTCGGCCTCTCCGCAGTGGTAGCACAGCGGACGAATATCTGGCGTTCGCCACACCTCGGTCTTCCTGGGCGCCTGGTTTCGTGTTACAGGGGGTCGGGCGGGCGACATTGGGTGGTGGTATGGCGGGGCCTCTTGATAACGGGTTGGGACGGGTTGGGGTCGACGAGCAGCAGCGGAGTAGGTCATCGCTTGTGGTTCACAAGATGCTTCCGACGGCGTGGAATTCCCCTGTGCTTGCTGAACCTCCTCGCGGACGACGTCAGTGAGGGAGGCGACTTGGGGCTGCGGCGTTGCTGGGAACAAATTCCTCAGTTCCTCGCGAACGACGGCGCTAATGGTCTCCCGCAAGTCTTCCGTCGCCGATCCAGGGGCGTTTACTGGGTTCACCGAAAGGGTGTTGAGTGGTCTATCGTATTGCCGCGAACGCATATCCAAGGTCCTCTCGATCATCGAAGCCTGGGTGATGAACTCAGCGATGGTCTTAGGGGGGTTGCGGATGAGTCCAGCGAAGAGCTCTTGTTTAACTCCCCGCATCAGAAAGCGCACCTTCTTATCTTCTGCCATTTCGGGGTCAGCTCTCCGGAACAGCATCTTCATCTTCTCAGCGAACAGTACAACACCTTCGTTAGGGTGTTGCATTCGCGTCTCCAGCAAAAGGGCGGCTTGTTCTTTCCGCACAACCGTAGCGAATGTTTTGAGGAATTCGCTCTTAAAGACAGTCCAGTCGGTTAGGAAGCCTTCATGGTTCTCAAACCACGTTCGAGCTGCATCCTCCAAATAGAAGAAGACATGACGAAACGTTTCTTCGTCATCCCACCTGTTAAAGATGCGGATGCGCTCATGCTTCTCTAGCCACTCTTTCGGGTCTTCACCTAGAGATCCTCGGAATGATGGGGGCTCACGAGGTTGTTGCAGAACGACGGGTGGGTTGGTAGCTTTGGTCATGGTTCCTGCGTTGATCATCGTGGTTTTTACGTCTTCTTTCCTTTTTTTATCAGGGAGCAGTCCAAAATCTGGCTGAAGGCCTTGCTGTCGGCGGCTGACACGAGTTGGGCGTGCTTGTCGTGTTGGGCTTGCTTGTCGGCTTGGCAATGGCTTAAGGTTCATGTACCCCGCACCTCCACCAGATGTCACGCAGCAAAGGACGACGCAGTTGTCTATAAAAAAAACAAGTTTATTGGAGCGAACCTGTGCTCCCCTAACAACTGAAAGAATACACAGACGGCGAAGCAGCGGCCGGCAAAACGACGGGCATGCTAGTGAGCGTCGGCGAGCGAATGTCGCGGCATCGGCTGTGCGGGAATGTATATCCCTCGGTGCGAGGGTTTCTCGAATAGTCTAATTGTATCGAGAACGCCGTGATAGCGTTTGTTCGAAACGCGTTTGTTCGAAGCGCTGTTAGCGTTTGTTCGAAACGCTGTGATAGCGTTTGTTCGAAACGCTGTGATAGCGTTTGTTCGAAACGCCGTGAAAACAGTGATAGCACAGGCCGGCGCAGCCAGGCCGAAAAAAATAAAACACAAATAAACAAACCCAATGCATGGTTCGCGGCAATATGACTGGGGGAAATGGCTAGCAGAAAGCTACACCTTCAAAAGTTCACTTGAGTTATCTGCAGCTGGTTTGTGCTCTTGCCACGCCACAATTGTATAAAAATTTATTCATCCGTGTACCTCCTCAATCAAAAAGCTTTGGCTGAAAGATACCCTGTTTGCCTACTGGCCTAGTGGATTCAATTGAGTGCACAATTTTTATTCGTACAAAAATGCGTCTTCGCTCTCTGGTCATCTCCAGTTGTTCTAGGTTCTTCCGGTAGTGCTTACGATGTGCCTTTCAGGTTTGACTGCTGTTGCTCTTCCCGGATAAAGTGGTCGTTCAAAACTTACTGCGTCGAAGTCATCTTTGTCGAAGGTTTTTTGTCCAGAATATGCATAATTGAATTCGAAACGTTGCTTTGCTAGTATACGGAATTAGCACTAGAGTTTCCACGTTCATCCTGGCGCTGAGCGCGCGCACTTCTACAAGTATACTACACCGCAAGGCTCATACGAGGCTGCTATAAGGTTCTACGTGAAGTTCTGGGCGCGTAATGTAAAGTCAACCGCCTAAAGAATGCCAATAGTAAAAAGTTATTATAAATAACGGTGGTGTATTGGCAAGCCAGTGGAAGCTAACGTTCGTCGTAAATGAATGTCGGTGTATTAAAGGCATTGCATTGTAAACAACGTGGCCCGAGAATTCCCCTATGCTGGATGTACATCGGCCACTACGTCGCTCAAAGAATGGACCTTCAACGGCATGTGTAGAGTGGGCCAACATTGGCTGACTATTAGGAAACGCTGTAGCAGAACGGCGCCCTAGGTTGGCTTGAGCATTGAGCCGACATCAGAAGAAGTTGCACTTGACCAAAATTCTGACCTCCGGCTGATATCAGGACAAGCGTTAGGCGGCATGGGGCCAAGATTGGTCCAACACCGTGTGCAGTCTGGAAATAAGCGAAACGTGTGTGATATCATTGTTGCCCTGATATACACATAAAAAATTATTAAAACTTTGATATCCACGCACATATCTATACAAAATTACCTTATTTAAAACAGCTCTTGCAAATTCATAACCTTGCAAATTGCAATGCAAAACCTTGCAAAAATACCTTGCGAATTCATAACACAGGAATACGCAGCAGTTCTTTCTTTTCTCTTTCAAACGGCTCATTTACGGCGCCTTAAGTTGGGAAGGAACTTCATGAGAGGATGCCAAAGGGAACTATGGCTGCCATGACCGCGTCCGTTTTATAGATATGGCCTTTGCCAACTGTCATGCACATTATCCGCTTAAGCTGGTGATACCATACATTGCACCGTAACAACTGCTTTGTCAAAATTTGCAACAATCATTTGCTGAACCCTTTTTCCCATCGTTCATACAATTTTGAAGCTGTTCTTATACCTTTTGCCAGTCACGCTATGCTCTGCTGTCTCAAGAATGTGCCGCAAAGTGCATTCGTTGCTTTGACAGGATTACTAACCAAAGTCACTGAAGAGCCACGAACGTCTTCACGCTATTTGGCTGCAGAAACGCGGACTGCTTCTGCAGCCAAACTAGCCCAGAATTTCAGGCAAGTGCATACAACAAAGAAGCGGCGCAAATTTTTCTCGCCGGTGTTGAATATGTGCCAAGAACAATATTCGTACCACGTGTTATCAAAAAAAACGAACCTATAGCCTTGACATTGGATAGTGCGTCAGGCTGCAATTTCTAGTGATATTTGAGTTTAAGCCCGAAAGAACACCATTACAAGAGAAAACACGGACAGAGTTCTCTCTTGATTGCATTCTCATCCAACCTAAAGCCTCGCTCTACGAAAACGTGCTGATATACAAATTCCCACAGTGTGAAAAAAGAAAAAAAAACCAAACCGATACCACAGTAAACGGCGTGAGCATTTATTTTGCATGAAACAATTCATCAGGCGCGAAATTTCGGGAAAAAACATGCACCACTCTACCTTGATATTATTGCTGGTCGCCTGAAAATAAACGATGATGTGGCTCAAGTCGTTGCCGCCGTCGTAAACCACCGCGAAGCCTATGTGGCTGGAGTACATTGTGCCAGCAGCTCTGAAAAGTCCAGTCGTACCATACCCGCTGAAACTGATTGTGCATGAATCAACTTGCAGTCATGGGCGAGAACTTGTGAGAAATTTAGCCGGGCTGTCACCAAGTACGACGCCATGTAATGACATCATTGGCGTGCGAGAACGCAATAGACGACTACTAAAAGAAGTGTAATGCGGTTTGATCAGCTGAAGCTCGACGCACACCTCATGTGCCTGCCGTGGCTGGTGCAGATGGTGGAGAGATACACCAGAAAAAAAGAAGTGACGTCTAGTAGTGTGACATCAGTAAGCCCGATGTCCAATCGGCAAAGCGCATCAGCTACACGCGCTGCCCCCTGCAATAGTGCCGCTAGCGCGCTTGTAATTAAACGATGTGCGAAAGGCCGTGGTGTGACTTTTGTCAAAACTTTGCCTCTTTGACGTCAATGTCATCGTTGCCTCTGGACATTATTGCACAAGCTACTGATTCTGCTGTTCCACCTGGAAATGACGCCGCCGACGCAAGCCGTGCAAGCAGTAGCGATTGTTCAGAATTATCAGCTAGTGCTGTGTAGAACATAACGTCTCCAGATTCTTTATCTCGTGTTATCTATCTGGTAGTCATTCATCGTCTTGTTTAGTATTAGTTGACGTGTGCCCAAGAATAATCCAGAGTTGCAAGTTCGTGCACTCGTGCATGTTGTAGTCCTGTTATATAATAATACACTCATAGACCATTGCTGCAGACTGGTTCACTTAGCCCACAAACCTGTGTGTCATGTTTGGAAACCGTGAAAGACATTGGGTTTATTAGCACTGTGCTGAAGCACTGTGCTGAAGCGAGTCCTGCGTTTTCCTGAGATTATGGCAGCAAGCAGCTTTCCAGCGTTAGCAACCAGTACAGAGATGTCAGTCATATGCAATGTGAAGACGCCTTGCAACTTTTCAGGAACAACTCAGAACGGAGCCATAGCAAAAAATGTTTCTTTATGTGTGACCTGTGCCTTATCAATTTTGTAAAGCTGACAGCCCTGCGTCAACAACACGTCCAGGAACGTGGTTTCAAGGAAGAAATGGTGAGTCTGATGCTTGACACAATGCAGGTTAGGCGTGAACTCTTATTCGATTCACACATGAAGGGCCCCTAGGCCATCCACACGTAGAAAATGTCTGAATCCTTGAGCTTGTAGCCACGAGAATTTCCCGAAATGGTGACATAACAAGACGTGCTAGAGCACTAGTTTCACTCCTTTATTCGCTACCTTCTGTACGTCAGTTCTGTTCTTTTCGCGAAGTGCTCCTCACCGTGCGTAAAGAAAAAAACTGAGAGCACGAAAAAAAACGTTATTGTTGGTGTTTCCATCATTAACAACGCTGGGCAGACAAAGGTCTTAATCTATGTTGCGGCGCACCCGCGGCTCGCAGCCACGTTTGACAATGCCAGTGATGGATGTGATGCTCCAAGCTGTGGTTATTGGTATTGATTGCTCCGAAATGGCCCTGAGAATATGAGAATGAAAAAACTGTACGCCTGCCTTAAAAAACGAAGAAAAATCTGCACACTATCATACAAGTAGGCTACAAGTGTTCTGCGTTATCAGCGCCGACTTTAGACAACACAAACTGCCATGCCAAGCGTGTACTCATATATCTACTTTTTTTCACCGGAGAGAGAGGCTACTTTGGTAAAATGTGAAAATGAGCAAGGTAGCTGTGATCTGATAGTGATTCATCGTTATGAGCCTGAGCATTCCCACTGCAGGGCCAAGGCCTCTCGCAGCAAAGGCGGATCCAGAGAGGGCGGTAGTGGCGATCACCCTCCTTTACCCAAAGCTAGTGTCAGTATCCCGCTCTATTTGGTGCTTGTCATCTACCTCCTATCACCAAATCCAAATTTTGAGTGGGACCACTGTGAACATACATTTACAGAGTATTTACGCTCCGACTGGGCCATCGTGATACTGAAAAAAGTCGGATCCCCCCTCCTTCCGGGGTTACCTTAAGCGAAACCTTCCCTCTAAGATGAATCGCTGGATCCACCTACACTTTAATGTTCCACCAATCAATCCAGTATACTGCGCTTTCAGCTGTCGTGCTATAACTGCACAATCCTTAATCTCGTTTGTCCAGCTCATTTTCTGGCTCTTTCTCACGTGTTTGCATACTCTTGGAATGCAGGCAGCTTACCAGCAGTTATCCTGCCTACGCGCTACGTTGTGGGACCATGTACATTTCTTTTTTTATTTTAGCTATGGTATTCTTAACTCCCATTTGTTTACTGACCCACTCTGTTGTCATCCTCTGTCTCGAGCTTACACTTATCATTCATCGCTCTCTGTGCCATTCTAAATTTGAATTGGACTGTGTTTTCAAGCCTCCCAGTTTCTGGTCAGATTACTCACTCCTTATTTGGCAATAATTATATGTGTGATGATGTTTATTCAACCAGAGAAGTCGCAACAAGGTCGTAAGAGAAAATGGCCGTGCGACGAGTCTAGCAAAAGTGTTGTTGTTGTTGTTGTTGTTGTTGTTTTCCTGTGCAAATGGCTCGTACCCAAAGAAGGGAATTGGCCGATTATAAGGTGAATTTGCCCTAAACTTTCAGCATTGCGTCATTCCTACAAAATTTTTTTGTAACTTAATTTTGATTTGAAATACCGATATCAAGTTTGCAGAAAAAAAGAAGAAAAATAGTGAGACAGCAATTTAGCAAGAAAATCGTTTAGTCGCAGTGATGTATTCTTGAACGGCGAATAAAACATCCCTGTGGCTGAAACCCAGTGTAGAGGCTCCAAATGAAAGAAGATCAGGTTGCGATAGTTGCAAGCCCAGTCTTTGAAGAGGTGGTGCTAGTATGCTTTGCCTGATTAAATCGAAACGGTGACAATGTAATAAAAATGACTGATCGTTTCCTCTTGATTACAGTAAATGCACATATGGGAATTCAATATGCCTGATCTATGCAAGTAAAAATTGAAAGATGTAACGTGGCAAGGAAATTTCGTGATGACAACTTCTATCATCCTTGAATTAGTCAGTTCACTGCACCAGGGAAATAACAAGTTTTTGTACTCTGGAGAAGCCGTCAGTGCAGGGACAGATAAATTTTGCCTGATTTTAAGTGTGGCAAAAGTGGTACAGATTTGCGTGCAATCAGAGCTTGAGGATTTTGCTTCTCTTCCGAAGGCACATACGCGTTGGTGCGTGTGCTCCATTGCAATACCCCAGGGGTGAAGAATAATAATCCTGGCGACTCAGGGAATAGGCACAATGAGGCGATCATTGTAGACCTTGAGACGGTTGTGTGCAGTCTCGCTTTTTCGACGGCGCAAAGTTGGCGACTGTGTTAGGGCATCGATAATGTATTTCACCGGTGAGCTCACGTTAACGACATAATACGGACCATGTTATCGGACCAGAACTTTAGAGGAAAGGCCCGTTACGTGCAGGGGCACCCAAAGCCACACAAGGGAGCCAGCGAAAAACGTAGAGGCTATGTGATGAACATCGTCATGTCGAGTGTTTTGTAGACCTTGAGCCTCACTTTAAGAGACCGAGCCAACTGACGGCAGTCTTCAGCTTAACTGGAGACTTCAGAAAGCGGAGAGCACTCAGATGCATCAGGGCGGTAAAAAGTATAGGGTCCAGAGGGTGGGAAAGTTCGTGCCCGTATAACAGAAAGAACAAGGAACAACCAGTAGTCGCTTGCGTCGCGGTGTTATAAGCGAAGGTAACAAAAGTAATACAGCGTCCCAGTTAATGTGGTCGGAGGAGGTGTAAATTCTCAGCTTGTCGCTAAGTGTACGGTTGAACCGCTTAGTAAGACCATTTGTCTGTGGGTGGTATGTGGTAGATTTCCGGTAGATGATGACCTCTGACAGGAACACTTAACCCCTACCACCGAGTAATTCCCGTGGGGCACCTTGGCGTAGAATGAAGCTTGCGAGAATGAAGAGTGCAACTTCGTGGGAAGTCGCTGCCGGTAGAGCTGCAGTCTCAGCGTAGCGTGTAGTCAGATGATCGACGCCGACAATATTTCACTGGTTTCCAGAGCCACTATGTAGGAGGAGGCCATAGAGATTTTTACCTATGTGATTCAATGGGCGAACCAGTCACAGGAGCGGCTGTAACATGCCAGTAAGGTGCCGTAGAGGAGTATTGTTCTGCTGGAAATAGTGCAATACTGAGCGTTTTTCTGCACAAAGTGATACATTCCTCGCCAGTACTATCGTTGGCGCAGCCTTTCGTAGGTTTTCAGGACACCTGCGTGAGCACTTTGGGGATCTGCATGAAAATTTATTCGGATGCCAAAGCACACATGACTAGGGACAGCAAGGAGCCACTTACGACTACCAGGCATGTGCTTGCGGCGGTGCAGAATGTTGTCTGTTCTGAAAAAGTGGGCTGCTTGCCGGCGTGGCGCTCTCGTGGAAGGGAAAGCAGACGAATCGGTAAAGTAGTCGAGTAACAAAGCAAGGTATGGGTCATTACGCTGCTGCAAAAGCTTGTCAGCAGTGTCGAGTGGTGGCAAAGTGATATAAAGGGGTGAAAGTTAAGCCTCATCTGGTGTTATTGGCGATTGGGACAGTGCATCGGCATTCACATACTTTCGACCGAAATGATATACGACACGGATGTCGTATTCCTGCAATCAAAGTGCCCAATGCCCGAGGCGTCTGCACGGGTCTTTCAAGCTGGACAGCCAACTTACAGCGTGGTGGTCTTTGACCACATCAAAAGGATGGCCGTAAAAGTACGCGGGAAACTTCGTCAACGCCCATTTTATGGCCTAACACTCCTCCATCACGGAGTCTTTCAATTCAACCTTTTTGAAAGCGCGACGCGAATAAGCGACTACGTATCCGGCTTGAGTGCCTTTCCGTTCTGCCAAAACTGCACCAAGACGGACACCACTTGCATCGGTGTGAAATTCTGTGGCAGCAGTAGTGTCGTAGTGACGAAAAATAGGTGGCGAAAGGCGTCGTCACATGCAGCTGCCCGTGCAGATATAGTTTTGCTGTTTCAAAGCAAACTCGTCCGAGGTGCGATGATGGACGTGAAGTTGCGCACGAGGCGACGAAAGTAGCAGCCGAGGCCAACGAAAGTTTTTAGTGCTTTCAGTGATGTGGGCATTGGGAAGTCAGTGACAGCTCGAAGCTTATCAGAATCCGGAAGAACACCCTCTCTTTTGTTGAGATGTCCCAACGTGGTTAGTTTTTGTGCTGCGAAGTGGCAATTATTGATGTTAGGCTGTAAGCCTGCAGAAATTACACACGTCAGAATCTTGTAAAAACGACCAAATGTGTCGGGAAATCAGCTGAAAAGACTACGATGCCGCTCAAATAACAGGAGCAAGTATTCCACTTGTGGGTACACAAGTTGGTGTCGATGATGCGCTGAAATCCCGCAGGCGCGTTGGAGAGCCCAAATGGCATGACTTTTAACTTATATAGGCAGGCCGGCGTTACAATGCCTATTTTGGGGTGATCACATTCAGCCATTAGTACCTGCCAATACCCAGAACGTCAATCCAAGGATGCAAAGTACTCGACGCCTTGTAAACAGTCAAGAGCATCATCGATTCTATGTAGTGGGTGAACGTCTTTCTTCGTAATCTTGTTTAAGCGGTGATAGTCTACGCAAAACTGAACAGTGCCATCTTTTTTTCTTTTCTTTACCCGAACCACAGCTGTTGACCAAGCGCTTTGAGAAAGCTTATGACTCCACGTATAAGCATGTCATCTACTTGCTTCCTAATGACGCGGCGGTCATCGGCGGAAACGCAGTAAGGACGCTGTCGCAGAGGCGAGTGTGAGCTGGTGTCAATAGTATGAGCGATACTCGTGGTGCGGCCCAAAGCAGGTTCTTGAAAGTTTAAAGAAAAGCGAAACTTGTTAAGGAGAGCAAAAAGTTAGCGGTGATGCGAGGGGGGATGGTCGGCATCAATAGCATTGTCGAAGGCTGGTGAACTTCATGGTTCAGACGCATGAGTGCTTCCGACGATGTGACATGGGTTTCATCGGTCAATATATTATCATCAATATAATCGACAGGTTGTACATATCCTAAGCTTTTAACACAGAGTGATCGAATAGGTAGTTGCAATGGTCGGTAACCAGCATTTTGGTTGAACCAGATGCAATTTTAAGGAGGGCAAATGAGAGAACAATGCCCTTGCCATTTAGTAAGAACTGCAGATAGCGTAAACACCACCGTGGCGTCAGGTTGCGCCACACATGAAAGGCTAATAGGAACTAAAGCTTGCGGAGGCAAGGTGATGTTGTCAGCGATGAGTTTGCAGAGCAGAGAACGGTAGGGCGATAGAAATTCACATGTTGGCAGAAGGGACACTTCCGCACGTGAACAATTGATGATAGCTCATTTCATGTTCAGAATTCCCACTCAGGATGAGGTCGTGAGAGCAAGATAATAGAACGAAACATTGCATAATGTACAAAACGTCCTAGATGACGACGCGCGCCGTACACACAGCCGAGGGCTGAATGCGTTGCGCGCTAGCCGTGAACAAAATCACGCCACAGAGAGATGTGGTCACTTTCTTCAGTCTGGGACAAAAATTTGCGTTAATCACAGAAACGGCGGCCCCAGTATTAATTAGCGCTAGTCTGGCAAATCCCTAAACATCGACATCAATAACATTTTGCGGCGAAAGTATAGATCTCGAAAATTGCGCAGAAGTTGCAGTTCTTGCCTCCGTAACTGCACTGATTAGTTTCCCTCCTCAGGAAGTGGTCGACGACGCATAGAGGATGACGTCGGTGATGAGGGTTGGGAAACGAGAAGTTAATGGGTGGCCATCCGAGTAGGAGTGTCTCTGTCATATGCAGACATGGTGGAATGCTGCGGCGCGTAGGTAGACATTCTAAAAGACGCGTAGGCAGGTGTGAGACGGCGACGGCAGAAGCATGCAATATGGCCAGTTATACCACACGCGAAGCAGATAGCAGTCGCGGAGAGCCTCACATGGACAAGACGTCTTTTTCCCTGTCCCTAGTCCTTTCATTTTGGCAGGTTTTGCTCACTCCCGTGGGCGTAATAATTCCTCGTATAAACCCCGAACTGCACACTTGAGTATAGAGCTTTTTAGATCTCCAAGGCTTAGCACGTGATTTCTTAACCCCCTTTTTGTTTTTTATCATTGTTAGTCTCATTACTATGGCACCACTCTGGAGTATCCCTGAATGCCATTGGTAATGGCGGACGGCCTGCCTAAGGGATTCCCGTCAGGTTATGCCCTCGACTTGGCAGAAAGAGCCAAGGCCTTCGACTTACTGCTCAAAACCGTGGCACAGGTCTTGCACACAGGAATGGCCGGCAGACCACGCGCGCCGCGTCCCTCACCTACCTCCAGCACACGTACCAGTGCAGGGAGACTCAAGGCAGCCACGAGCCTGTTGTCCGAACCTCCGCAGCAGACCGCGAGCAACGCTGGTCCAAGGCTATGGGCACGAACAGCCAAAACTTTTATACCGAGAAAACGCCAAGTAACAAGAAGGCAGACAGCCACCACCGCCATTTTAGGGACGCCCGTGATCCCGGAGGACTGGTTTTCTGCCAGGAGACAGAAATACAAATCACCAGGGGTATTGAGGTTGGCTACCCAGAAAAGACAGAATGTGAGCTGTCTCCCTCCCCTCAGAAGAGCGGCGCAGCCAGCAGTGGTTCTTCCCCCATTACTGAAATGTCGTCCCCCACCTCCTCCTCACCGTATTCACACAACACGCTGGCCTCCTCCCCCAACACCTCTGTAGAAGGCAGCAGCCCGGAACAGGAGCCGGGCTCCTTCTCCCTTTGGTGACTGACGACACAGGGACACCTGGAAAGACAGCCGTTTCTACACCGCAAGCCGAGGGAGAAAAACAAGTTTTCCTCTCGGTCCCGACTACACCTCCTATAAGACAGTCTACTCAGCTACGCCGGGATGTAAACAAATCCAGCGCATCTCAAGGAAAGCAGCCATGCCCCCTCACTCGCAAAAGCTGTGTGCTGGGGCCGCCCGAAGAACCATTTCTTTCACTGCCATACACAATGGCTCCAAACGGCACCAAGCTCTGCGAACCACAGGTTCCTACCACCAAGACCTGGCAAAAGAACCAGGATGTGCAAAAACCTGCGGTTTCGGCTCAATAACGTACCCTACCCCCTTAACTACTTGTGAGTCTTGGGTCCACTTCACAGCTGGAGACCATTCTCTGAATGCCAACCGCCAGAAAAAACTACTTTCGGTCTGCGACACAAGAGGCAATCTCCGCACAATTAGCGGCAGTTGAGGGATCACACCGCATGCGAATTTCGGCCGCGATGTTATTGCGGTCGATGCTGCCGCGGGAGCCCCACTCGCCCCCCTCCTCGCAGTTTATGACATCTGTGAGATCCCCGTGCGTGCCAGGCAGGCGTCAACCAACACCTGCTGTGGAGTAATCCACAACATCGACCCAGCACTCACGGAGGAGGAGCTACCCGACAACATCGCATCGCAGCTCCCTGCACTGTAATGCATGCGATCCGGACGCAATGTCGTCATGTTCTCTGGACGGAAACCTCCACAGAACATAGAACTTTACAAAAAATGACGGCCGGTCCGTGCTCGCCGCCATCGTCCTGTGCAGTGCGAACGGTGCGGTTGCTACGTCCACATGGACATCACCTGCAACACACATGAATGTTGTGTGCGCTGTTGCAGGCGACACCCGCGTGCCGATCGCACCGCGCAGCGCCCGCGTTGTATATTCTTTCGTGCCACCCATCTGGCCATGGAAAGCCCCTGTCCTCGCTGACAAAACGAGCGTCAGCTACTAGAAGTCCGTGCGCAATTGACCCACCCCTCGACACGCCGCGAGGCCTTTGCAGTTGTTCGCAAGAACAACCCTACGGCACAGAGTTCTGCCACTTGAGAGGGGTTTTCACATGCGGCGGCCGCTGGTGGCTCTACTGCTCATGCATCAACGAACACCACCACCGCCCCAGAGAACGCCTCGGCGATCTCGGTGCTCGCGGCTGCAGTTCGTGCCGCGTTGTACTTCCTCCCTCGCGAATGTCCGGTTCGCCCGCTCTGCATAGCCGCGCTGCCTACGCAACAAGCTTTGACACATCATGGCGAGTAAGGACTGTGCACGGCGGCCCCGCATCTTTCAGTGGAAGTGTTGTTCTTCGAGCCGTCGTCACAGGGAGCTCACTGAGTACTTGCGCATCAACGAGTACCACATCGTCACACTACAGGAGGCTTATGTACGCGAACCAAATGTAGACTTACTGGTTACACAGACTACCACTGTAGAGCGAGGTGTCAAGCGCGCGATTGCGACTTAGACGGGTGCTGCGATCCCACACATTCTCCCGCCCGCTCTTACGCCTCCATCTACGTGCGCAATGTACTCGGACATTGCACTGTTAATGTTTCTGACACCCAGTGCAGTGAGGTTGAATGTGTGGCGGTTAAAGTGCGTCTCGGGCAGTGTTACACGGCAGTCGCGTGTGTCTATGTTTATCCTGTCCACAGGTGGGACACGGCATTCGTGACCCGTTTGGTGCGACGCCTTTACGGTGACTGTGTAATTTGTGGAGACTTCAACTCACACGATACGGCTTGGCGGAGTGGCCACATAGACTGCAGAGGCAGACACCTGTTGGATACGATTGCTGGGACAGGCTTGCTTATTAAAAATACGGGATGTCCGGCTTTTGTCCGTCGCGGCGTAAAGAGCAGTGCCAAAGACCTCTCACTTGTGAGTGACTATTGCCGGTACGACTGGAAGAGGGAGGCAGACACGTGGGGCTCAGATCATTACCCTCTTTACCTAGAGCCACTTGATCAGCACCGCGTGGGCACGCGCACATACACTGTTACTGACTCGCCGCGTTTTCGGCAACTCTGGGCTGCCTCCCCACCTTCTGGTGTCGTCTATTTCTCGCACGTCACCCGCTGCGTCGAGGCGCCCTCGCTTAAGTGCACAGTGCCAGTGGGAACACCAGTTCCGGACATAAAACTTCTCAATGTACGCGTGTGTGGGCAACTGTGGGCGCAGGCTAGCCAGATGAGGACAGAGGACGTTCGAGGACAACGAGAGACTTTTATACACACGAAGACGGACAAATGGATACACACAACATAAACTCACACAGATATACACGCGCTAACAGTCCTACGCGAAGAGAGTTATTGTTCTTGTTCATTCACTCACATTCTACGCTTGGGGCGTGAACGTTGCTCTTCACCTTGAGCTCTCTGGTAGTCAGGAGGCGCGATGCCTGGTGCTTGCGGAGTTCCTACCGAGGCGGGGCTCGGTCTAGAAGATAACCGCCAGGGCCATCCCAGTACGGTGGTTAACGCCTGGGCTTGCCACCGAGAACAGCGTACCGCCGACTGCCGCGAACAGAGCTGGGACAGCGTCTCGCTCCGAGACCAGAACAGCAGCTGGCCGTGACGAACGCCGCTTCAGACCAACGTGGGTGCGAGATGGGGCGATGCCCAGTCCAGGACGCAGCCGAGGACTTCAACGCCGGGACGAGGCCCGGACACGGAGGGTCGGAACGAGCAGCCGGGGCGTGGCCCGAACCTGCCCTTGCTCTCTGCTCTCTGGCGAGGTGGGGCGATGCCCAGTTCAGGACGCACCTGAGGACTTCAACGCCGGGACGAGGCCCAGACACGGAGGGTCAGAACGAGCAGCCGGGGCGTGGCCCGAACCTCTCCTTGCGTTCTGCTCTCTGGGGTCAGCCGAGCTGTCCCCGTGGCTCGGGAGCCTTTCACGTGGTACGCGCACGAGCACGCGCATAGGCGCGCTCATAGTTTTACCGCTATCACCATCATGACGATTCCCGCGCACCCTGAAATACTAAATCGGCCCCGCACACCGATTTTTCTACGTCAAGCATGACGCACACTCTCCAGGGCAGCGTTTTATACCACATCTTCCCCCCAGTTCAAGAACAGCGAAACGCTGGGTTAAAAAGGGTCGACATATTCATAGAGTAGACAACTGTAACAATACGCATAAACTGAACACATTCAACGTTATAATGTTTTGTCTTTGACGATGTACCAAGGGCGTCCACACACGGAATGCACGGCACCGTACGCTCGTGACCCGATGCCTAGGCCAACGACCACTCACTCATGCCGTTGCGGGGAACACATGAACTTTCTGGACACCCCACACGATGGCGAGGCATTCCGCAGCTCGTACTTTTTGAGCATGTTGATGTGGAAGACAGTTGTTCTGTGACCAAGGTCCACAGCATAATCCACTGGGCTTTTCTTGTCTGTCACAGTGAAGGGGCCCTTCCATGTTAGTATCAATTTGTTGTGATCGGCGGGTAGCAGCACGAGAACTTTGTCGCCCACGCTTAAGTCCCGCTTCTTCGCCTTGCGATCATAGTAAGTCTTCTGACGAACATGTGCCTTCGCAAGTTCCTGAGATGCTATTTCACAGGTTCGTTGCAGACGTTCCCGCAGTTCTACGATGTATTCATAGGTTGACTTGGTCGCGTCATCCAACTTTGGGTTAGTCCACAAGTCTCTCAAAATCGTCATTGGGCCGCGAACGTACCGGCCATAAAGCAACTCGAATGGTGAGTATCCCGTACTCTTTTGTGGCATCTCCCGATACGCGAAAAGGAGAGGGCTGAGGTAGCGGTCCCAATTTTTCGGGCTTTCCCGACTCATTCGGCGGAGCATTTGCTTCAACGTGCCGTTGAATCGTTCGACTAACCCGTTTGCCATCGGATGGTAAGGGGTTGTCGGTAATTGCCTGATAGATAGTAGCCGGCTGAACTCCTTCATAACCGACGACATGAAGCTTGTCCCGCGGTCGCTTACAATTTCGCGTGGTAGACCAACTCGCGACAGCATTTCCATTAGTCCTTCTGCCACGACCTTGCTTTCACTCGAAGGAAGTGCGATGGCGTCTGGATATCTCGTTGCAAAATCCACCATGGTTAGAATGTACCTGTTGCCCTTGGAAGATGTCGGTGACAAAGGACCGATGATGTCGATGCCCACACGTGAAAACGGGGTCTCAATGATTGGCATGGTACCTAGCGGAGCCCGACCAACCAAATGGCGCGGGACAGTCCGCTGACAGATATCGCAGGACTTCACAAACCTTTTGGTTTCTGATTGAACACCTGGCCAGAAGAATTCGGCAAGAACACGGTCAGTTGTTCGGGATATCCCTTGGTGTCCGGCGAGGATACCTTCATGGGCTAGTTTGAGCACAGTCTCTCGCAGTTGTCTCGGTACGACCAGTTGTTCGAGTTCCTTCTCCGAGAGTAGCTTGTGCTTCCGATACAAGATACCATCTACAAGAAAGAAGCAGGTTTCGCGATTCTTTACTATTAACTTTTTACCAAGACTCTCATAACAATGCCGTAACGATGGGTCATTTCTTTGATATTCCTCAAGCGTCACTTTATCTATGATTGGGGTAGTGGCTTTCAGAACAGGTAGCCTGGCTGTGGCGCGTGTTTCTTTCACTGCTGCAGCACTATCACCGAGTGGTGCTTGATCTGCGGGTCTATGAGGTGTGCAAGTTGTCTCTACTGTCATTGGTAAGTAGCCTGAATCGTTTCCGACATCCCTTTGCGTGTCGTCCGCGATGATGGGCACAGGCGAGTTAGCGAGTTTTCTGACTACCTTCCCTCCGCTGTAATCACGATGCCTCTCACGATGCTGTTGAGGCTTGCGCGAATATTCTAGCTCTGTAGATCGGGCACCTTCGATGTTGCCTAGCACGACATCGTATAGAGGGTTCTTCATGCATTTAACTCGCACGACACCGGTGAAGAACGGAGTGTCAATAGAAACGATTGCCTCCGGCAAGTTGTGCACTGTTCTGTCGAGCAGAAAAACCGGACTTGTAGTGCCCGTAAACTTCCCTTCCGGGACAAGCCCTTCTCGTACCACTACCGTGTTGCATCCCGTATCTCGAAGTACAGATACAGTTTTGCCCTCAAGCAATCCTCTCACTACAGGCAGAGTTCCGACATCAGCCACAGTTGGGGTATGCGTCGACGTCATATTCACGACCGGGATAGTCTCCCCAGTCTGGAGTACGACGTACCGTTCATCCGGTTTCTCCGGTGTCTCAGCGTTGTCTCCTTCTTTGGGTGACAGCGCGCACGACGCCAACTGCTTTTCCTGGGTTCGAGTTGTCTCCACAGACGAACCGTTTCTGCCACTCGACCAGCCTGTTGCTGACTGGTTATTTCTTGTCCGAGACCAACATTCAGATGCACGGTGCCCTGTCTTATTGCACAAGAAACAGAGACTTTGGCCCTTAAACTGGCGCTTAGCAGTTTCTGCTTTACGAGCATCTGCTGAGCTCTCCTTAAACAGCTTGTCCTTGCCCAAATTGAACAAATCTTGGGCTTCCAGAAAGCAGTCTGTGTTCTGCGCTAAAGAGTGCAATTTCTTACAGTTCCTCTCCTTCAGAAACACCCTCAGGGTGGGTGAGCATCCCTTCATGAACTGTTCTGAAATCATTACGTCGCGAAGAGCGTCATATGTTTTCTCGACATTTGCCAGCTCCATCCAACGGTCGAAATGACCTGCTATGCGACAAGCATATTGGAGCCCCGTCTCCTTGTCCTCTGGTCTCGCCTTGCGAAATTTCTCGCGGTATCCTTCAGCCGTATACCGGAATCGTAACAGCAATGTTGCCTTCACCTGATCATAGTCGGTGGCGGAAGCAGAGTCAAGTCGACTAATCACGGATAACACCTCTCCCGTCAGGCACAAGCTGAGCGAAAAGGCCCATTTGCTCCGAGGCCACTCCTGAGACACCGCGACGCGCTCAAAACGCTGCAGATATGCGTCGAGGTCATCTCGCATCTCGTTGAACGGTGGCAATAGCTTGTGCGGGCCACAGCTATCCATTACAGCTGGGGACGCTGCGTCATCGCTTGCCGGTCTTCCTATCTCTCCCGCGTTCGAACCAGTCTTCTGCTCTTGCAACTTTAGCTTCAATAGCAAAACGCGCTCCTCGGCTTGCAGCCGTCTTTCCTCCAGCGCTATCTTTTCTCGCTGCTCGTCGCGAACTTGCGCACGAAGGTCCCTTTCGATAACGCGCTCCGCGTCAACCCATTCCTGCAGTGCCGATCCTGTTAGACCCATGTCCGTTCCGATCGCGTGCAATTTCTCTAAATCCATCGGTTCGTCCCGCCCGTCTGGCTCTCGGCAAGAAGGTAAGGCCGATCTATCCTGGCAAGGCTCGCCAAAATTTGTGGGCAACTGTGGGCGCAGGCTAGCCAGATGAGGACAGAGGACGTTCGAGGACAACGAGAGACTTTTATACACACGAAGACGGACAAATGGATACACACAACATAAACTCACACAGATATACACGCGCTAACAGTCCTACGCGAAGAGAGTTATTGTTCTTGTTCATTCACTCACATTCTACGCTTGGGGCGTGAACGTTGCTCTTCACCTTGAGCTCTCTGGTAGTCAGGAGGCGCGATGCCTGGTGCTTGCGGAGTTCCTACCGAGGCGGGGCTCGGTCTAGAAGATAACCGCCAGGGCCATCCCAGTACGGTGGTTAACGCCTGGGCTTGCCACCGAGAACAGCGTACCGCCGACTGCCGTGAACAGAGCTGGGACAGCGTCTCGCTCCGAGACCAGAACAGCAGCTGGCCGTGACGAACGCCGCTTCAGACCAACGTGGGTGCGAGATGGGGCGATGCCCAGTCCAGGACGCAGCCGAGGACTTCAACGCCGGGACGAGGCCCGGACACGGAGGGTCGGAACGAGCAGCCGGGGCGTGGCCCGAACCTGCCCTTGCTCTCTGCTCTCTGGCGAGGTGGGGCGATGCCCAGTTCAGGACGCACCTGAGGACTTCAACGCCGGGACGAGGCCCAGACACGGAGGGTCAGAACGAGCAGCCGTGGCGTGGCCCGAACCTCTCCTTGCGTTCTGCTCTCTGGGGTCAGCCGAGCTGTCCCCGTGGCTCGGGAGCCTTTCACGTGGTACGCGCACGAGCACGCGCATAGGCGCGCTCATAGTTTTACCGCTATCACCATCATGACGATTCCCGCGCACCCTGAAATACTAAATCGGCCCCGCACACCGATTTTTCTACGTCAAGCATGACGCACACTCTCCAGGGCAGCGTTTTATACCACAGCGTGGCTTGCCGGAAGTTCCAGCACCGTGTGACTAAAAGCGACCGCAAGGAGCTCAGGACACTTTATAATCCCCTTTTGCCGCGTGTCGCCAACACGCATGGCAAAGATGAGACCGCTCCTGGGGCAGTCTATGCGTTCCACTGGACGACCCGCGACGCTCCGCACGTGCGTGGAGAATATTCAGTGCCGTTCTCTGCCCCGTTCAGTTACGTTTTCCAGCCCTCGCGATTGCTGTTGCACATTGTCTCACTTATCAGCAATTGGCCGAGCTACTGAATGACAATCTCCACATCAGTACTCTTGAAAGCTTACCCGACGTTCCCCTACTCCCGCTGCACCATCGCCGAGAGTAGTTCAAACCTCGCCGCTTTTTCCTCTCCGCCGGCATGCGCAATCAAGTACGCGCTTTGTACACTGAGGATTTCACTCCCGGGGAGTCGCCCCTGGCTGTGGCGTCGCCCAGCCAGGGGCGACGCCACAGCCAGCATCTGGTGACATACCAGATGCTTCGAAACATAGATAAGTCCCAGCTCCCAGTGCTTTTGGCCGCCTACGAAGATGTGTGGCGCACGGGGGTAGTGCCACAAGAGTGGCGCGAAGCCATCGTCGTCCCCGTGCTCAAGAAGGGCAAACCGGCCTCGGAACCAGCGTTCTATCGCCCTATTTCTCTTACCTCCGCCGCGGGCAAGCTTTTCGAAGCCATGGCACTGAGGAGACTTGAATTGATTGTTCAGGCACCGGATGTTTTCTCGCCTTTACAGTGCGGCTTCCGCCGTTCGCATGCCACTGCCGACGCCCTTGCCGACGTCATTGCAACGCTAGAGGAGGCACATCACAAAGGAGAGGCCGGCTACTTTATCCTGCTAGACATCAAGGCTGCCTTCGATTCCCTACCACACCCCACCATTCTGAATGCGGTGCGCGAACTTGGAGTGACCGGCGTCCTCTTCACGTACATCGCTGCCTTCCTTGGCAGCAGAACCATGCGTGTGCGCGTCGGTGGAGTCCTTAGTGGGCCGCGTCTCATGAGTGTCAGTGTTCCGCAGGGCAGTATACTCAGCCCCTTCTTCTTCAATCTTTCCCTGAGTGACATCGACGATTACATTCCCCGTGCTCTGTCCTGTGACGTGCGCGTGGCGGTCTACGTGGACGACAGTGCGGTGCTCGCGGCGGGACCTGTGCCCAGTGGCCGGTGCTTTCGCACCAGTGTCCAAACCGTGCTGGTTTCTATTGACGCGTTCATGACGGTCAGGGGAATGAGGCTTTCTCCAGCGAATACTGAAGCGATGCTGCTGCACCCCAGCTAAGGCGCCCAGCGCTACATACCGAAGTTCACTCTACGAACAATCCTCATCCCTTGGAAGAGGTGAGTGACATACCTTGGAGTGCAGCTGCACCAACGCCTCAACTGGTCACCAGCGGTCAGCGACCAGCTTCGAAACGCGCAAAGGGTCGCCTCTGCTGCTCGAGTGCTCCTTGCTCGCGGCAATGGTGTACACCGTCCCTAGCCAACAAAATGGCTGCGGCACGCTTTTTGTACGGCCTTCCTACCACGGCGCTTACGCGTTCCAACTGGGAGACACGGGATGCAGCGCGTCGTATTGCAATTCGCCAGTTTTTCAGCTTGACCAGATCATCTCAAATCTTCCCAACAATCGCTTAGGCGGGAGACATGCCGCTGTCAGTCTGACCCAAATTTTGAGCGCTTAATCACATAGAGCGTATGAAACGCTTGCGTCACGGACAGCAGCTGGTGTTCTGGCTCTCTCACTTCCACACTCACAGATGCGGCAATGCGCTGCGGCGTTCTACGCCCTCGTCCCAAGCTCACCAGATGTAAATGACCTATAGTGCCCCGCCCTGCCAGCATCGACTTCTGAAGGTTCGGACACGGTTACAGGGAGTGGCAAGCAAGCAGACGACGCCAAAATGTGCGCTTCGACATGAAATTCCGCCACTTTCGACGAACTTCTCGCGGGGCAACTCCTCGTCTTTTCTGATGGTTCAGTGTTGAACGACGGTTGTGCCGCGGCTGCGTGTGTGGTGCCTTCGCTGGAGCTTCACAATCAGTGCCGCATTGCCTGCGAGGCATCGTCGAATATAGCCAAACTCGCAGCGCTTGACCTCGCCGCCGATGCCCTCCTTCAATTGAGAGTTCCGTCGGCTGCCGTTCTCTCGGACTCATGTGCTGTGCTCCAACTGCTCGCGCAAGACTCCCGCAGACCTCTGGTTGCCACGCACATCGCGCGAAAGCTCGAAGCAGTGCAGGACCTCAGGTGTGATCTTGTTCTGCAATGAATACCAGCGCATGTTGGAATATTCGGCAACGAAGCGGCCGATGACCTCGTCAAGGATGCGCACTCTCCGGGAATGCCTGTGACTATAGCGGTGAGCACATTCGACGTGGCACGGCTTCGCACACGGTGCTCCGTTACCGCTCGCCACCCGGGCCCACGAGTTGCGGCAGGGCATCCACCACGCCCACTCCCGAAAACTGGATGTTCGAGAGAGTAGCGTGCCCTTCTTCTCCGCCTGCGCATCGGCTGCTACCGCCCGGCGGAACGGGTTCAAAGACAGTCGAAACGGGAAGACCCAAACTGCCGTCGATCCCCGCAGCCTGAAACACTCCATCACATTATCTTCGAATGTTAGGAAAATTCGTACGCGCGCAGATCACTATTCGGTGCTCACAACACACTGTTAATCTCAACCACCACTGTTGATGGGATCCTCTTTACCCATGCGAACGCATGCCTGGTGAAGCGCCCGCAAGCTGCCCTTTTCATCTTCCTTAAGATTTCTGCGCTATTTGAGCGCTTGTGACCTGAAGGAACATTAGTGCCTCCCAATCGAGGTCTACTGGACTCCTGTTGGTGAGTGCAACGGACTACAATTTTTTCCGTACAGAGATTACACGCTTCAGTGAGTGCTTCACGCTCTTTCTGCGACGCGCCCATCTAATTCGTTGTCCTCCTCTGGATGGCGAGATCTCTCCGGCCCTCGGGAGCTTTCCTAGTCAGCTGCGCATGGCGCGTGGGGGCTTGTGAGTGTGTTGCGGGAAGCAGAATGAACGACCCTCACCTCTTTTTTTCTCTTCTCTAATCGTACCCTCCCTATATTTTTATTCCCCAGACACCATTCCTGTGCTGACCTGTTGAGCTGTCCTTGTAAGGACAGACAGTTACGGGTCGGCACGTTTCTCTTCTTTTCTTCTGTTATAATCACTTATATATATTAGCAAATAGGATGGTTGTCATTGGTGCGCCACTCAATAGATAAACGAAAAAGCGAGGTGGGGGCCGGTAAACTGGAGGCGAGGGCGGAGAAGGTGGAGCCGTAAAGAAGACTGGATGTGCGGGGGTCATGCGCCCACAGCTGCAAAGCTTAGAGGTGAAGGAGGCGCAGGTAGGCGTAGACGGTGGTCTAGAGATCAGATAGCACAGAAGTAAGGGGCCGGAACTCTAGGGAGGGCATCGAAAATTTTGGTGCGTAAAGCCTGCTGCAGTGTTGAAGGCAGGCTTCCGGTGGGCGCGTCGCTATGGATGAGCAGGGAAAGCTGCCAGGCGACTTCCTCTCTGGTGAAGTCTTTGATCTGGTTTGGCAGAGTTCCTTGGCAAATGTTGGTATTTACGAGTGGGACGGCGGAGGTCGAATCTATTGGTGGGACTCCCAGTCGGGCTATGGAACGCTGACGGCGCAATTCATCAAAGCTCTGGCACAGGCTTACGAAGAGTGGTACCGTGGTTGAGCTTTTTGTCAGCAACTTCTGGAATGCGCCATCCTCGATGCCTTTGAGATCCTGTCGAATTTTTTCTTCTTCAGGTATATGTGAGTCAACACGCCTGGAGATGTGGAGCACATCTTCAATATACATATTAAAGGACTCGCCAGGCTTCTGGGCTCGGTGACGTAGACGCTGGTCAGCGCGAAGCTTGCGGACTTCTGGTCAGCTGAACGCTTCGGTCACGAGGGTCTTAAAGGTGGACCAGATGGTGATGGCGGTTTCGCGGTTGGTAAGCCAAAGCTTAGCAATGTCAGTCTAGCAAAAGATAACATAGGCGAACTTAGAGTCCTCATCCCACTCGTTGCTGGCGCTTGCGCGTCCGTACAAGGATATGATGGTTCAGCGAACTGGGAGCGCAAGCGTAAACACAGACACAAAGCAAAGAGAAGCCACACAGCACGAGCGCGCAACTAACAACTAGACCAGTTAGCTGAGCGCTCGTGCTGTGTGCCTCCTCTTTGCTTTGTGTTTGTGTTTCGCCCGCGCTCCCAGTTCACTGAACCGTCATGAATTACCAACTAGCCCACCTTTCTATCCTATTGCGTACAAGGAGAACCAGTCTTCGACGTCTTGCTCACCGCTGCCTCTGTCATTGGTGGGTCCCGTTGACGAGTAGCGCCGTGGCAGTTAGACGGGGCAACCGATGGTGGCGGCCATGCTAGGATAGGCTGGTTGGCGACTGCGTCATTCATGTTGTGCAGTAGTCTCTCAGCCAACTTGCGAGAGCGGATCTTTAGGTCTACTTGCGGATCTAAGCAGCCTCAACCAAATGTGATGTTATTTATTCAACCAAAGAAGTCGCGACGGGGTAGCAACAGAAAATGGCCGTACGGCAAGTCTAGCAAAGGCGGCATGGGTTCTCGTGCAATCGTAGCGCGGGGTGTTTTCGTTCTCTTTTGAAAACGCATACGCGTTGCTGCATATGCTCCATAACATATGAAACTGTGGTCACTTCTAGGATGTCGTCTCATTTTTATTGGTCTGACCCTTTTCTACCACCAGCACTGGTAATTTTATTATATACCTCATTTCATGGCCTGTTTGATAAGCTATTAACTTTTTAGTTGTTTCTTGTGATTGAATTGATTGTTAGCTGTGAAATATTTCATAATAGACAATAATATTTATGAGACACTTCGGCAATGATTTTAAACTCCAGAACTTGTTTGGCTAATTTTGCATCTGTTCCTGAAACGCCAATAGCTGCTCTCAAAGCTGTCGTTTTTTTCCGCTCCGGAAACACTTATGGCTGCTCCAAGTGGTACTTGTTCTTCACTAAAGTCTGCTCAAAAAATGTAGTTTCGCTTCCATCACTGCATTGTTGGCCATAGTGGCACTTTTCACACGATGCGTAAGTTGAAGCGTGAAAGAAATACCGGTTCTGGTATGGTGCTCGTTAAGCTATTGTACAAGTGCTCTTAGAATGATTCGGAGCACTGAACACGCAGCCTCTCACTGGCGAAAGGCACCCGTGCATAAATACAGGCAAGGTCTGGGCATACGTGGTCTACCTAGCGAGCAGATTTATCACCTAATGCATCTAGATTCGCATTGTCTCTTTCCAATAGTGTAATGCTAGGTGCTGTTCAACAAGGGCTGACGGCGAGAGCATTTGGCATGCTGTGCTCCATAATTCATAGGTATAAAAACTGTTTGATTCCTCGCGAAGTGCACTCGCGATTACCAGCACCAATTCTAGACGACCACCTGCGAGTAAGGTGGCATGGCTATAACAGCCTTGCTGCCGTTTTCAAACCGCCTTGGTCGGTTTTGCGAAGTATTGATTCTTGCCGTTATTATCTGGCGATCAATGTTTCTACACTCTAAGACAAAACAGGGTTAAAAGGGTGTGTGGTTTATCTTTTTGGGGACTAATGGGGCTGCCACGACCATTATTTCTTTAATGACTAACGGCACACGGTCTAACAGTTAGTCCCCTCAGACGAGCTTAAGGGACTAACATTTAGTCCTCACATATACACCTTAGTGAGTGACTGTTAGTCCCACAATTCACCTCAAAGGACTAACATTCAGTCCTCACATTTGCACCTTATGGGGCAACTGTTCCTCCCCACATTTACACCTTATCGGGCAACGGTTAGCCCTCACAGTTGTACCTTGCCGGACGAACGGTTGATTCACTCAAACACTCCAATCAGATGAACTTTGTATCCCCAGTTCAAACATTGTTTTATTTTGTTTATTTACCACCAGGCTCAATACTTTTTTCGCCTGTTTTTCTGCGCAGTGAGCAACAGATTGCGCAGAGCAGAACACGCGAAAAAGTATTTAGCCATCTATGTGTAAATGCTTTCACAGTCACGGCAAAAACGTAATACAAATGTGAGACATCAAAATCTTTTATTTTTCTACGTACACATGAAGTTTCTCCATACTTTTACGTGAATTCATGGTGAAGTGTACAAGTCGAGTCTCTTGTCAAATCTTGTTCACTCCTTGGGGAGCTCCTCCGACGGAAATGATAGATGACAGGCATTGAAGGTGCCAGCGCACGCAGCGTCTGCTTGTTGTGTTCCCAAGGCTGCACGTACAATATTACATTGATAATAGTTAGACATTTGTGACAGAAGACGAAGATGCACGTATATGACAAGTACGTGCACCTTAATATAAAAACAAGCGTTAAAATAAGACACACAAATAACTTTATCTTCACTGGTCGCACGGTCCTTTTGAAGCTGCTCTGACAAAAGAGATGGATCACAAGCATCTGTGATCCATCTCTTTTGTGAGCACACACCATGCGCACACACCATGCATTTTGGGCACACACCATGCTGAAGACTGTGACGCCAGCGCACACAGTCTTCAGCATGGTGTGTGCCCACGGCTGCACAATAAGTATGTAAAATAGTTAGTCGCACGTGACAGAGGTTGAATACAAATGCATATGAGTAATACGTGCAAGGTGAAATGAAAACATACGTGATATATGACATGCTAATATTTTCACCGTGATGTCACACATCGTCAAAGACTCACTTCGATCCCCGTAGCGCTGCAGGTTAGGAGCGGCGGCCACGTCTAGAACTCCGTGCACCACCGTGCCGCTAACAAGTCGGCGAGTCCTAAGCGAGCGACGTCGTTCAGCTCGAGCAAGCGAGCGCGAGACCCAACACGGTGCTGCACGCGGAGTGTCTGCGGTCAGCGAAATTCGAACAGGAGAGCGAGCGTACGTTTTGCCACCGCCACGAACACCGCCGAGCTGGTTTGAAGCTAGCGCCGAAGAAATCGATGGTAATGCGGCAGTTTTCACAAACACGAGCGAGTGCAGCACGCAAACGCGAGTCCGTCACCGCGGCCAACAGACGGCGCCGAGCGGGCCGAGCTGCTTGCGACCGACTGACGGTAAAGCCACCTGTAAATGCGAGCAATTTTCAGCGAGTGCCGACGCTAGCGAAAGCCCCGCCAGCCCGTGCTCGTGCACTTATAGCGCGCGACATACTACAATCAAGCTCTTTACAAGAACCCACAACGTGTTTTCAACGACTCCCAACACAGCGACGAGGTCTCAGCCCAATATCGTCATCCCGGAGCTCATCGCGGTGGCGAAGACAGGCGAGCACTCGATGAGTGAGCGTGTGGGAGGCCGACGGCAATGGCGGCCAATTTCCAGGCGGTCGCAAAGCACAGGCAAACTGCAGACGTCGAAGCTGGTCTTCGCGATGAATTTTGTGCGTACGATATACAACACGACCGAGCCCATAGCCGGCAAGCGTGATCCGTATCGCACACGCGACGAGTAGAATAAATAATGATAACCTACTTGCCAAAGAACCCAGCGCTGTTTTTTGCCCTGAGTCGGACTGAAGTATATATCCGTCTTCTCGGCTGCCATATTGGCCTTCCCTACTGTTCCTGTCTGGTGTTGGTCGCGACTATCTTGAAGCCAGAGATAAACAGCACGGCGTGGTGACGAATTAAGACTTGCCCCAGAGTCCATGGATGCAGCGAAGCGCATATGCAGCAGCTCACTCTCATCCAAGCGTTCACACAAGCACCACTTCGTAATTTTTAGATCGCCGAATCCAGACGGCCGTGGTCGAGCACTCTGAGCGCGATGCAACGCCAACTGTCGCCGTCAAAATACGGGAAAAGACTGAGCCACCAGAGAAGGAAAAAGGGAGGAGAAGAAGGCTGGTCACCTTGACAATGCTTTTCGTTCTGCCTGCAATCCGTGGGCGGTTCATCCCCTTTGGCGCGTGTGGTTTCGCGTGGCACGCTTCCCTCTTTGGTTGCTCCTCGACGGTCTATCCGTTCATCGCGCGCGCCTATTGGGTTCTGTTGCTCCTTTTTCCGGTAATTTCGCTTTTATAGTGTACTAACACGGTTGTACGAGGACGATTTCTACAGTCCCGCACTACCTTGCAGGGGTTTGTGACATCGCCAATAAAACATTTTAGAAAATGTAGCCAGGTGGCATGTTTGTAAACTCACATTTCAGGCAACGAACTGATTTAGTGTGTACGTCAATAAGCTCCTCACTACTCAAGAGTTGTTATTCGTGCACCGCATATCATGGTTTGCATATCTTCGTGCGTCAATAAATTGCAGAATCTGGGCGCTTGGTAATTAGTAGTTTTACACTTTGACTGCAATTCCGAGCTTGTTGCCACAGACAATGATTTTGTTTTGCGCTGAGTATGTATACTGTGGTATTCAGTAATAGTACGTCTCAGATAAATAAATAGCATCATAAGATATATATATATATGTATATATATATATGTATATATATATATATATATGTATATATATTATATATATATATATATATATATATATATATATATATATATAATATATATATATATATATATATATATATATATATAACAGTAAGAAAACGATTTAATTTTCCGTGCAAAATAAGGAAACTGAAATAAAACTGTTTGGTCTTTATGCCCATGGTCACATCAGATAAAAACGCCACTCTTTGCAGCGCTAGTTAGCCACATTCGTTGAATAATCTGGCAAAATGATAAAGAAGAAAAAACAAAAATTTGGCGCACTCGAATACGCATCCACACACGAAGGCTCATGTTTCAACTTGAAGCATTCGCATGCACAGCTCGCCAAAGAAACCAACCACCCAGCACTCTTATCAAAGCGCTAAGAAGCACCTTGAGCTACCATTTAGTAGGTAGCAACGCAAAGCAAATTTACGGGCACTATAGGGAGCAACGCTTGCCCTCTAGGTAGACTGCGCACGGGCAGACCATCGTAATACTCGGGCACGCTCGCCCAGTGAGTGGCAGCGTGTCCGGCGTTCCTAATTATTCCGAGAGCTCCTGTACACTACACACTTTTTGAAATTGCATAATCTTCGGCGCTACATTCAACATATTGCGAAATGTGTGATACGCAGCCAGTGTCTAGATGGGTGATCGCCTCAATGAATGCTTAGCACTTATGTATATTCTGAGTGCCCGCTGCTTCTAGCTATTCATTATTGTATTGCAGTTAATTCAATGCATAGTGCACATTGACGTCACCATGCCGTCATTTTTAGTACCAACTGGTTCATATGCTACGTGACCTTTTTATTTAAATGAAACGGGCTTTAATTTCCTATCAAGCATATTTTGCTACTCCTATGGTGCTCGCCTACCCCGTATCACCAAATCACGTTCAATGAGAGCTGTGTTGCTTACTTTCAAAGTACTTTTAGGTGCAGCACAGTTATGCCAAAGGAGAGCCTTTTCGAATAAAAAAAAAAGAAGTGTGGAGCACTTTAGGGGCCTTGTTTTTCGTCCACATGGGGCTCTCGTGTGGTACGTTGACGCTCATTACAAGCCATAACAGGGCTGACAATGCTCTGAATTAGGCAATATGAATGAAACAAATCTAAAATTATATAATTGAAGGGACTCTGAATTGGTTTTGCTGAATTTGCACACATTGTGCTGGTATGATTTTGTATACATTGGGCATTTCCAGCCGGCCATTTCTAATACGTTTCATACAAAAGCACGACATCATTCGGGCAGCTGATTTGATTGCATGAGTCCAGGTTAGTCACGAAGAATAAAATAACATCTGTTGGTGCTGCGGCAGCACTTGTTGAGCAGACATTAACCACTCTGTGAGCTTAGGCTCTGTTGCCAGATGGCAAACTGCCAGGTGCACTGAGCCATAGTCTCTAAGATAGCTTGCAGACAGGTTGCTCTCAGTCACGGAAGCCATGACTGAGGTGAAGCTCAAATAATCAAGTATAGGCACGAAAGCGCTCCAATCACCAAGATATCATTAGTTTGAACAGGCAAAGTAAAGGTGTGGAGAAGTGTTTAGATATAATTGCGACATGGCTTTGGTGCATTGTGCATTGCCTATTATGGCGTAGGAATGATTTTAGAATGCTGCGTAAACTCTGACTAAATTTTAAACAAATGTTTCAGGGTCACAATGAGAAATAACCACCAACACGAAGTATGACAGCGCACAAACACGCACAAAAATACGAAACACTGAACTTTAAACTTTTTCTCATGTTTTTTTTTTTGCTGGTGTGAGCTGCCATGCATAGTATTTATCACCAGCCGAGTAGCCCACAAGTGCAGTTTAAGGAACAAATAACCAAGAAGTTATTGTAGTAATATACTCAGATTTACTAAAAACACTACATACAAGTGAAACTAAGGCTCACTAAGTAAGCACAAGTGTGTAAGCAGCAGGTTAGAGAACAGGCGGCGAAGGGGCATGCGAATAAGAAACTGCGTGCATGCATTGCCAGACAGAGTAAAAGCTGCAGCAATCACTTCAATAAGGCATACAAGAAGGACATACACATCCATTGTCTTGGCACTTGAAAATTTAGGTGCGTATCATTGCTAGGTTGTTTTTAGGTTATTGTAAACTGTGAGACCACCTATACTTCAAGTAAAAGTACTTTTATGTTGCTGTTTGCTTAAGAATTTTGTACCTCAAAAGACAATATGGAAAGGCAAACGAACAGCGGTTTCACTGTTTTCACAAGAAAACAACATTGAATGGCAGGAGATGCCAAGCATTACTTTTATTGCCACTGTTCCGGAAAAATAGGAGGGTTCTCTCGTGGACCAATGGCAGAAATTGAAAAAAGACTCAAGGCAGCTACAAAATAGGCTAACTCAGTCTTGCGTCACTGAGAGCAAGAGAAAAAGGCGGGAAGACTTTAGTAACGCTCCAAAAGAAACTTTAGGGCCATGGTGAAAACGATGCTGAACACCAAAGCCTCTTTAGTGCAGAAGCTCAAGTGCTTGCAGGCAAGCATTCTTATTTGTTTAACTTTTTTCATTTGTCCTAACAGCATTATGTATTGGCTCAATTTGTACACATTTATTTATTATTTGCGTCATTTGGTGCACTTTCTTAGTAATTAGTCATGTAGGCTATTCCTTCCCAGCATTTCATTAGGAGTTATTTCTTAGTTTATTCATTTGTGTATGCATTCTACAGATTGTTGAAAAAACCTTGCACGTGATTGCATATCTGTTATTCTGTTTGATGGCAGCCTGCGTATTGTGCATATCGGAGGAAAGGTGTTGCTATCAGGCATGCTGAGTCGCTCTCGTTGTTCAAACAAAACAGACAGAGGTCTCGGAAAACGCAGTGCAATCTATTTTATGCAAAGAGCTGAACCTGCTTGATCCAAGATCACAACTGCGCTACGGGAACTACTGATGAGCAGGCGACTGGGAAATGTGAGCACGGAAGAAGTGCAAGTGCGGTGTCTGAGTGGCGCCACTACATGAGATTTGAATCGGTGTCCCCTCGCAGTGGACAGGCTACCTAAACAACCTGCCACTGTGTCATCACCCACCCCACTGCTACATATCATTTGGCGCTATCAAACAAGGTTGCTTGCGGCACCCGCAATATCTATTGTCAAGGTCTACCATTTGATGGCTCATCTAGCCAACTTTGAGCTCGATTTACGTTCCCTACCACCAAATATGGATACTTCAGGCAGGCCATTTACAAGTGAAATATCTAATACATTTGCGTGGTTATATTGTGAGCTGGTTAACAGTAGTGAAGGGAAAGCCAGCTTCCACTATAAATTATATGGGCGTCTAGGAAGCCACTAATATCGCACTGACGTCTATAGAAGTGTAGGATAACTTGCAAGTTTTGAAAAGTTCCTCTTGTTGGAGGAAAACAGGCTTCCTCAGGAGCATGAAGTGAACAGTAACGGGAAAGATGTTAAAATATGGTGCACCCTCTGAGTTCACAAGCTGCGTAATTGCAGTAATGTAGCGTGAATGGCACGTTTTTATCTTTCCTACTTTAATGGTCAGTCAGCTCATAGAGTTCCCCCAAATACCATTGTATCCAAGATTCGGGCTGGCACTGCAGTGATCAGTAATGAGCCATCAAGATGGCAGCTTGTCACTACAAAAGACATTCAGAAAATTTCACATAACCTTAAAACTGGCAAAACAGAGCAGAGAGGTCAAATGATATCAGAAGTGTTGATTTTTGGGTAACAGAAATGAAGGCACAACGAGACAACTCGCCTTTGCCATACTTCAAAAAGAAAGACCACCTATCAAAATATGAAGATGACATTCAGCTTGCTCTTATGACTTTGCCTTGGCAGGAAATCTCAGAGAAGCTCGATTATGAGATTTTCATTGACTGAACAGGTGGCACAAATGCATACAAGTTTGTTCTCACGATCTTGCTCACAGTTACTGAAGAAGGGTCTGGTATGCCATGTTCCTACCTAATATCAAACAGAGTGGACACAACCATTACATGGTTTTTTAGGCTATCAACAAAAATACAAGTGTAATACATTGCAAGGCCTTCATGTTAGATGATGCCCCAGCTTTTGACAACGCGTGACAGCAACTAATTGGTCTGGTTCAATACCAACGGCACTGTTCTTGGCATGTCATGCGGAACTGAAACAAGCACCTTACCATGATCACCAACAAGAAGATCCAGGGTTCGGTAAAAGACATTCGATAACTCTCTCGAACTGTAAAGACACCAAATGTTCAAGCAGTTTATTCAAGGTTTTCGACCGACTCTCCAAACTCTATGACAATAAGTACCTTCCTTCCGAACATAAGCAAGAACTGGAAGCTGTAATCAAGTACTTTGAAAGCACCTATGCAAAACGGGAAGACCAATGGGCTCTCTGCTACAGAAAGTGTGTTGGCCTGACCAAAAATAACTATGTTGAAGCAATTTACACACCTTTCAAACATGGCTTCCTGCAAGGCAAGCTTAACATATGTCTAGACAAGTTATGTTGGGTGCTTTTCATCGTGACTGCTGACAAAATTTATGCAAGAAGGATAGCACGTGTGAAGGGTATCCCTTACTGTCGAAAGACTGTGCTGCTTGAGAAGCACAAAAAAGACATGAAGTTTTCAGGAGCTGGCATCAAGGCAGTTGGAGAAGGAGAATGGCTCGTGAAGTATCGGATCTTGCGTAAACTCTCGCACACAGTGCAGAAGAAGAATGGCGATTTGGGCTAGTTGGTTTGAATTCATATTCCACTGTACACATTGCTTGTATGCTGCACACAGTGCAGCATACAAGCAATGTGTACAGTGGTTATGAGCTTTACTGCGAGTACTGCAGGGATCGCAAGATCATGTACACATGCTAGTGTCAAGACCACGTCACTCATGTACAAATGTGCAAGCACACTGATGCGGTGGTTTCGCAACAGCTACAGCATGGTGTTTTGCTACACATTGCTGAGCATAAAGGCTCCTCCTTCAACTTGGGAAATGGGTGCTTTCTTGCCCTCATTGACACAGGCTCCCTCACAATCAATGCTTAAGAAATTTTATGTAGGACAGCCCAATGACTGCCAGAGTGAACGCAAGGAGCACTACAGACTTCTATGAAGGCAGCTTTTCAGACAGCAATGTAGAAAAATCCTGCACGGCACCCCGAGAAATGCGAAGTAATGTAGGATGTATTTATGAAATTTATTGTTAGGTAAAAGCTTGATGGCTCATCAGAACAGCTTAGCAATAAGTCTAAAGTGATGCCTTCTAACAAGAATGTCGAAAAGCAGCCAAGGTATGAAGAGCGAAAGCACAAGTGAGCTCACAGGGCCATCAAGCCTGCGAAAAATCGCTGCAACAAGAAGCTATAAACCAACCCCTGAACAGTACTAATTACGAATCCTTGTTTATACACAGCGGCAGCGACCATGAATATATTAGCACAGTCTCAAAAAAGTTAACTCAGCATTTCTCTTTTAAATGAACACTTACGTGTCTTGAAAAGTTGCTTATCTCTCAAATTCAGTGGACCGAAGTTCTCTGGCGAATAATCAGCCAGCATTGAGCACTTGCACATGACCACTGTTTGTATGTTGTGTGCGTTAAAGTTCGAGAGACACCTAGAGCCTTTACCATGTGTTTTGCTGAATATAAATGAAGACCAAGAGAATTAAAAAGCCATTGCTAAAGAAGACATCATCTCTAGAACGAAGCATTGTCCAAAGACGCCCTTAACAGGTGCTCCTTTCTAGGATAGGATTGCTGTTTTGGAAAATATGCCAGCATTGAGCATTTGCACATGGCTACTGTTTGTGTGGTGTGTGCATTAGAGCACGAGAGACACCAATAGACTTCGCTTCGTGAATTGCAGAACCAAGTACCAAAACAATTAAGGAGCCATTGCTAAAGAAGATGTCTCGTATAAATTTGCAAAAAAAATGACCAAAGCCATCTTTAACGGATGCTCCTCTCTGAAATGGCATTGACGGTTCTGAATAATATGGCAGCACTGAGCACTCGCACTTGTCTATTGTGCTTAAATTTTGCATTGCTGAGCTTCACTACAGCTTTTAAGATACACCTGTTAAACATATTGGGTGGCTACTTTGTAGTAGAGATGTTTTTTCGGGTTTGCTGGACCATCATGGCTGCTCAGGTAAATGTGAGTGCATAGGCAGTACACCTGCTAATATGTGCAGGCCAATAAGCTGTTTCAGGACGCTCAGGTGACTGTGGATTTAGAGGTATATGTGCGGTGCTTTACTTTGCGTAATTTTTTTAATGCTGCAGGAGTTCCTGCCTCTGGTATTACCAGAACTTTTTTTTTCTCTCGGAAAAACCTGGTTGCTAGAGAGCGCGTCTCCCAGGTGGTGGAAATGGAGGCTCTTACAAAAAAGCAGTGTTATGATAATGAATTTATTCTCGTATACACCCTTGGAATCCTTTTACACGTATGACTGATTACCCTTAAACATCTCGGTACACTCTGGAGGTAAGAAAGATGACAGCTAATTCTATAATCACATTTAGTTTCTCCTTTAAATGCCCTTTGCTATGTTTGGATCAGTAGATCATCTACGCTGCCTCAAGTTTCTACAAGGTCTCGTAATGTATCAAGACCAAGTCATGCAACTGCAATTGCTCTAACCGCTTCTGCTTCTATGCAGTCACAATTCTGTTTGAACTTGGTCTTTCAATGTTAAGGCTGTTTACACCGGCACCATGAAGTCTCTTTGAAAACAGAAATGAAAAAAAAACTAGCGCCATTATAAACAGATATTCACAATGTCAAAAATTGGGAAAATTCTATGACTTGCCATTGGTACACTGGAAAAGGCAACTAAAGGGCAGCTAATATCAAGTAAGATTTTTAGGCAGATTCAACATTGCATATGCTAGCATAGTATTGCATAGCGAGGGGGATAGAAAAGAGAAGTGAGGATGGGAGTAGGGCTGATCATAGCAGATAGATGAGAAAGAGTCAAGTACAGCTCTGCACTTTCTTCAGGCTTGGTAGGCCATACTGGTGTAAGGCACCCCATCTGCTCCACTTTTATATCGGCATTGTGCGTCCGCTGCAAGCCATGCTAATATCTCCCTCCCTCTTTTTTGTTGCATATAGGAATGAAGGCTGTAGCTGGGACGTTTTGTGTGCGTGAGCATACTATCACTTCGTTCTGTAACAATGTAATTCGCATGCTACTAGAGATATGCAAGAGTGCGCAAACGGTACCAAAATCTCTAGGCAAATTTGCAACGTTATCGGAAAGCTAATATGGCAGCATTGCTCGGTTGGTAGAAGTGGTGCTTGTACCTTTGGACCAACAGGTTGCTGAAATAAAAGGTGCTACAATCTGCGTATTTTTTGTGCTCAGTTTGAAGGACCTTGGCACACTTATACTGCAAGGTGCAGCACCACGTAACATTTGATTTTTATTTCCTTCAAGACCCCTGAGAGGATATTTAATAGGGGATGTGTTAACATACAATTGACAATGTTGTCACACTGGTCAATGTGAAGTTACATTTGAACTGCTATGCGTGAAGCTGGATGGGAATGGGGATTCTTGCATATATTACTAGTTGTCCTGTGTCGATTCTTGGGCTGCGGATGTACAACCGCAGCCGTATTTGTGTAGAGTGCCTTAGCAGCCGGTGTTTGCTCTGTGGAGCTACATTTTGAGGCAATTTCAGACTCTGAAATGGTATGTCAGGAGCATGCACAGCCTACTAGTCAGGCTGACCACGTAAAAGCCCAAACCTACCTCAAACTGTCGCTCCGCTGAGCGAAAATCAGATGCTCACGCGCTTTCCAGAGACATATTTGCGGTTGTACACTTATCTTTGTCTTGCAGCTGCAAGTGTGCATGATTTATTGTGCTACAATTGTCTATAGTGAAGTATCTATTAAATCAACCTGAATTCACTGGGAAGAAACTTTTTATATGGCACTCAATTGCAGCCCCCACTGTGATGCTTCAGCCAAGTACAAGGCTTGATATATTACAGAGGTAGCTGTTTTGATTTCCGCCTAATAAAAGGCCAGTAAACAATTCTGAGGTTTTGATACAAAGAGAAATATGTGCACTTTCGCTTTGAAAACATGCTGCCCCAAGAATTTTGTAAATAAGGACTCTATTAAGGAAGTTCAGTTTCAGCTCGTTTAAGGCTTTTGTGCACCATTCCTCACAGGAAAGGGAAGGGATAGCCTGTCCTCGTCACTGGTTTCGACCGATTGATGAGCTGCGTGCTACGTCAAGTCGCCAATCGCAGACTGCATCACTGCGCGTGAAAAGATTGGTCAGGCGTAGAAAACAAACGCGGGATTTTTTACGGGGAAAGCCCTGCGTGACAAACAGCAGTGTAGTATTTGGGAAAACGTGATTGCCGCTGTTACTCTGTCAACTTCCGAGCTTCTTTAGTGGGTGTAAAAGTAATAATAAAAGTCGTAGCCTGTTTACTGGCCCTTTCACAGTCTACTGCTTATTCCGTACTTCCCTTTACCTGCTAGGCGAAGTGGCAGGCCAGATGGAAAGCTCTTCTGGACAATCTTCCCTTTTCTTCATGTTTGCACGGTGAAGGCAGCGGTAACGCGAAGGCTGCCTGTTTGATTACAGGAAGCAGTTTCTTTTTTTGTTTAACTCAAAAGCAATATTTCGCCAGGCTTTCGAGAGTACATATCTACAAATCTTGGTTTGAAAAACATATGACCCCATTTTATCAAAAGTGATCGTCATTGGTGCCTGTATAATCTTGGACTTACATGCTGATGAGCGAGTGCCCTGCAGCAAAAGGAGCGAGATTCCTACAGAAGCGTACTATTGTCTGCCAAATCAGTTCGCTTGCAAAGAGCGCCGTTCAAAACAAGTATGCTTCACATTGAAGTCGCCAAATGTGAGAGGTCTGCAGAACCGGCCAGGTAACTTTACTTCAGGCCCTGATTGCGCGAAACCTTGACGTACTTGAACTTTCCCGTGGAGCCGCACATGCATAAAGCCATTCATAAAAAGTAGCTGGTGGGGCTGATTCTCTTGCTAGTAACCCAACTGAATCTGCGCAGCTAAAACGAACAATTATGGCTCAAAGAACCAAACATTCTCTCAAAACGTTTGGCCATACCACTTTGCCAGACCCTTCCTTGACCATCTAACCAAATGAACATTTAATGTCGTCATGTTAGTCTCGGCTTTGGGAACTTTTGCTGCAATGTGGCCCCATTTCCTTCGAGCTAAACTAGTCATTCTTTCTTGGCATACAAATGGTGCGGAGCATATCTGCTCCCCTCCAGTTTGACGAGAGATTTATGGCACAAACTTTTATTTTCGCAACACAAGGGGTCCACAAAATATAAAAGCATGCAATGCTGCTGCGTAAATGATTGAAAAATGGACCCATGCATATTTAAGGTGCTAATAATATGTTAATACAAATCACTTTCTTAAGACAGCATCATATGAGAATCTTGTCTCATAATACGAGAGATTGACCACACATTCTTCTGGTGCCTAGCTTTCCAAAGCTTGGAAAAAAATGAGAAGGTGAATGCCACGGCCGATGCACGAACTTTCTGAGCAGTGACTTTAGGGCACCTTTGCCGAGATCTAAGTCTCTACGCCTTAAGAAGATTGCAAACCAACATTCGTAAAGGTGCTTGTTCGGGCTGCTGGTACATCAATAAATTGCTATGTAGCACAAGTGTGCTATATATCTGTGCAGGCGCATGGTTACCCTACGACATACATTCCACGTGTTTTTTTCAAAAAATTCAGTTGAAAGATGGAACTTGCATGTGTCACTTTCTTTTGGCTCTCAATCCAGAAGTTTGTGCTACATAGAATTTTTTTCAGAGGGCCTGCTTGTGCATCAGTGCTTGTTCCTACAAGTATATGCCTCCTCCTTACGACACAAAATAGAAGAGAAGGCCCTCAACAAGATTAAAATTACAGCTAGAGTTTATTCCTTCTTTATAACATTGCATACCAAGTTTCCTACGTGCTGCTGAAGTTCTTACTACTGGTGCATAGGAAGCCCTAACCTTACAATAGCTGGGGCTACTGAAAAGCACCCCCCCCCCCATCCTCGCGTTCCACGCACAAAAATGATCCATAACACACATGTTGGAGCAGCGGGAGGCACAACTGTCCAGCTCTCACCGGGTAAACGAGCAATCGCCAATCAATCAGGTTGAAATAATTCAATAGTGTCTCAGTTCAGTGCAGTTTTTTGTGACATAAGTGGACTGTAGTCTGGAGAAATTGTTTGTGGCCTCTGCCTTCTGCTGGTTCATTTGCTAAACAGAGAGCCACTTTCTCTTTTTAGGCCAACTCAACACTTCACAATGTTCTTCTGTCTAATCCCAGGTAGAAGTTTGCGACTTGAAAGGTTAATATGTTAACTTTTAGTAACTCTGATATCTGAGCACTCCTACTGCAAAGTAAATGAAAAGCACAATAAATGTAAAGAAAGGGGTTTCTTTCTGGCACCCTTAAGCAGTTGAGATGTCCTATTTCTCGTTTGTTAAACACCCTTTCTCCGATCCATCTATCAAGTTTGCACTAGAGCCGTAAGCCTGTTTTGAAGCATCTGTTGGCGTGGTAGAATATTTAAAACCAAAATAAATGAAAACAAGAATAAGAACTGATGTAATGCTGGTCAAAGTTCTCTTAAGACCACATGGCAGAATGCTGCATTTGCAGTACACGAGCAGAGACTACCCATGCATTGTAGAAGGCTGCTTTACTTATTTATTGCCACAGTCATATAGATAAATGTTGTGTGCACTAGAGAAACAATCACAGCCTATAGGACCAAGGTCATTCCTATTGCGTTCCGATGCGGCTGCTGAAGGTGGAAAACTTTCAAAGGAGGGGAAAAATTTTCAAAGCAAGGTACCATTATAAGCATTTCGTGAAACTTCAAGCTGCAGAAACTAAACTTAGCGGAAAGCTATAGAAGACATCTCTAATCAAAGATATTATAGGCTTGATAGTGACACATTCAGCTTCATTCAACTATGTAATTTCGCCAAGAGCAGGTTCTACCCACTTCTTTCTCTTGCCCTTGTATGAAAAGTGAGGGTTTTTTAAGCATCACATTCAAGAGTTGAACATAATAGTGATATCCTAGCTCTTGTGCGTACCGAGTTCAAAATGACTTTTTCAGTGACCCTTTCGCATACTGCTGCAGTTTGTCTAACGGGTAGCACGCTTTAAATCAGGGAACTACATTAAAATATTTTAGTGATACGCATATCTCATGAAAGGCACATGCTGAGAGACAACATCTGCAATTGACAATTTAAACAGCGTGAGCAAGGACTGCCAAACGGGGAAAAAAGAAGTGAATTATGAATGCGATGAAGTAAGTTTACAGAAGCGGACCACAGAACTGCAAGAAAAAAGAGAAAAAACAATGAAAAGTGTATCTCGAGAGCTTGCTATGTAGTATTATTATACTACAAATATATGTATATACTAAATATATATACTATATATATATATATATATATATATTTATATATATATATATATTTATATATATATATATATATATATATATATATTTATAGATATATATATATCTATATATATATACATATATATAGGTATTAGTAATAAATGTCTATGAGAAATTTCCTTTTGATAAACCTATTGATAAAGAAGCGCTTCGTACCCTTTTGAAACGTATCTTTGAAAACGGAATTTTCAGTTTAACAACATTCACTACGTACAAGCCAACGGCACCTCACTGGGTACGAAAGTAGGCCCTAACTACGCCAACATTTTCATCGGCAGTCTAGAAGTTGAATTTTTAGGCAAAACCACGCTTCAACGTCGCTAATATAAGCGCTTCATTCATGATATTTTTCTTGTATGGACGCATGACGAAGCAAGTCTGCTTGGTTTCGTTAAAAAGTTTATTAATTTCCATTCGTCTATTAAGTTCTCGCACCAATTTTTGCGCCCTCCAGTAAATTTTCTAGATGTCACAGTCACTATTTCCAAAGAACAACTTGCCACAAAGCCGTTCTGCAAGCCCACTGACCAACATCAACTCCTGCATGTTCAGAGCGGCCACCCCCGGCATTGCAAAACAGGAATCGCTTATAGCCAATCTCACCGTTTTGAACGATTGTGCTCTGACCGAACAAATTTCATTGAAAATTGTAATAGGCTCCAATATTTTCTAGTGAAAAGAAAATACCCCGAAAATCTACTAGACGATGCCATAACTCGAGCCGACCAACTTAACCGCGCCGAGATTCTGAAAGGAAGCAACGGGAACGGTAGCTCTAATCAAACTAATCTTGTTCTAACATTTTCATCGTCAGCTTTTAAGGTCTCAGCTATATTGAGACCACACCACAACATCATAACAGAAAGTGATAATCTTAAAGAAACCTCTCCTGTGCCACCTTATATTCTTTACCGACGGTCAAAAAACCTTCACGACATGTTAACATCATTTAAGTTTGGTGCCAGTTAAGAGCGTGACTGCGCACCTTGTAACAAGCTGCGGTGCAAATTATGTGTACGCTTGCAAACAACGCAAAACGTCAAAAGCACGTCTTCAGACTTTAGATTAAAGATTCATGGTAGATTTGACTGCGACAATTAAAATGGCGTGTACTTGTTGGAATGTAGTGCATGTTCGAAATAATATATTGGTCACACAGAAACTCCCTTTAGAATACCACGACACGTTCGCATGCCAGGCTGCGGCTGCTCTTTCGACCAAATGAAAGCAACCATTTTTGAATCTGGTTTGCGCTCAAGTCATGATTGCGAACTCCGGGAATCATACCTGATATTCAAGTTTATTACTTTAGCAGATGGTATCAATGAGGATGCAGGCACATTGACGTGTATTCCTTCTACGTAAGTTATCTTGGTCAACAGTGCGAAAGATTACGCTAGCCTGCTTATTTTCACAGCCGAGTATTTTGACAGTGGAACTTTTCTTTTGAGAGTGACTGTGCTGAGAATGTATAGAAATGAAAAAAGCGATCTGTTGTTATTTTATTTATTCATTTATTTGATACTGTCAACCCCATGCTTGGGGTCATTACAGGGAAGGCGTCACAAAGTACATAAGGTTCGCACAAAAAAAAAATTCAAGAGCACATATATATACGCAATGAATAACCGACAACAGAAAAAAAGGAAACAAGCAACAGTGACTAAACACATAAAAATTTGCAAAGAAATGCTCACAACAGAACTTAGGACGCATCACTACAAAGAAAACTGTCAAATGCATTTTCAAAATTCACTGACGGTGTTTCTTGCACAAACGCATTGCGTAAAGTATTCCACATATCTATTGTGTCTGGGAAAAAGGAGTGGCGGAAAGCATGCGTGCGTGTGAAATAAGGTTGAATTGCTCTACTACTATCAAGACACTCACATCACCTTCCAGGGGACGGAAGATATTAATCGTTATTTATTTTTGTTTCCCCGCTTATAATATTGAAAAGAAATTCGAGGCGATGTTTGCACCTGCAATATTCCAAAAACACAGGACTTTAACCTGTGACTGAGTGTGTGCGTCAGTAACTACCGGATATGAAACGGACTGCTAATCTTTGTAGGTTTTCAATTTTTGTATATATTGTAATGAATAAATCTTTATATTATATATAAAGATATTATATATATATATATATATATATGTATACTATATATAACGATATATTGTTATTACTTGTCATCTGCAATACGTATAGTTCACACACGAACTATCTTTGTAAAAAATTGTGCCATTTGTAATGCTCCAATTTACACGTGTATCCCGTAAGGCCTTATTACTTGCCATGACTGATCTAGGGTGTTATCACACAGTGCTGTATTGATATAGTTTTTATCACTGAAAACCCTTTCTGCGCTCATACAGAATAGCCTTGTTCGTTATACCAGGAGACGTGTTTTTAGGGGGCCTCGATCTTTGACATATAAGTACGTCATTTCTATGCTCTGTATTAAAAGACGAAGGCTGGTCCCCCAGCCGAAACATCGGACTAAACTGTGCTGAAACGTTCATTTTGTGTGAATTACGCTTCTTTCTACGCTATAGGAGCCAGCTTAATACTCCTTAGGGCGCATTTATATATATATATATATATATATATATATATATATATATATATATATATATATATATATATATATATATATCATCAGAGGAATCACACCATATTAGAGAATTCCTCTAATGTGGTATACCTACTCGAACGCAACGTGTGTAGTATGCAGTACATCGGACAAACAGCAACACCTTTTTGGATTCGCTTCATATAATCACAGAGCCCATGCGAAATCACCCCAAAATCTACCCCTATCAAAACATCATAATCTTCCCGACCATGTATTCGACCAACTATCAGTAACGCTTTTAGAGACGGGATTTATATCAAACCGAGAACGTGAACAATGAGAGTCATACCTTATCTACCAATTTAACACCCTCGATAGAGGAATAAATGAGAATCCTGGTACACTTCCAACAATTGAAGCATTAGAAAACAATAACGGCAATAATGAAAATAGTAACTGAGTTCACGGCACTGCAGCTGCGAAAGGCACTGGACAACTCAAAACAACATCAAGTGTAACTACTCTTCCTAAGTACAGCTGTCGTCTGTTTTCTGTTTTATTTTTACTACCCAACCAATTGGGCCAAGCATAACATGCCCAGCAGCAACCCTGTGCACAGTCGGGAGGCCCCTACTGCACGCGTAATCTAGAAGCGGGCAAGGAATTCGCATTGCGCCCGCTTACCAGCCTCTGCTGCAATACACTGCACCCCTCTTTCTACGCCGAAATGTCGACGGGGCGCTGAGTAGTTGAAGGCTTAAACTTCTTTAAAAAGCTCTTATAGCCCCACACCGAACCACCAGAGCCAGGAGGCACCGTCTTTTCGGGAAGAATGCGTAAGTAAAAGGATGCATACACAGACCGCTGACATCAGAAAGGTGAAGGAGAGAAAAGGGAGAGAAATGAAGGGGGAAGTGGAAGGAAGAGTGGAAGGGGGGCGCCCGGGGGGAGTCTACCTTATATTCTTTTTCTATTTTTTTTCTTTCTTTCTTGTTTCCTTTTTTCTTTTCTTTTCTATTTTTCCTTTCTTTTTTCCTCTTATCTCTGATATGAGATTGTATAAAGCTGAGCACCAACAAACTGTACCTTCAATCCTCATGAAGGCCAAACTCTAGGCCGAAACCTCGAAAAAAGCACCTTATGACTGCCCACGAATGATCTACTTGACTATATATATATATATATGAACGAACTATCTGGAAGTTCTCCAGAAAGCCAATGAATGCCTGTCAAAGTGTGGATGTACAAAAACAACTATATAATCTTACCATATGGCCACTGCTTCTTTCCTATGACCCAAATAGGCGTGTTACACAGCAAAGCGGACTCAGGAGTTGACGTTTAACGGCAGAATTGCTTTTCGGAATAAATTTTTCTTACCTAATAGAAATGTCACTCTGAGAAATGTTTTTGAAATAAGTTTTTCTTGTTTACCCTTCTAAACAATAGAAGCTTGCATTATAATTTTTGACTGCATAACCACAGTGCGTCAGCCTAAACATAAGCTTTTATTTAAAATATGCCGCACCAAAGAGTTAAATAGGAGACAGGATAATACATTCACTTGATACAATAATAAACAACGCAGCTTGAAAAGATTATTGGTCTGAGTTGTTGACAACTAAGGTGGGAGGGTACTTCTATTCAAATGCTCTCTTCAGCAGGAAGTATTTGAAGAAATGAGTTTTGTGGCAACTTCCCACTTCAAATTTACTATCACCGTCTATTTGCATTCAGGTGTTTTAAGTAGTCCGGCTTCCTGACTTACACAATATTCTACCTTTATTCAACAATCCTTCTCTAGAAACCTGCAGAAGTTCAAAGCAATTTGGGTAATAATAAGGAAAAGAAAGGTAGAGTAAGGGCTTATTGTTTGTTAGATGCATATCAACGAAAACAGAGAACTGACAGTAGAGCCAAGGGAAACACAGGCGATGTTATATATAGCAACAAGTTATCCTTCCATTCAATTTATTTCACAGTTGTAGGAAAATTCCTACAATTGCCAATTAATTGGATGCTTTTTGGTCAAAAAAACATTCAACTTGTTGGATAAATGTAAGGAAAACACGTGCTGATATAAACTTGGAAACCTCATTTCTATGTCTGCAAAAAAAAAACAAGCAAGACAATTGATCAAACTTGGCTTTCCCGCGGTGCACGTGCTCTGCAGAGAAGCGAACGTAGTCAGAGATAGATAGCTATGTGAGGTTTAACGCCTCAAAACAATCATTTGATTATGAGAGACGCCGTAGTGGAGGGCTCCGGAAATTTCGACCACCTGGGGTTCTTTAGCGTGCACCCAAATCTGAGCACACGGGCCTACAACATTTCCGCCTCCATCCGAAATGCAGCCGCCGCTGTGGGATGCGAACCCACGACCTGCGGGTCAGCAGCCGAGTACCTTAGCCACTAGACCACCGCGGCGGGGCATAGAGAAGCGAACGTGTAATCACTACTGAATTGAACAGGCTTGCACAACTTCAGCTTTACCGCAATAAATGTGCTCTGCGAAATAATACAAACAAGCATTCACAAGTTTGGCTTCACCGCTATAGACGTGCGCTGCGAAGAAGCATATTGTATGATTATGAACAAATTGATGACTTAGCAAACACACAATCAGCTTCACCGCTATACACGTGCTCTGCGGAGAAGCACGTGGTTAAGACATACAAATTTATTATTGTCATTCACTAGTTTGGCTTCACCACCTTACTCCTGTGCTGAGAAGTCCTAATGTGCGGGTGCAATATCTCTTAATTCACTTGAAGCAATGATTTTTTTCTTCGATAGAAACTAATCACACTTCAGCTCCAAAAAGCGTGCGTATGTATTTTAAACCTAAGAATTTGGGATTATTAGAATCACGCCAGTGTTATTTTCTCGAAGACCAAAACACAACATTGCTATTTCAGCATATCAGCGTAATGAGACGATGACTCGGTGCAAGATGCACAACTTTTTAGGAAGCTATTACAGAAGCCAACGAATTCAGCACTTTCATGCATATCTACAAGGGAGGGCTCGGGAAACGTGTTTTGCAAATCCCAACAGCATAGCCCTACACTCTCATGCTGTCTGGTGTAGATAGGCACTTCTGACTATTACATGTGAGATAGCGACCAAAAGATAATAGTACAACTACAAAAACTACAGACGACTGTTTGCCTGCTGTGGTAAAGGAGCGCACTGAAGTCTGCGACGTCTGTCGATCGAGGAGTCATGATGACTTTCACATTGTTTTGTTTAGTATACGGTGTCTGTCGATCGAGCAACTGCAGTCATCACTTTGTTGACAAATTCTGAACACAGCACTGCTTCGTGTGCCACGTTGGCGACACAAAAGCTACATGACTCGCACAAGCAAAGCACGATAAACGATCAAACTCGCTCAATTAAGTCAGTACCTTGAGAATCGGGCCATGATCATGCCTCACTGGCCGGCGAAGCGGCGTTCGGAAAAGCTCCGCTGCGACGTCACGGTGCTGCCATCGAAAATCCCTAGATAACAAAATCCCCAGAAGACCCTCTTTTAAGGTAAGATTCTGTATGACAATCAGACGCTCGCAAGGATGCTTTCACTCCCTTATTGGCTCCCGGTCGAAAGCCCCCCTCAAGACGCTGTCCTGCAGGTGGGCCACGCAGTTCACTGTGGTAAGGTAGCAATAAACTCGTTCGCGAACGATCTTTTTATTGAACGGCGTCGAACAGCGTGAGACGGCGCCTCTGTTGCAGTTCTCATGGAGTTAACCTCTCCACACAGCCATTGTCGCCTACGCGAGGTCGTCAAAGGGCACTAACAGTTCAGAAGCGCGGCAAGACGTCGCAGTAGCCGTTCTCAGGAATCGAGCACCTGAATTAGAATGTCCAAGTTGGTTCTGCAACTCTGTTGCTGAACGCAGCCGTGGACCACAGCTGGCGTTCATATCAGCAGCCTAATTCTCCCAGAAGAGGTCAACTTTCGTCCTCCACGGGACTCTACCTCCTCGCCCTGCGATGTCTTCAAGGGGTGGGCCGAATGCGTGTGGTACGCTCGTGCTAATCATTGTTCATTTTCACACACGTTCTCTTTCTCACGGGTGGCCAAATTTCTGCACCCTTTCGGGTGGTTGGACCACTGAGCCTTCACGTCACCTAATTCGCAGCAACAGTGGTCACCGCCTTCTTCGGACCTCCTTATAAGGAGACGACGGGCTATAAAAGCCGAAGAGCTTTTGTACATCAGCGCTGAATCACTGAACATTTCTATCTTTCTCATCATGCAAATATACCTTAGTTCTATCTACAAGAAGGCGTCTCCTCACTGGCGAAGATCAGCTATGTGGACGACGACGTGGAGCCAGCTACCGTAACTATACCCGCCGGACTTGCTATCACCTTCAAGCCCTGTAGATCGTATCTTGAAACTGCTGTTATTGACCTGAAACAAGAATCTCAGGCGAGTTTCTTCCATCGTTTCTAGCAGCGGTTTTAGCAGCAAAGGTCAGTTGACGAGTGTGTGCGCTTGTGATAGTTGTGAATAAATGTTATTGCTTTTCTTTGCACTGCTCCAAGTTTGCTTATGTTAGCCTTTGTCTACAGGAACCAAACCACATTGGTATATACAAAAACCGGTTTTATAAATGCCTTAGAGGCAGGCAGCTTCATTAAGATGGGAGCTAGTTTTAGGCTTCTTTTGAGAAAAAGATACCTGGCATAGTGCTGCTGCAGTATCTATGTGCTGGGTAGAGATAAGGTTTGAAATAAGCGTCACAACTGAATTTTTTTCTCAGTTTACTATAAGAAGCATAGTGCCAGCGATTGCATATATGAATAGTGAGGGTTGGTTTAGATTCGTTATTGTGATCGCAGCAGATTTTTATTGCAATAGCAATCATACGTACACTCTCTGCTGAATATTGCCGCTGGTAGAAAGCAACCGAACGAAAAAAAATTGCGGCTATGCGGACTTGAATGAGCAGTCTTCGAATTCCCAACTGATCAACCAAAAAATTGCGCCATGATGACACATGAGAAATCGGTTTGTTAAATATGTATTCAGCTTACGAACTAACATTGGTTTTGTTTAACGCGTACTCGAGATAGACAGGCTCCGATCCTGCTAATAAAATTTGCAAGTATATTAAAGGCGAACAACTGCTGTCTTTAAAGATTGCCACTGTGATAATGACAACGGCGCTATATTTTAGCCACAATTCACCGCCGCAAGAAAAAACTCAAGTGTACAAAAGAGCAGGTAAAGTTTACCTGCCGTTACTGTCAAGTGTAATAATAATTTCTCGCTCGTTTAAAAGGGTGACGTCTTCTGAGCCTTTATGAAACCTCTAAGCTCATTGTATATATACGCCCACACATTTTATTCAGTATTGTATTGTTTTTTCTCGCAACGTATGGCGCAGTCGTGCCAGTGCACTGATTTGTTCTATCGTAAACAACAACTACACAATGGCTCCGCGAAAACAAATCCAGTGCACCGGAAACATTAAGTCATCATAATGGTTTAGTGAGCAAATGAGTTGACAACTGTGTCTTCTCGTAATAAGAGCCAGAGAAGTAACTGGCGGCTGTCGGTTAGGGGAGGCATACGTTTGCTTGAAGTGCTCAAACCGCGTCGAATCAATGTTTCAATCAAACCGATTTACCTCCAGAGCACTTTGTTACAGGTCACCAAACCAATAGAATTGTTACATTTGGCACACTTCTGTGAATGTGGCTAACAAAACTAAAAATTTTGCGAACAGAGGTGAAGCTTTAGGAAAGATATCTGCAAGAGGTGAAAAAATACTTTCTTGGTGTCAATATCTATCTACTGTTTAACTTCATAGCCCGTCAGTGAGACTTTATTTAGAAAGCCGAATCTACGCAAATGGGCCTTATGAATTACTTTTTGCGTAAATATAACCACCCCTTGATGAGCATTACTCTATGAACGGCGGCAGCATTGGCACACCTCTTTGTAGCACCCACTCAATAGTTTTCGTGGCCAAAGATCAATCTGAAAATTATGTCTGATTAGCTCTCAATGGCAAAGCTTGTGCATCACAACGTGTAGCGTAAATATTTCGTTTATTAAATAATGAGTCTGCTGAAGTGGTGAGAGGTAGGCCAATTGGTACATAACGTTAAACTAGAACATCACTTTGAAAAAGAAATCACCTCTTTCACGTCAAAGATGTGACTAATCATTGTAACCGTATCGTAATTCATAATTCCGTGTTTCATATTTTTACGGAGGCATGACGTTGACGAATGAAGAACACTACAGGTCTAAATATAAACTGTTTATTTGGGCAAACCTGTGCACGGTGAATGGAAAGTCTTGCACTGATAGCGGCAAACGGAGCGCCGAGCGTCAATCAACGGGCAAGCGGCGAAGTGCGTCGGAATTTATACACTTGCCATCGAATGTTCTCATGGTATTGCTAGTGGTAACGCAGGTTCCAAAACAATTTGATATGTTCACGAAGTGGGCATAATCCTAACAAAAAGATCTCGAAGCTTTTCAAACCTTGTAGGCGCGGTTTGCGCTGAATGTTGTGTAATGGGGTGATAACAATACTTGGAACGTGGCATTGCCCCCTCTGAAAAAGGCATCGTCGCAATGCTCTAAAAAAATGACGAAGGTGAAGTAATAAAGACAATAGATAATAAGTACAGGCCATAATGCACATCAACAACCACAAAATGGAGTCCTCAGGTTTGCGAATGAAAAACTTGAGGCGCAGGACATGGATGACTTCAGGTCGAGCACGGTGCCGTTAGAGTTCGTAATGACGTCGGGAACAACCTCGTAGTCGAGTGGACTGAGACACTGAGTCACTCTGTACGGTCCGAAGTACCATCATAGAAGTTTTTCACTGTGTCCACGTTGGCGTATCGGCCTCCATACTCAGACACAATCACCGGGCTCGTATTCGACCAAGCTCCATCGAAGGTTGTAATGGCGGCTCTCGGCAACCTGCTGATTCTTGATGCGTAGGTGGGTGAGTTGACGGACTTCTTCCACGTGCTGAAGGTCGACGACAGCGCATTAAGGTTTTCTTCTTCAGCGACATTTGGCAGCATGGCGTCGAGCGTCGTTGTCGGTTTGCTTCCGTAGCCCAACTTGTACGGCGTCATGTGCGCCATTTCTTCTAAGGCGGTGTTGTACGCGAAGGTCACGTACGGATGAATTGCATCCCACATCTTGTGCTCGACGTAGACATACATGGCCCACATAACGGGGATAGTATTATCGAGATGCTCGGGTGGCCATCGGTCTTTGTACGGTAGGCGGTGGTCTGATGGTGACTTGCCTGACTGTACCATAGGGTTGCCTCATTTAGGTCCAATGTAAAGGCCGTAGCTCTGTCTGCGATTAGATGTACTGGAGCTCCGTGACGCAAGACGGTGTTCCTGACGAAGAACTTTGCTACATCGGTGGCATGGCCTTTCGGCAGAGCCCTCGTTTCAGTCTAGCGGGTAAGGTAGTCAGTAGCTACGACAATCCATTCGTTTTCGCAATTCGACATCGGGAATGACCCCAGTAAGTCCATGCCGACTTGCTGAAACGGCGAGCTAGGTATAGGCAGGAGAAGTCCGCCTGGCCTAGTCGGTGGTCTTTTTCGTCGTTGACACTCTCGATATGTCTTGGCGTAACGAGTGACTTTGGTGGCAAGCCGTGGTCAATAATACTTCTCCTGCATTCTCGCGAGTGTACGCGAAACACCGAGGTGCCCAGCCGTAGGGTAATCGTCTAGAGCATTCAAAACTTCTGCGCATATCGCCAAAGGTACTACGAGAAGGTAATTGGCCCAATGTGGTGAAATGTATTTCTTGACGAGGATGTCATTACGCAAGAAAAACGACGCCTGTCCTCACTTGAACACTTTGGAACACCGGCAGCCTTGCCCTCTAGGTATTCCACAAAACCCTTAATGTCAGAGTCAGCACACTGTCGTTCTGCTAAATCATCAACACTTAAGGTTCCCGCAAAGCAGTCGCCGTCCTCGTTGTCCTGCGGCGGTGGGCCGATGGGGGCGCCGGACAGGCAGTCCACGTCTGAGTGCCTTCGCCCCGACTTTTAAACGACGCTGATGTCAAATTCCTGAAGTCGCAGACTCCACCATGCGAGGTGATCTGAAGGGTCCTTCAACTTAGTTGCCGACAGAGGGCATGGTGGTCGCTCACAACTTTGAAAGGCCTGTTGTAGAAGTAAGGGCGAAAATCGGAGTTAGCCTAAATGATGGCAAGACACTCTTTTTTGAATAATAGTTGACTTCCGCCTTAGATAGGAACCGGCTCACATAACTGATGACCCTTTCAAGGCCGTCAACCGTCTGCACTAGGACGGCTCTGCGCCCTTCACTGATTGCGTCGGTGTGGATTTCCGTGCCGGTGTTTTCGTCGGAATGAGCAAGTATTGGTGGTGTCGGCAGGTATTGTTTTAGTTCTTGAAATGCTTCCTCCTGCAGGGTTTCCCACTTGAACTCGACGTCGTTCTTTGTCAGGTTAGTGAGTGGCTAGGTGATTCATGCAAATGTTTTGACGAAACGCCTCTATTATGCACAGAGGCCGAAAAGTCGACGCATGGCTTTCTTGTCGGCGGGTGACGGAAATGCAGTGATAGATGTTGTCTTCTGCGGGTCGGGGTGGACACCAGACTTGGTTATCACGTGTCCTAGGAACAAGAGTTCTCGTATGCAAAGTGGCACTATTCTGGTTTCAGAGTGAGTCCGGAGGCTTTTATTGCTTGAATTACAGTTTCAAAGCCCTGTAGATGGCTGTCAAAGCTTAAGGAAAATACGACATCATCCAAGTACACAAGGGATGTATACCACTTCAATCCGGCGAGCACGATGTCCATAACACGCTGGAACGTCGCAGGTGCCGAGCCAATACTAAAGGACCTGACATTAAACTCGAAGAGGCCGTCTGGTGTTATGAACGCAGTCTTTTCTCGGCCTCTCTCATCTACTTCGATCTGCCAATATCATGTCTTGAGGTCCGTCGATGAGAAGTATTTTGTTTTGTGGAGTCGATCAAGAGTGTCATCTAATTCGGGGAGAGGGTATACATCCTTCGTTATCTTGTTGAGTCGACGATAGTCAACGCAGAAGCGTAGTGTTTCATTCTTTTTCTTAACTAATACCACCAATGACGCCCATGAACAGTTCGAAGGCTGGCTAATATCGTCGCAGAGCATTTCGTCCATTTCTTTGTTTATGACCTCGCGTTTTCGCGTCGCAACTGTGCACGGACTCTGACGGAGTGGCCTGGAATTTTCTTCTATTACAACTTCATGTTTCGCGACAGGGGTCTCCCGAATTCTTGATGACGAGAAAAATTCGTTCTTGTATTTCAAAAGCCGGTTTTTGAGCAGCTCTTGTTTATGCGTCAGAAGGCTCGGATTAACGTCGGAACCCGGTTGAAGGGCTTGAGTCGTTGGAGTGCATTCGGCATAATCGATGACGGCGAAAGCTTTGCTGGCTTCCAGTATTTCTACGATGTATGCAACCGTCGTAGTTTTGCTCACACGCTTGTACTCATTGCTGAAGTTCGTGAGCAGCACTCCTGCATTACCTCCCCGAAGCTCGCCTATTTTTCAGGCAATGCAAGTTTCGCGGTTGATCAACTGGTTTTGGTCATCTTCAACGATGCCTTGAATGTCTGTTGAATCTTGAGAGCCGACAGAAATGCTGATGCTAGAGCTAGGAGGAACGGTGACTTGGTCCTCAAGCTCAATCAAAGCGTGCCTTCCGGCGGCGTGTGTGGCAGCAGTGCTTTTTCTGTGGATAGTTTTATTGCTTCATACCTCAGGTCGATGAGGGCGCCGTGTTGACTTAACAAGCCCATTTCGAGTCTAACATCCCTGGAGCAGTGCTGTAGAATTAGGAACCAATCGGGATAAGTTCTGTTATCGATGTTGACTCTTGCTGTGAAAACACCGGCTGGTGTCATTTGAGGACCCTCAGTGGTCCAGATTTCGGGGCCTTGCCGACAAGTCTTTGCTTGTCGCAAAAGACCCACTGACGGCGGAATAGTTGGTCCCAGTGTTGACGAGAGCGGCGACGTTGTGGCCGAGGACTATTGCGTCGAGGTCACTTGTTTCTCGTCGTGCGTTGTGGTTTGGTCGTGGCTTTGGGTCACGGCTAGGTTGGTTCGCTCCACTGCTTCTACGCGGCGTCGTGAGGTCTCATTCTGATCGGGAAGTTTCTACTTAGGGGTACTGTCCGGCCTACGGCGTGTTAACGTTTCGTCGTGTCGTCGTCTGTGGCGGAGGGTCTTCGGTGTATCGTCGTTCAGCTGCCACACTTACATTGGTTGCTGCCCCTAGTTTTCCGAATGTGGGCTCACGGAACCGCCCCTGGTGGGGCTCCTGTACTGCTGTCGTCGGTGAGGAGGCTTGTAAGGTCCCGATGATGGCAAACGGCAGGATCGTCGAGGTGCCCATTCTGTGGTGGTAGGTAGTCAGTGATGACGCGTGATCGTCTGCCACGCCGCGCGGGCAGTGCGTTGGCGATAAAGTCACGTAGGCCCATATGGCAGCACTGGCAGCGGCGGTATGTGTGGCCAGCTTCTCTGCAGTGGTAGCAGAGTGGGTGTTTTTCAGGAGCGCGCCAAACGTCGGTCTTCCTCGGCGCTTAGCGCTGGGAGGCTGGTGGGTGGTACGTCGTCACTGGTGTGTTTACCAGTGACGACGTTTAAGAGCGTGTGTTTACCGCTATTGAGCGAAGACGCCTGGCAACAGCTGCGTGTGGGAAGCCGACGGGTTTCCGGCGAAGAAGTTGGAAGCTTGGAGAGTGGCCTATTGAAGACGTGAGGTTTCCTGGAAGAGAAACTTCGGGGGCAGCGGAACGACAACAACGCTGGACTTTGAGTGAGTGATTCTCGGAAGAGTATCACCTAGACTTTTGTTCCGAGAACATTGGACTGAATAGGTTTTCTATCTCTTTCTTCTTTAAGTGTCTTGGTTGTTCATTGCATGTGACTGCATTGTAGAGCGTATTGTTGTCTGGGTCCGTTGTTTCAAGTGTGGCTGATTGTACTGTGTAGTACGTTGTTTGTTTGGTGACATATTGTACTCAACTGTTGCGGAGAGTGCATACTTGTGTGTGTTGTTTTTGATCTGCCATTATTGAGAATATGATTTTGTTTGTTTATCAACTCTCGGCTCTGACTTGTTCTTTGGGCCACAGCCGGCGTCCGCTGGCGCGCCAAAAAGGACCACTTCTAAATTGTTCACGCTTTCGTGGTGCGGTTCGGGGGGCCGATACTTCGGCCCTTGGAATTAGCCTGGCAATAGCCTCCCTAATTAACGGGACCCATGTGTGACAATAATTCTGGCGTCCGTGACACAAGACCTTTTGGTGCACAGTGTGTCCAAAGTAGTGAGAAAGAGCCTCGATTTGTTGATAGTGCTATCGGAACGATTTTGTGTGTTGTTCAGTGTTCTCGTTAACGAGTGCAGGGGAGTTTTCCGATAGAGTGATTTAGGCAGATACCTTTTACACGCTGCAAGGTTTTATTTGCGAGACAAAATGGATCTCGAAAAGTTAGTAGCTTTTGGTGAGACGATGGGTCTTTCTGGCGCCGAACTACGGAAGTGAATAAGCCAGAAGGAGAAAGAGGTGGTGGAGAGAGATAGGGTGGCAGCTGAGAGAGCCAAGGAAGAAAAAGCAGCTGAGTTAGAACGAGAGAGGTTGGCAGCTGAAAGGGCCAGGGAAGAAAAAGCAGCTGAGTTGGAGAGATAAAAGTTGGCAGCTGAAAGGGCCAAGGAAGAAAGAGAGCAACAATTGAAGTTGCAGTTGGAGAGAGAAAATTTGGCAGCCGAAAGGGCGAGAGAAGAAAGAGAAGCGGAGATGGCTGAAAGGGAATGGCAGCGGCAGCACGAAATGGAACTCGAGCGGCTCCGGTTGCAACAGCGAAGTGAAAATCCGGTCCAAGCTAGAGTTGAAAGCAGCGAACGGGAGGACCACGGCTTCCGCTTGAACCCAAGCAGGCTGCTCGTAGCGTTTGATGAAAGGAAGGACGACCTTGACGCGTACCTTCACCGATTTGAGACCATTGCGAGGAGCCAGAATTGGCCGGAACATCAATGGGCAACTGCTTTGAGTACTTGCTTGAGTGGTGAAGCGCTCAGTGTGTACGGTAGGCTGACGCCGACCGATGCAGCCAACTATGCAAGGGTGAAAACTGCTTTGCTGAAGCGATTTAGATTTACTGTTGAAGGATTCCGGGACAGATTTCGGACAGGAAAGCCAGCTGATGGTGAGACGGCTACGCAGTACGCTGCCCGACTTGTCATTATTTCGACAGATGGATTGAACTTTCAGGGACAGCGCAGGAGTACGATGAACTTAGAGAGCTCCTAATTAGAGAACAAATTCTTACTAGTTGCCACCCAAGCCTGTCGCTGTACTTGAAAGAGAGGAAGGCTGAGTCACTTGAAGGAATGCTTGAATTGGCTGATCAATTCTTGGAAGCGCAAGGTGGAACTAATTTGGCCAAGGTCAAGAAGGAGTGTCCCGAAGACTCGAAAAATTTGGTACCCGAACCAAAGAAGCGTGCACCGGAGAGTGTTCCGAGATGTTTTCTGCGCAACCGAGTGGGTCATCGCGCGAAAAACTGTCGAACGATCTTTACGAGCCCTACGGCAGTAAAATGTTTCAAGTGTGGGCAGACTGGGCACAAAGCAGACGCTTGTCGAAACGGAGCGAGTCAAACTCACCAGGTATCTTGTGTGCTAGCAGCACCAAAATCCGATGATAATGCCGTCACCGACGGATTGATAGAGTTGAAAAATGGGGAGAAAATTCCTATTGTGGGTGCTGTAATGTCAAAACAGCCAACCGGTGTTGCGAAGGGAATGCCAACGCTGCCTGGAAAAGTGGCGGACAAAAAGATTACGGTGTTAAGAGATACCGGCAGCTCCATTGTTATCCTGCGGAGAAATTTGGTACGGGAAAGTGAGTTAACCGGCAAAACGAAACCAGTTTGCTTAATTGACCCTACGGGTCGGATGCTTCCCGAAGCAGAGATTGAGGTGGAAACCCCGTACTTCAGCGGGAAGGTTACCGCTCTATGTATGACGACCCCCCTTTACGACCTTGTCATCGGAAACATCGACGGGGCGCGAGGACCGAATGATGCGCAATGTTTGGGAGAAGACTCTAAGATAGAGCCCTCGCCAACCCAACGACCGCGAGATACAGTGGAGGAGCAACCTGAGACGGATCTCTCTAGAGCCCAAGGTGAAGCCGCGGTGCAAGAGACAGTGAATGAGAAGATGATCGTGTTGGGTGAGTTCACGGACCGGGCAGCTGGACTTACGTCGGCACGACCTCAACCGAGCGACAGTGTAAAGGTGACGGAGTCGGCCAGCCAGGCCACATGTCGGGACGTGAACAAGCGGGTGAATAACCGGGCAGGATCGGTTGAGCGTCATGACCCGTTAGCAGTGTCGGAAGTGACAACGATGGCTGAGACGCCGCCTCAGATATCGTCGTTGGAAAGGGCTCGCCGAAAAAGAACGTGGAAACACAAGAAGAGATCGAGCGAGCACCGCAAGAAAGAGCGCAAGCGCCACTCAAAGTACACAGGATAAGTGCTGAAGTCAAATCAGAATGTGTTTGGCAGTGCTGAGTGCCATATGTTGTGTTAAAGTTGTGTTATCCTGTGTCACAAGTGTCGAAGTGTCTGTGCTGTGATGTGATGTATAGTGTTGTATGATTGTTGTAATGAAAGAACTTTGTACGTTAGTATTGTTTGGAAAGTGTGATGAAGTGTTGTAGTCATGTACCTGTGGCTATATTTCATGTGTTGTGGAATTGAACTACAATGTACGATTGTATTGAGCGATCTATTGCGAATGTGAAGTGGCATGAGCGACGGTTTGTGTTACAGTCTTTCAGAGTGTGTGGTGACTGTTCGCGCTCGTTTGTGTGGGTTTGAATATTATGAGATAATATTCTTAAAGTGGGGGGCAGTGTCACAGAACGAGCGCTAAAAATGGGCGCGCCGCCAAATTGTCGCGACGAAACGCCGGAGTGATGCCGCGAGGTCAAAAGAAAAAGAAAACAAACATCTAAAGGCTCCCCGGGCGCGCGCTCTCCCCTCGGAAGCGTGGCTTCGCCGACGAACCTCCTCACCCCACAACGGCGGCCGAGCAAGCACTGGATTTTTCTAGAACGAAAGAGGCGTGGTCACGCCGGGTTGAGTCATCCATCGCGGAGGGCATTCGTACAGTCTCGCGCCTCTCCCCAGCCTTCGCTGCGTATCGCGCCGACGAAATGACGAGAACTTTCTGGAATGTGGCGCGGAAGGTATTTAACCGAGCAGCCGAGATGAGAGATCAGGAGAAGACGGAAGTTAGCGCAAGAGTGCGTAGGGATTCCGCCGTGTAGTCGGCGAAGGTTTTGTCCGTAGGAACGAAGCAGGAGATGAAGAGGATTTCCACCTGAGGGGTGAAGGCTCGAGCTACAGGCAAGAGCGTGTGTTTACCGCTATCGAGCGAGAACGCGTGGCAACAGCTGCGTGTGGGAAGCCGACGGGTTTCCGGCGAAGAAGTTTGAAGCTTGGAGAGTGGCCTATTGAAGACGTGAGGTTTCCTGGAAGAGAAACTTCAGGGGCAGCGGAACGACAACAACGCATGACTTTGAGTGAGTGATTCTCGGAAGAGTATCATCCAGACTTTTGTTCCAAGAACTTTGGACTGAATAGGTTTTCTATCTTTTTAGTCTTTAAGTGTCTTGGTTGTTCAATGCATGCGACTGCACTGTAGTGCGTATTCTTGTCTGGGTCCGTTGTTTCAAGTGTGGCTGATTGTACTGTGTAGTACGTTGTTTGTTTGGTGACATATTGTACTCAACTGTTGCGGAGAGTGCATACTTGTGTGTGTTGTTTTTGATCTGCCATTATTGAGAATATAATTTTGTTCGTTTATCAACTCTCGGCTCTGACTTGTTCTTTGGGCCACAGCCGGCGTCCGCTGGCACGCCAAAAAGGACCACTTCTAAATTGTCCATGCTTTCGTGGTGCGGTTCGGGGGGCCGAAACTTCGGCCCTTGGAATTAGCCCAGCGATAGCCCCCCTAATTAACGGGACCCGTGTGTGACACATGAGGAGGCGGATTTTTAGTCCTGGGGCATTTTGGGGGTTGGCGTGACGAAAGAGTTTGGTTATCTCTTCTTTGAAGAGCGCCACGTTTTTGTTTGGCGGCTACATGCGGGTTTCAAGGAGGGCTTCATCCTTCTCCTTGTGTACCCATTTGCAAAAGTGGCAAAGAACGAAGTCTGAAAAACCTTCCACGTTGTCGGGTTTCGCTGTTGATTCTCAAAACAAGTCCGAGCAGCGTCCTCTGAAGAGAAATATATTTGCCGAAGCTTGTGGTTCTCGGTCCAGGGGTTGAAAACGGTGACTTGGTCAAATCTCTCAAGCCAGCTTTCCAGGTATTCAAACGGCTAACCACGGAAAGTAAGTGGCTACTTAGGTTGCCCGAACAGGAGCGGTGCAGGTGGCACAGGCGCTGTTATTGTCGTCATGTTCGCCGTCAACGTATCGGTCTTCGTAGTATTGTCAGGTAGTAGCGCGTTATCCGGTGCCAGGTCTTGATGCCTGCGGCTAACTTGTTGCTCATGGCTGGCGTCGGGGTCTTCTCGATGACGTTGACTGACTTCACGGCTTGAAGGGGCGCTCTAAACATGAGAGCAGCACCTCGACCAGACCTCATGGAGTCATGACTTGGACGAATGGAGCAGACTGCAGGTCTAAACATAAACTGTTTATTTCGGCGAACTTGTGCCCGGTAAACGGAAAGTCTTGCTTTGATAGCGAACGGAGCGTCAAAAGTTGATCAACTGAAAAGCGGCGAAGCGCATCGGCATTTATACACTTGCCATCGAATGTTCTAGCGTTATGGCTAGCGGCAACGAAAGTTCCGTAACAATCTGAAATGTTTGAGAAGTGGGCGTTATCTTAACAAAACAATTTGCTGTACAGCCTCGAAGCTTTTCGAACATCGTATGCGCGTTTTGCGCTGAACGTAGTGTAACAGAGTCATAACAAAACTTGAGGAAAGGGACATGGCAACATATTCTAAGTTTTGTCAACAGCATATCAGTTGACAGTCAGCGCAAGTTCTCATGTCACCTCCTTTCACCTGTCATTGCACTGTTCTTTCAAGTTTATATAGCCAATCTTCGACACCAACGCTGAGTATAATTTACGAACGTGACGATGGTCCATGAGTTATGCTAAATGCACTAGCGTGATGCGACAGTAAATGAATGTCTCTCGAATTCGGCCTAGAGTAGCTTTCGCCAAAATTCACTTCTTCATCGTGAACATGCAGGACGCGTCACGTCCTTAGTATACCACCAACTTCTCGGGGTTGAGGTTGTCTGTATGCGGATTCACCAGTGCGAGAGCTGGATACAAAAAATGCAAAGACAGGGGGACCTCATTCGTGAAAAACAACCAACCAGTGAACGGTCATTTATTGTCGCCAAGAGTGCGAGGCTGGACAAGCCAACATGTGCGCCAGCGTGCGTCAGGCGGAGGCTTATACGAGATAGGCACACTTCGTTGTAATAATGTGAGAGGGGCAGTGCTGCAAGAAGAGTCAAATTCAGTACGCGCCAAGCGATCCTTCCTACTTGTTCAGCACTTCTTGTTGTGCCCGGATCACGAAAAAAAAAGAAATGTATTTGCGGTGATGAGACTTCACTCTGCATTTCAAGTGGGCCACAGTTCTCGATAAGATTAAAGAAAACACAAGTGTATAATCAATGGGACTCCTCAGATGGCACTTGAAGGGATCGCGTGCGTAAGTAAGCCTTCAGTCTCTCTATAGATTGATTGATTGATATGTGAGGTTTAACGTTCTAAAACTACCATATGATTACGAGAGATGCCGTAGTGGCGGGCTCCAGAAATTTTGACCAGCTAAGGTTCTTTAACGTGCACCCAAATCTGACCACACGGGTGTACAACATTTCCGCCTCCACCGGAAATGCAGCAGCTGCAGCCAAGATTCGATACCGAATTCTGTGGGTCAGTATCCGAGTGCCTTAACCACTAGACCACCGCAGCGGGGCATCAGCGTAGAGTTTCTTAATATACACTAGAGGAAACTCTGGCGCTAGTGCTGATTGATTGATATGTGGGGTTTAACGTCCCAAAACCACCATGTGATTATGAGAGACGCCGTATTGGAGGGCTCCAGAAATTTCGACCACCTGGGGTTCTTTAACGTGCATCCAAATCTGAGCACACGGGCTTACAACATTTCCACCTTCATCGGAAATGCAGCCGCCGCAGTCTGGCAATAGTGTCTATGGGAGCAGCAACACACAGCGCTTCAGCGAGCATGGGAATGATAGTACACACATTTGTCTAATTTTCGTACTTCTGGCCTGCTTCTGGCTCCGTGTGTGTTCATGTGGCTAGGAGCAGTTTTCTTACGAAACAAGTAATAGCAAATGTTCAGAGGCAGCGCTTCATTTTATTTTTCAGACTTATTTTCCAAACCAGCTCACGAAGTTCAAAAGTGTTCAATCTTTCTTTCAAAACAAACCCGAAACACAGCAATAAACGAAGTCGCAAGTACGATTCGCCGCTCGCAACTACGAAGACTAGACAAATGTGTGTACTACCCATGATTCCCGTGGTTGCTGAACGATCACCGCGCCAGAGTGTCCTCTAGTTAGTTTTGAAAAACTCTATGGGCATCAGTTTCTGTGTGAAAAAGAGAGCTCCCTCTCTTGGTTTGCGAGGATCGGCATATTTCAATTTTTATTTCCTTAAGGACTCACTGGGAGGTATTATATAAGGGGTGGATACACAGGAAAACAGAACATTTGAACACGTTAATTTTCGCAGCACAGGTGATTTGTAACATTTGTCGCGAAGGATGATGGGTAGGTAGTTGAAGCAATGGAGCAGGGAAGGTACTTCTAATCCTTCACGGCGGTGGCAAAAAAAGAAGCAGAAAAAGTGGCAGTTTTGTTGCGATAACGGGACACTTGAAGTGTATGTCTTGTGCGGTGTGAAATGTATGTCGGGGGGAGGATGTAAGAAGCTGCATTGAGAGAAGAATGAAAAGTTTATGAAACAGAGAAATTGTGGCGATATGGCGGCGAACAGAGAGGGGTGATAATCCGGATTGTGCTTTCAAGGATGAAATGCTGATGTCTTATGAGTACTGGGAGTGAATAAATCGAACGGTACAATTTCGAACAGATTCGAGATCGTTAATGAGGTATGTTTGGGGCGGGTTCCATTTTGGGGAGGCATATTCGTGTTTCGATCTTATGAGGGACTGATATGCCAGCAACTTCACATGTTTTGGTGCATGACTTAGGTGACGCTTTAAGAAGCCCAGAGTTTTATTTGCCGATAAAATGACGTTAGTAATAAGCGCATTTCCAGTGAGATCGCGATACAATTTGACACCTAGATACTTGTGGGATGGTTGTGATTGTACAGGGGCGTTTGCGATATGATATGAAAAAAAGAAAGGATTCTTACGGCGGGTAAACGTAACAAGTTTGCATTTGTTAGGGTTAAGAGACAAAAGCCAATTATCGCACAATTCTTGAATGTGGTTAAGCTTGTTCTGGAGAAGATTTTGGTCGTGAGTGTTAGTTACTTTCTGATGGATTACACAGTCATCTGCAAACATGCGGATTTTGCAGGATACGCTGAGGGGTAAGTGGTTGATGTATATCAGAAACAGGAGGGCGCCAAGAACTGAACCTTGAGGTACGCCTGATGTTACTTTTAGGTAAGCAGAAGATTTATTATTGACATGAAAACTGAGAACGGTTAGTTAGAAATGCTTTAATCCAATATATTACACTTGGGTCTAAGCTCAACTGGAATAGTTTAAGCATTAGTCTTTGGTGGGGTACTGTGTCGAATGCCTTTGCGTAATCTATAAATATTGCGTCAGTTTGTAAGTTGTTGTCAAGGTTAGCATGCAGATAGTGAAGAAATACTGCTAGTTGTGTTTTGCAGGAGAATCCTTTCCTAAAACCATGCTGGCTGGGGTGAAAAAAGTTGTTGGAATTTAGAAAGTTTACAATCTGAGAGTAGATGACATGTTCCATGAATTTGCATGGGACACTTGTCAAAGAAATGGGACGGTAGTTCAATGGACAGTTCTTATCACCTGGTCTGTAGATGGGAACGACCTTGCCGACGTTCCAGTCATCTGGAAGAATGCCATTGGAGAGCGATTGCGCATACATCAAGCACAGAAATTGGGCGATGGTGTCATGGATAATTTCTAACACCTTTGAGTTAATATCGTCGACGCCACCTGATGAGGACAGTTTCATGTTATGAATAATGCTTTAAATACCACCTGCACAAAAAACAATTGAGCACATAGAGGATGTCAATAACACCGGGGCAGGAGAGGAAGGTACGCTAGATTCGTTAGTAAATACAGATGAAAATGCGCTGTTAAAAGCATCAGCACATTGATCATCTGAGAGCATGTTTCAACGGTTAGTTTCAACGTCACCAGATAACAACAAGAGTACGGAGTAAGAACACTCGGCAATGATAGCGACAAGACACTGTGGGCCCGGCAGCTGGACTAGAAAGTCATCACTTGGTTTTTTTTGCGTAAAGACTGCTGTGCTTACTAACCTGCATTGTTGGGAGGAACGGATAAGCGAACTGCATTGTGTCACAGCTGCCAAGCCCACAACCTGACGACGGTGACTGTTCGCGAAATATAGGTGCTCGGAGTAGTGATGTTGACTTCGATGGGGCAGTCCAAGGTGAAGTGGGGGAGGAGTAGTCTAGCCACGGCGCTGGAAACAGCGTCGGAGCGGTAGCGGAGGGGGGCGGGACAGTGCCTGCTTCGCCTTTGCCAGGCAGGAAGGTGCAGTTTGATAATGGGTCGAATGAAGTGATTGCCAGGCCGGGCATCGGCAGGCGAGCGACAGTTACAAGGAACACCTGCATAGTTGGGAGGAACGGGTAAGCGAACTGCATTGTGTCACAGCTGCACAGCCCACAAGCTTACGCCGGTGACCGTTCGCGATATATAGGTGCTCGGAGTAGTGATGTTGACTACGATGGGGCTGTCCAAGGTGAAGTGGGAGGCTCAGAAATTTTTAATAGCATAATAGCATATAGAAGGCTCAGAGATTTTTAATATTACTTCGTATCTTTGCATCTGTCATCTTTTTTTTCACTGTTTTCTCTGTTCACTCGGGTGTACATATTAGCTTTCTTGTCAGCAAAGTTTCAGCTGCAAATCAGTGCTTGTCCCGTCTTTTTCGTGGTCGCCGCTTGTTGTTGTTGCGCTGTTAACCTTACGCATTATATTGCACGTGTTCAATTTTGCAATTTTTGCTATCTTTGTACGCATTGAGTGATTGCTCATGGCTGGTTCGTTTCCGAGTTATCGCATATTTAGAGAAAAATTGGAAAGTTACTAAAGTGTCCCCAAAAGATCCTCAGGCCTATGGTATAAGAGCCTGCCGGCTAAATTTTTCTAAGATGGCGTCCTTTACAGTGCCTATGCACCTAAACGAAGCAAATTGGCGTCCTTCCAGCGCGTAAATATACTCGCTTGAGCCAAGAATCAAACTCGCACAAAGAGTGCTGAAGATAGGCGAAAAATCTTCTGCAGAGCATCTACAGCGGCTAAGTCATCCGCCGGCCTACCAGAAAGGCAGAAGGGGAGGGTGGGGAAGTGTTCAAACTCATTATTTACCAACTTGCTTAAATACTTCCACGTGTAATATGAACGCGCGTGTGTGTGTGTGTGTGTGTGTGTGTATGAGAGTACGTGCGCGCACGCGTGCGCGCACGCACACACACACACACGTACAAACACACACATTTGGAAGTTCATAAAGCATGGTTCCATTCTTTGCCAAAATGTTTCTTGCTACGCTACTGTTGGCTATAGCATTCAGAATTGTCTGAAGATCTTACCTCTACGGCGAACAAACTAATGCCAAGCCCCACCGGGCGCAGTGATGCCCGAGGTCTTGGTCGAGCATTAGTCTGTGGGTATTTTTTAACAGTACAGCCTTAGCTGTAACCATATGTACGCACCATAGGGCGCCTTTACGTAGTTTTTGCGTGGTTGTCTACCATTGCCCCGGGCACCATGTTTTATCGCATACACTCACGCAGCAACGCGATGAAACAATCGCGGTTTCAGAGTGAAACGCGCACCACCGGTAATAAACGTCCACTTGCAGGGATATCATGAGATATAGTTCACTTGTGCGATGTCCATAGCAGCTTATGGCACCGTGCGCAAATCAGTGATAGCGCCAAGCCTGGGCGTTGACGCACGGCAATACCCGTTCTAGGCCCTGTGCCTGACGCTGAACGTGCCCTTAACCCGCTCGAAAGTATGCATCTGGTTGGGACCTTAGATAGAGCCAATGTGTCACGTCTTCATTTTTCGGGCCGCAAAACTTCATCTGAGCGAATTCTTGCAACTCAAAAACTGACAAATATTTTTGCCACTAACGCAAATATCTGCTTTAAAATAACCTTCATCCCAGTGCGCAACTCTCAAAGTGCAGTAGAACAACCAACAATATTTTATATTCAGTAATACAAGGCTTAGAAAACTGTATCACCCACTGTCTTACCAAGAAGTGTATCATATACTCAATTCAATAGACGCAGCATTACCATCGCTTTCCTAGAAAAAGCACGACATCCACTTTTTTTGTCATCAACAGTAGTTACTATACTTGAATAAAGAATAGCCAACTTCCCGGAAATGTGCGAGCGTTAGTAGCGCACCTGCAAGGCTCGTTATTAGGCGTGAACAAGTTAACACGGAAATGGTTAGTTTCCGAGTCGAGTGCCGTATTCAAGTGGGTATGAATCTAGTAGAAGTTAGCCGATCCGGTTCATTGCATGACTGCCCTACTGAAACGTGCCGTATGAAATCTTACGAAAACAATATGGACTCCGTACGATTTCGTTATGATTTATACAGAAAATATATAGATTTTTATGGAAGCATAAAGAAGTTGCATGGCGTCCGCGAGAAGCCTTTGAAGGAAAATAAGGAAGGATACGGAAATTATGGAGGACATCGGAAACATCCTTATGAAAGATATGGAAGGTTACGGAAGTGATGTTGTATATACGGAAGATTACTTACGGAAATTATAGAAAGATGTGGAAATATGGATATCTTTATGAAGTATACGAAAACTTTCTTAAGGAACTTATACGAAGCATACAGAAACTGTTTATAGAAACATGGCAAAATGAGGAGTGCGAGCAAAATAATAAGACTGGAGATGTTAATGTCACTAGATTCGAATGGCAGTCTGAGCTACGAATACAATTCGATCCATGGTGCTGCTACGCCGCGGCCAAAAAAAGTAATGTCATAGTGATTGTACATGATATCAATGTCAACAAATTCCGAAAAAATTGCCGCAAAAATTGAAAAAGGAAAATGTAGATTGATAAAAGTGAAATTATTCAGAAATAATTAGTCCCGCGCCAAAATGACGACCGCACAACCAAAAAAAAAAAACGTGTCGACAGGACGGGCGCTCACTTGCAACTGGTTATTCCTTGAGTTATTCCTTTTAAAAACATGCGAAAAGTAATATGATAAATACATACGCTTAGAAATTATATACTGCAGAATAAATGGCCACCATGAGCTAAGACTACCCGCTTAACCAGTAAACACACGGCGTGACGAAAAAACACAGCAAAATGATCGTCTCAGGTCTATTCAGGTTTTCTAGAACACGAAGTAACAGATGCACATTTGGTATCTTGCGGTGAAACCACACACATAACAAAAACCCAGAGCGTTTCGCATTTATTTACTTTAAATCAAGGTCTTGCACATGCCCATGTGGGCGAACAGCTTGCAACAGAACTGCCGTATCTTAGCAAGGGTCTCTGCCTGGGCTCATTGCGCTCGTGCAGCTGATGCCATCAATACAGATACACGCGTACGCGTTCCCAGAAGTGTCTGCTTGTTTATATCGTGGCCGACAGCAGCGCCAGCCAAGCGCAACTGAGGTGTAGGGTAAAGACATTTGTGACAGCATTTATGTTAAAATGATATTTGCCCTAAAAAGAAAGCTGCATTATTAGCGTGCCTGCATGCATGCAGGTCAAATTAATAATGCTGAATGCCACCTCTTAAGTCTGTGGGATAGAATGTATGCATTTTGTTGAACTGCGTCGGCGAATATGTTTCTTGAACTCATTCGATTGCCTAATTCATTCGATTCAAATAGGATTACATATCTCTGTGTAGCAGTCACATAAATTCATTAGATGCAAATGTCATTCCGTTCAAATGACATTGAAAGATCCAGTGTGACAATGATGTTACACAAACTGCATGGAAGTGAACGGATTTCATAAGGTGCACGCTGGCAAATGGCCTTAAGTGCACGCCTGAGCATAGAGCCACAGGTTTCAGCTGATCGGTGAAACAGGTTTCAGGTTTTACCTAAAACACAAGATTCACCTAAGAGGAGAGTGTGCAGAATCGGCCTCATAATTTCACTTTGTACGGGAAAGAGAATTGCGAGGAACCCTAATATTCACCCCCTGATGGAAAACTTTGAGTACACCAAGATAACCAGAACACTTATATAAATATTTCTCAATACTGCAGTCTTATAGAATTATGGCAGTTTAGTGATGCATGTAGAATATAATAAATACATGCTTGAGTAAACAAACAGGTTATGGTATCACAGGAATAAAAAATTCACAGGAATTATATCATCTATCACCTATCGCTTACCACCTATCATGAGCTGTAGAAGCTCGACTGCTCAATCATATCTGTGCGTACCGGCTGTCTGCCTACTACCTGGCGTCGCTAATAAACTTCTTGTAAAGTGGTGGACGTGCGGGGTATGGAGGCTGAAACCAGTACTCATGGTATTTTGGTGCATTAACTGCGAAGCGCCGACGACATAGACGTGCAACGTGGCCTGGAATACCACAAAAGTAACATATCGGCCGGTTGTCAGCAGTGCGCCAAGGATTTCCGGCGTGCTGCTGTGCAGCTGGAAACGGTGAGTTGAAAGGTCGCACAGGTTGTGGCGTATACAATGGCAGACGAGACGGAGGCGTTGCCGCGACGACCGCACAAGTCAGTGGCGCGGCAACAGGTGTTGGAGGAGAGCCAGGCGTAGGTAATGGCAATGCCTCGGAGACCTGCTCCAGAATAGCCTGTCTGATTGTCGGCGTTAGGCGGTTCGTTGGTGCTTCGGTGGTCGGCAGATACGAGAGACATGGAAGCTGTCGTGCGACCTCTTCGCGTACATAATCTTTTATCTGCTCCAGCAGGGTGCTGTCACCACCAACGGACAGGGCAGCGAGAGAGTCGTTTGCTGTCGTTGACCTTCGAACTGGTGCACTTTGCTTGTGAATCTCTTCCAAGCTCTGGCACAAGGTCACAAGTTCGGATACGGTACTGGTGCCCTTTGCCTGCAACATTTGAAAGGCATCATCGTCTATTCCTTTCAAGATATGCCTGATCTTGTCCTGTTTGCTCATCTCAGGGTTAAAGCGCCGGCATAAATTGATAACATCTTCAATATAGCTAGTGAAGTTTTCGCCCTGCCTTTGTGCACGTCTGCGTAGGCGCTGCTCAGCACGCAGCTTGAGCACTGCGAGGCGATCTAACACAGCTGCAAGGGTGGTCTTAAAAGCGGCCCAAGCGGTAAATTCAGTATGGTGGTTTGTAAACCACAGGCTGGCGACGTCTTTGAAATAAAATGGGACGTACTCCAATTTCGAGGGGTCGTCCCACTTGTTGGCAGCGCTCACCTTTTCAAACAGCTGCAAACCAGTCTTCCGCATCTTGGTCCTCGGTGCCGCTGAGGAAGGGGGGATCCCGTTGGCGCAGGGTGGTACGTACGATGACCAGTTGAGACTAGGCCGTGCTCTGCAGGGTGATACCTTGCTCATTTGCTGATCAGGCATTGCTGATGGAGTGGGCAGCTTCCGGCTTCGAAGTTCCAGGTTTGCGTACCCAGCAAACTTCCACCACTTTGCAAGGGAGTTTAATAGCGACGCCAGGTAGTAGGCAGGCAGCCGGTACGGACAGAAATTCTCGAGAAGTCCAGCGTCTACAGCTCGTGCACACACTCGCGCTTCACACTCAGAGAGAGATGGTCCCACTAGTCAGTGCCTTGTGAATTGCCCACTACAAAGGGAATAATATAAATGTCTTACTACACCTTCTAGCACCCCTTGACATTCACGTATACTCAGACTGGCACCTACCGTAAAAGGCCAAGCAAGCATCCCCATTCAAGCAGGTGCCCCCCTCCCAATTAAGAGTAGGTCCTAAATAAGCACCAGTGAGTAGCCGGGGACCGAGCAAGAGCGCCCTTTTGAATTGGGTAAGATTATGATTCCCCAAAGAAGGGGGGGGGGAGGGTGCTGGGTCGAAATTTTACGGCACTTGCACTGATAAGTATTCATTTGACTCACACCCACACTTTACTCACATCCACGCATACACCGAAGATTATTCTCTCTACTGCCCCTTCAATACTCACCCATTCGCCCCTTCATGCCTCCTCAAATCAATGAGTCTTCACTAATGTTAATGCTCGAGACTACTCACATCACTTGTCACTAACTCATACTCACACTCTCACACTCAATGTCATGAGTAGTCACTCGCACTCAAACTCACATTGACTCGTACTCATTGAGACTCACTCACAATCATGCCACATATGAACTCCCACTCATGTAAGTCATCACTCAAGTTCCTACGCAGGTTTACTGATGCCGTTTGTCACTCACTCATATTCATACTGATGCCTCTTAAATGATTGAGTTGTCTATACAATATGAGTGAGTATGCTGAGATAGTCCCCACATTTTTCCAGGTACATGTTGATAGCTTCAAATCATTCAATTCAAGATTAGTTGGTTTTGTAAACAAACATTTGCCTATGCGCATAGATTGGTTTCCCTCAAGCCTACAATGTGGTCTGTGGGGGACATGTCCGGGAGTGAATTATGTTTCCAAGCTCTGGTTGAGGATGGACAGAAAATTACTAGTTTAACTCTTGTCGCAGCACATTAACACAGGTAACAAAGTTTCTTCGTCATAAATTACCTCATGAAAGGTGTTTTGCTTTCTCTGTAGTTGTGTTTTTGACCTTTTCGTATTCTCAGTATTAAATGCAAACATTACCTTGAATCAATGCAGACCCAGTAGCCTGTAGGCTTTGATAACTGCAAAAAACGCACTGAACTAGCACTTTTTAAGCAGTATTAGGCAGTAATTTCTTTATTAGTACATGTTTTTATGAGATTATACTACGTCGCCCTATTATGTCACTTGAACACAGTAAACTTCTGCCTAAAGGACCTTACAAAATATAGCTTGTTAAGTGTGAGTGTTGATAATAAGTAGTACTGGTCCTGCCTTGCCTTCATATAATGCAGTTTATTTTTTTCTGAGACACTAGTCTTGGTAACATGCAATTTCTACAAAGGTATGAGCGTATGCACCATGTCGTACATTTGAAAAAAACAAGAAAGAAACACTTGCAGAAGGACTTATTATTGGGCTAGTTGGTGCTTGCTAATAACCATAATTTAGTGTGAAAAGACACAATGAACACACAGAACCACACACTACAATTGTTTGTGGCATGTGGTTCTGTGTTCCTTGTGCCTTTAACAACTACATTTTCATTATTAGCAAACAGCAGTTTTTGTCGCAAGACTTTCACTTTCTCTATTAGGTTTAACAAAAAGGGTTTAAGAGCACACGTAAATGTTTTTACACAATCTAACCACAAAGTAAGTGCCAATTTACTAAAACCTGTACAAAATAAAGCTCCGTGCTCTGAGCAGAAGCGACATATCAGGTTAAACGGCTGAATACGTGCCTCATTCTTTCACAAGTTGCGGCATGAGTCTGTGGTGATCAAAGTAAATACTTATTGTCATTCAGAAGTTCACTGTTGAAGATCCCAAATCACATGTTGAGCTGCTTGGTTATCTGTGTTCATGCAAGTTATCAATTAGCCAGTTTTAAAACATATACATATGGAGCAATTTCATCCTGTACTTTCCTATAGGCTGAAAAACTTGATGCATACAATTAATACCCATTTATAAGCTTCGAAGGGATATAATTCGAAACGGAAAAAATAAAGGTAAAAGTAAGACAGGCAGGTTAACCACATTCAGCTGATTAGTTGCGGTCGTCAGGAAAGGAAGTACACATCAATGCAACCTGATGTTTACGCACACATAACAGTGGTAATCATTGATGGCACTCATAAGCACTCATACCTTCTCCCACTTACCAATACACTCACATTGATACACATACCGACTGATTCTTATGTGTACTCATTCACTTTCATACTCGACTTTACTCATGCCCCTCATAACATTTGCACCTTTCAAATGAGTGCGCTTACTCCTGATTTATGAGTGACTGTACGCCAAGCTGTAACTGTCGCATCTTCTGTAAGTAAGATACCTATATACACAAGGATGCTTGCAAATTATTCAGTTAAACGAAACGAGTTTTTCATTGAAACAAAATAATTGTCTGTGTTCATGGACACGTCCTACAGAAACAAAATTATTTACCTATGGTTAAGCAAAGTGCAAATTACTGGTGCAACCCTTGTAGCAGCTTGTTGGCACAGGAAACAACAACAGATCCTCTCTGCCATAAAACGAAAAATGTGAAAATTGTTTTCCTTTTTTTCATAGGTGTGTGTTATTGAACTTCTGGTATTCTCTGTACTATCAAAACAACAAATTTTCGAACCCAAAAAGCCCTGGTGCCTCTGGGCTCTGCAAATTAGAAATATTCACATTGAAGGAACACTTTTTCTTAAGTAGTATTAGGCAGTACTTCTTTCATTTTATGTGAATCATTAGAACTTACTCAGTCCCCTTAATATGTCTTTGGCATGCACTGCACTTCAGCCTAAAGAACCAGATGAAATCCTCAGAAATGAAAATGTCAAGTAGAAAGTGCACACACTTTAAAAACTAGTCGTGGTACCTGTGTGTTCTTTCTATGATGTTGTTTGAAAATTTCTGAGACTAGTCTTGGTAAAAAAAAGTTTCTCCCGTGAGGTGCGATGCATGTGCACAGTGCCATGCATATCAAAACTAGGAAAAAAACATAATAACTTTTAAGTAAACAGCTTCATCTTCTCAATTATATATGAAAAAGTTGTCCAAGTTTACACAGTTAAGTCGTAGAGGTAATGTTTGTTTATTTATATCGGTTCTTGAGAAAGCTATCGATAAGAGTTACGATTTTTAACTTCTGATTCCACTGCTATTATACCTCTATAACCACATTTATTGGCTCCATGTGCGCCTTGCTTATTTATGTGTACTTGTATGTGCTGGGCATTGCTCAAATCACAGATTATCAATAACACATGTGCATCACCACACAAAAGATCCCCATTGAAAATCCCAAACCACATGTAAAGCCACTTGGTTATTAGCTTTCATGCAAGTTATCAAGTAAGCAAAATTTAGAATACAAATACATGAAGCAAAGTTGCCTCTCTGTTCTACTTTATGATAGGCAGTGAGTCCTCGTGCACATGAATAATGCCTCTGTGAAGTACACAGGAAAATGAAGTGGAACAGAAAAAAAGGGATGAAAAATACAAAAAAGGCAGGTAGGTTAACCAGGTTGATGATTTGCTGCCCTACAGCGTAGGGGTAGAGAGAGTGCTAAGAAAAAGACTTAGATATGAGAGGACAACTGATATGTATATACACATAATGGTGCTTATCGTGATGCACGGATGGTCTAACATAGACCAGTGTTGTTTTAAGATTTTCAAAAGCATTGTTACAGCCCACTGTGCAGATAACACTTCAATTGTCGGCCTATATATGACACCACCTTTGGGCCTGCTTTATAGAAGGGGAAGAATTTAGGGGAAAGAATTGCTTTAAATTATATTATGGCTGCATGGACACATACAGCAATGTAGAGCGCAATAAAGTGAGGACGCGTGAGCTTTTCTTGACGCTTCAGTTCTCATTGGATCCTTCAACTGTGCTGCAAAGAAATTTAACAAATGTTTCTGCGTGTAGCATTGGCCATTTTAAACTACCTTTATATATACGTAGGATGCCTACTGCGAGGAAAGTTATGTAGTGCATCTTGAGTCTTCTTTTTATTTTTCAAACAATGAACATTGTGCATTTTCTGTCTCTTGACTTCGAGCATGCAATTCTTGGTTTGGCTCGATCACAATTTTGCAGCCCTTATTTTGGAGAAATGAAAGAACTTCAACCATAATATATATTGGAACTGCTTCACGGTGATATTGCCTTCCGACAACTGCCACAGCTTACAATGAGTCATGGTAAGACTCGTGCATACCTAAGACCCACCCTTAAAGAAGAAGCTGGTCTGGCTGTGAAATGCTCAGTTTTTTCTCAAATAAACTTTTCGTTGGAGTTTTTTTCACTTCTGCAGCCTTTTCATAATCAAGCAGACCCAATGTTCACCTTAGCCGTTAATTTTGTTATAGTATGAAGTGAATAAAAATGTAATATTCAAAATGAAAATAATACCTCTTGTGCAAGAAACACAGTCCCACATACGTACTCGAACGTAATGTTGCTTTTGTTTTCTTTTGGCACCTAACACTATAAAGATAGTAGTTCATAAAAAAACTTTAAAAATCTGCGCCTTACTATAATTCGAACCTGTGCCACCAAGCTGCACTCGCATGCTCGAACTCGTTGCGTTAGCTTGCTAAGCCATGCACACACAAGGAGCAGGCGTGACTTATTCACATTATACAAATAAATGTACTTTTACGCTATGTGTTGGCATAATCATGTACAATATGCGATCGTATTTATTATTGTGTGCATATGTTTTGTGATTGTATTTACGCCACATGCTTTTCGCATATCTTTCAACTATAGATTGCCGCTCCCTCGCGGATGAAAACAAGTATTTTTACGCTTACACACAAGCTTGGGCAGTTGAAGCTTGTTTCCCGGGGGCTTTCTTGCTATTAATAGGCCACCACAGAAAATTAGAGTGATGCGTCATTATTCCCTGCATTTAGTTGTGTTGCACTTAGTAGCTCTTTTGCTTGATGACAAATTGAGCGCGGGGCGTGACGCTAATGCGCACGACAGTGCCTCGTGTAGCGGCGACATCAGCTGATTGCACCGACCAGATTGCTTCGATTTGCTTCAGAGCAAAGAAATATGCGCTGAGAGATCACGTACTGCACTATGTCAAAATGTTAATGCTTTGTAGTCATTCTCTGATTCATTGAGAATTGAGAAATTTGATACGACTACTGTAGAGCTTTGCGTCGGTGACACGCACCGAACGTAAAACCGCACTAAGTCTGTCATAGAAGCAGTAGGAGGCTGTCGTTTGCTAAAAAAAATAAAAAAACATGCGAAAAAAAAATTACAACTTGTTTTATTTTCGAATAACCGTTTATCATTTTTAACGTTATTTTTCCAGACAACATACATTTTTAGTTTATTGCAGCGACAGATGTTTTTTTTTCGTCTCACAGATATTCAAAGTCAAATCCATTCACAGCTAAAGCCATAAGTTGCTTGCCGTCTTTGTTTGCGTAGGCATGCAGAGAGCATAGAGTTTCCTAAATTTTACAGGAGGGGACTCTGTCGCTGCGATCGTTCAGTGACCATGGGAATGATGGGTAGTACACACATTTGCCTAGTCTTCGTACTTGTGGATGGCGAATCGTACTTGCGGATTCGTTTATTGCTGTGTTTTGGTTTTGTTTTGAAAGAAAGATTCAACTCTTTTGAACTTCGTGACTTGATTTGAAAAGGTAAGCCTAAAAAATAGGTGATGAAGCGCAAGCGCTCAACATTTGCTGATTTTTGTTTCGTCAAAAAACAGCTTCAAGCCACACGAACACACACGGAGCCAAAAGCAGGACAGAAGTACGAAGATTAGACAAATGTGTGTACTACCCATCATTCCCATGTTCGCTTAAGCGCCGTGTGTTGCAACTCCCGTGGACACTAGCGCCAGAGTTACCTCTAGTGTATATTAGGAAACTCTATGGCAGAGAGAGAGAGAGAGAGAAAAGACTTTAGTCACGGGATTTCGCGTGGGGTAGGTGCCGGCCTCGCAGGGCGTGGTCTACGTTTCTAATGTTCTAGTTTATGCAGTCCTAGGAACAATGGGTCAAGAACTCGAGGGTTGAGCCTGACTCGACAGAGGATACTTGGGTACCACCCCAAGCACTTGCGGGTCACGAGTTCCCATATCGCATCACGTGGGCATGCGGTTTCCGTGCGTCTCTCGTGTGTTCGCACAGCAACGTTCATAAGAAGATTGAAGGTAAAGCCATAAAATTCACGCAAGAAAGCACCGTTCCTCGTTTGTGCTATGTGCGAAGGTTGCGTGCCATTCACGTGGTTTTTTGAGTGCGGATCAAGTGCGAGTCGTCCGAGGAATCGGCGGATTGTGCGGGCGCTCGAAGGACTCCTAGGTGATGGCTGACGCCTGTAGTCGCTTCCCTGAGGACAGTGTGAAAGAAACTAAAGGTAAGAGAACTACGTTATTATGTAGACTAAGTATGCCACTCAGTGCAAGTGTGTGTTGCCGCACTTGAACGAGGCGTCGTGAAACGGCAGCCCTACGCGCCTTTGCGAGAGCAGTTACCATTTCGCCTTGACAACGCTGACACAAGTGTAGCCATGGCGCATCCGCGCGGCCTTACTGGAGCTAATTCGCGACAACTGTGGCAACATGCATTTGTGTGGTGATTGATTTTTCATTTGTACAATGTAGTGAGGAGGATGCACACCACGCTTGCTACGTTGCTGATTAAACGAAGCCTGCAGTGCATTTTGATACAAAGCAGTATTTCGTTCATGTTCGCGGGCAATAAAATTTGTAACTTGCCTCGATTCGCCTAGCCAACCGCCTAAGTGGGTTTGATAAGCGTACGTTCACGATGGAGCGTTATTATGCACCTGAACAGTGGCTTATGCTTGTTAAACGTTATAATATGTGTGCCTAGTGTAGAGAGAGAGGTGTTCGTGCAATTTGTATGTGTACCTAAGGGTGCCTTAGCTTGTAACTAATAATGTACTGGCCAGCACCTACATTGTACGCCGGGCTTTGAAGAAAACTTGCATGCACAATGTGAGAGTTTGTAATCTGCCACAGTTGCTTTTTATAAAATAATACACTGCGAGCATGTTCAAAACATGTTTCGCTGCTGTGTGGCAGGGGTGCGGTTATCACGCTGTTGTGTTGTTGCTGATGCAAGCACTTATAGTTTTCATGCGTCAATATTTCTCATCTAACTCAAAAGGTGTTTGGTTGTTTCAGCACAAACAAGGCAAAGAGAGAAGGAAGACGGGTAATGACAGGACAAGTGCCAGCTTATGTTTGCAGTATAATACCTATGTTGCGATATATATATATAAATATATATATATATATATATATAATATGACAGCCTTTTTGTTGTGCTTTTTTGCCAATTTGTGCTATGACACAGTTGTCAGCAACATGAGAGAGAACACTGAAGTTAGCTTTTAAAAATCATGCCGAGTTAGCTTTTAAAGATCACGCCGACTTCGACACGAGAATTTCTGCGAAACAGGCTCTTATATTCTATTGCGTTAATAGGACATGGCGAAAATAATGCAGGCTAACACTGTAATGGCTGTTGTCTCGTTTAAGTTGTGATGGTGGCCAAGAAAAAAGTCACACCATGTGTCACTAAAGGGAACCATGTGGGGATGTGAGCCATGTGGCGACGTTAAATTTACGTCCCAAAACCAACATATGATTTTGAGAGAAGCCATAGTGAAGGAATCCGGAATTTCCGACCACCTGGGTTTCTTTAATGTGTGCCCAAATCTAATCACATGAGCTTACGGCATTTCCGCCTCCATTGAAAATGCTCCCCCGCAGCAGGGATTCGATGCCGCGACCTGCGGGTGAGCAGCCGAGTAACTTAGCCACTAGACCGCCATTGCGGAACACTTGTTTTCATTCGCATGTCTCGATGCATGTTTCACTTGTGTGTAGAGTTGTGTGTATCACCTAATTGTGTGTTTTACCATTTCCGTGACACCCCTGGCACAGCTAGGAGAGGGCAACGCTGCGAGCCTGCGCAGCATTATACAAGAGGGAACAACAGTGGCGGCGAGAATAACGGGAGATGAGAAACAAAGCGGATGCCGCACTCAGCCATATCCTCCATCCCACATCCTCCCACCTCCTTACTCTCATGCCAGGAGTGGGTCTTCGGTAACCGTCCGCTCACCAACTGCGTATGCGCGAGCTCTCCCCCACCTTCTTGCCGGAGAGCGACGGAAGGGGGAGAGTTGGCACATGCACAGTAAGGGTGGTCGGGCCGCAAACCGAACAGAGCTGGTCATATGCTGAATAAATACCGCTAGGGGTCGAGTAGTGGTGTGTTATGCAAAAAACCTATAATAAAAACGCCAGTGTGAATGCCGGAGGCTAATAGACGATAAAAGGCGAGTCCCGCCGTTTCGACCACCACACTGACTCTGGCAGCCCCGCCGTTGGTAGCGCACGAGGCTGATGCCCATTTTATGATTGTGACTGTTGAGAAAATTGTACAGGAGACGAAGAGTGAGATTTTCTTTATCGGGTTATTAGATCTCTGTTAGCAAAAATTAGAGTTGAATGGTGGGGCCTTGCCATAGGGACGGCGGCTTGTCCTTTTTTCTACAACATTTTGGTGCCGTAAAGTTCGGCAGAACGGGCCTTCAGAGATGAGACAGAGCGGATTTGCCGACTTCTCGGCCTCATCAGCGGCCTGGAGGGTTTAGTAAAGCCACCATCACGCCGAGCTTCTCAACGAAGCCTAAACGCCGCCATGACCTTGGAGCATGACTCCGGGTGGAAATAAGAGCACTAGCCCCCATGGAATGATATGAGTGTAGGTATCGTCTGGAGGTTCACGAGACGGGAGTCGTCAAGTCTACTACTGCTCCATCATGACTAGCCCTTCATGACGACGGCCGTTTATTCGCAAGGCAGTCCAAGGAAGTCGACTACGTACATCTTAAAGGTGCAGCCACGTGATTGCAGGCATCGTATGAAGGATCGCGAGAAGGAAGTCCTCACGTCTACTTCAGCTACGCCCTTACTCGCTATTAATGACGATGGCCTGGAGTTCGCAAGGCAAGGCAGTCCGCAGATGTCGAGTACGTACATCTTGAAAGTGCATCCACCCTTTTGCAAAATCCTGAGTTGGAGGATGCTGGTAACGTTGGGAGATTTGGCAAAAATAATACTAATTATGTTGGAAACGATAGTGAATATGGTGGAGGCTTTAGTGGTCATGATATCTGATGACGGCGAGAGTGGAAAAAAATGGTGGCAAATGGTAGTGGTGGTGGCGAGCCAATGGTGGTGTCAGCGGGAAATGCCGGCTGATGACGGCGAGAGTGTATAAAATGGTGGCAGATGCTGGTGATCCGAACGTGTATGGAGGATGGCTTGGTTAACAATCTAGATGACGGTGGCATCATGAAAGCTTGGTGTATGATGGCGGCACGATGAAAAAGCAGATGGCAGTATGTGAAATTGCTTAATTATTCGTAGCGTTTTACTATGAAATGCACTGAGAATTATGTTCTCCGTCAAAAGAAACAAACGCCGCTCAATACGCTATCTAACATGTTTTTATTTTTAGGTTTTTTTCCTGTGGTGGCAACAACGCTTTAATTTTGAGGAGCGTAGAATGTGGCCGTGAATGTTCACATTTCGTGCACGTATAAAACAGTCTGACATGCACGATATGGTGCGTTGTTGTGATGTTTAAAAGACCAGAGGTGTTGCTGCAAACAGCGCCTGTAAATGTGTAACATCGCCACGCAGTTCGCGAGAAATGATTGAGTTTCAGTTCGCAATGAATCTTTTCAACGGTCGACCGGAATACAGCAGTCTTTTGTTGCCACCACGCTAGAAACACCACTCAGGAAATTCTTGCTGACGCAATTACTTTTTCAATGTTAACTAAGTGCCTGCAACACTAAAATGCATGAACATCTACCTTCTACATGCGCCGACACGAGTCCCAGCGAGTTTGAATTTCACGCTTCTGTTCTACCCCCCTTATTGCCTCCAAAGGTTAGGCCTACCGACCCAGCACGTGCAAGTGTTATCGGCGTTTTTGGGTTTCAGAATACACAATTTCGACGAGTAAGAACAGCAATACAGCACAGCCGTGGCATAATTTATCATAATAAAACATTTCTACAGTGTACAGTGTCCGTGCAAAAAGAGACAAACATCAATGCACCGCGGTGCCAGCACTTCCTGGAAACTTACGCCTCCCATCACCGGCAGTCACCGGTCATACTCGTCAAACTTCTCTGGCTTTTATGCGAGAACACAACAGACTTGTCAATTGGTATGCTTATTGAACCAATATGATAGCATAATGTTTTCCGCACGCTGCATTCGTATTGGCCTAGTCGTTATGTAATTGTTGCTAACGATAGAGCCACAGCAGTGCGTTGGCACAACTGCGCTGTACGTTGCGCCAAAACCACATTATTCAATCACTTGTGTTGGCGTATCTATAAATTAGCCCAGAGGCGTCATAAAGACTGAACAGAAGTTGCCCTTTAGTTCGAGCTAGAAATGAATAATAAACTTGACAGTGACCGCCGGTAACCTGTGCCTGCTCCTCTTTGCGCTTTTTTTTTCTTGCGGTTGTAGATTGTAAGAAAAAAACATAGCGCTGTTGTCAATATCACAGTGAAAATCGCTCTAGGCAGCATTTTTGTGTGTTTAATAAATGGGCCAGTTTTAGTAGCAGGTGCAGACGGAATCTGCACCTAGCAGGTGCAGATTCCGTCTGTTTGGTGTAAGCAACAAACAAAACTATAGTTGAATGGTCAGTTCGAGAGTTCTTTGGCGATTTAAGAGCAAACTCTTATAAGTCGGTGTGGCTCAGTAGTTAGCATGCTCAGTTGAAACTCCAAAGGTTGCACGTTCAAATGCCTCGTAGGCACGTTTCGTTTTTTCGGGTGCTTTTTGCATATTTTTCTATCCAATATTTTTTCATTTTTTAGTGGCAGCTCGTCACGGTGGTTCTGACGCCGTTTCGCACTTTAGCATTTCCGGCACCCCAGCATCAACCATACGCAATCATACACCACGTTCCACTAATATTTGCAGCACCATAATCCACACAATGGTAGATGGTGGAATCCACCATCCCTATGGTGGACGCTTTTTTAATAGGGACGTGAGTGCAGGCATCGTCTGGAGATTCGCGAGCTGGGAGCCCTCAGGTTTACTTCCTCTCCATCGCGACTCGCCCTTCACGACGACGGCCCGATATTCGCGAGGTAAGGCAGTTCACTGTAGTTTGCATTGCATGGACGTCCACGTAAACAGGAAAACACTGAAAACCCACTTCCATAGCCAACTGTATATGTCCACTGATGGCGACATTTTCTCGTCAATGACGCTTTGGAGACTCGTGGGACCAGTGGTACAAAATTCTACCTTGACACCCATCTTGTAGACACAGCCTTCTGAAGCAGCAAAAATTTGAGGCGCCGGTGTTAACTACGCTAACGAAGCAGCTTCGATTATGCTGACCCGCATCATCCAAGCTATGCCCTTAGGACAACAAGCTGTGTACTTACCTGACTGAGGGAACTTCGGAATAACGTTATATACATTATTTGCGAGGCCAGGTTGCAGTGTTTCATTCGTGTTAGCCAAGAAGACATGAAGAGCATAGAAAAAATGAAAGACGAAGTTTGAGCACAAACGAAGCAGAACCACCGAAAACACCGCTGAAAGAGCAAGTGCAGGAAAATACTGGGAGGGCTTTATAGTAGGACTGACGCGGATTTCTAACTAATGCTGACGAACATTTTGCACTCGGAACTCATGTGAGCGTTCAGTTTTTCTTTTGTCATCTCGCGCCACTGTAGGGGCACAGAGGATGTTGAAAATTGTGTATAATATGAGGAGCGAAGTTATCATCATCGGGGTGTGAAATCACTGTTATCAAAAGAAGAGGTGATCAGATGGGCTTCGCCATACGGACAGTGGCTGGTCCTTTTCTCCACAACAGTGACTAGAATCATCTCCAACCAACCTTCTTCGCCCGCAGCTACTTTATCTTTACGTCTGATCATGATTACAGGGAGCGCCAGCCACATAATTAGTCGTTCCTGGCTTAACACAATCTTTTGCCGCTTTTTTAAATACATTGGAGCTTTTACATAGCAGCATAGGGATTCTGGCTGCATCAGTTTATTCTTCATTCTTCTGTTAGCGGAAGAAGCCGTTCTAAATTGCGTCCGACGAAGGTACCACGTAATTGAAGGAGGAAGAACCACAAGACAAAAGACAAGGAAATGAACCCGCCTCAAGCTCAGTTGTCTACTCTACGCCAGGGGAATGGGAAACAGCAGTATAAAGTTGAGAGAGTAAGAAAAAAGGAGAAAGCGACGAAAAATCATCAGTGCATAGGCTGATGCGTATGCAGTGGTGGCACTGTACAAAATTAAAAAAAGAGTTCACATAAGCCCGTAGCCTTCAGAAAACACAAGAAGGCTTTCACTACCTTATGTGCGAAAAAAAGACGAAGATGGCACTGCTGCCGCATTCGCACGGAGAGTAGCCAATTCTTCCATTGTCGCAACGCGCGAGATAGTTTTTCTCTCTCAGACACACCTCGAGGGCAATTGCTTAGCGCATGATTGATGTCTTCTTCGGTGCTGCAGACCCCACATGCCGCTGAGCTGTTTACTCCAACTATAGTTGTGCATGCCTTGGTCAAGGCAACACCCAACCAATGCCGACAAAGAAGTCATGCTTCACGGCGACGAATACAGGAGGTAGGATGGAGTTCCTGTTGATAGTTGATTTGGTGAAGTCTAACCCTGTGCCGTCTTATGCACGGGGTGTTCTACTCTACGAGCTATAAAGTACGTGCCAGTTCACAAAGCGGCCTTGCAGCATCTGTCTTTCACAGAGGAATTGAAAAGGTGGGCTCTCCTTGGTAGCATTTGTGAGCCACGTTGCTTGCGGAATCATTACTACTGATCCCGCATTGACCAGGAAGTCACTGAAAATAAACCTCGTACCCTGTGTTTTTTTTTTGACGCGGTGATGAAGCTTGACAACTTCGTGCGTAAGTTGGTTGTCGCAAACTCGTCGGAGAACTGATTGCATTCACTATAACGCCGATTTCGAGTCGCAAAACGCCACCCATTTGTTTGCTCTTGGATTCGATGTACTCTAAAGCGCCGCGCATAGCAGCAAGCTCTGGCGCCGTAGACGTAGTGACATGCGGCAGCTTGATCAGAATTAAGCTTTACAGCCCATTGCTTGAGCTGCTATCACCACCACACCGCCAGAACTAGACACTGTGGTCTAACACTTTGGTGTAGATGTGCACGTTGTTACTGTTAACTTCGTGAAAAAGGAGCAGGCTCAAACGTATTAGTGCTGAAAAAGGTAAACTTGATTTTTTTTTCTGCAGTCTAGGAATTGTAAGACGTACTTGTGGAAGAGTCAGGCCCCAAGGAGGATACACCGGTTTTTCTGCAGGCGTGTAACCTAATGTAAACAATCCACAATTCCCCGAGACAATTGCACTAAATTAGGTTTGGGGCCTTTCAGGAGCATGGCTCACGAAGTGATTTCAGACGTTTTTAGCGTATTGCCTGAGGTAAGTACGCATCATTGCAACCTTGATGAACTTCATGATTGGGTGGTCCTGCGCAGTTGCAATGGTTTAAGGCGTAGATGCGCAGCGGGGAAAACCAAGGCGTATTTTGAGAGCCTGGGCTTGAATGTTTTGGAGAATGCGCAGTTTACATTGGCACGTATTAGATATACAAGGTTGGTTGTACTGCCGGATTTCAATAAATAATACCCTGTGCAGCTGTAACATAGGCTGCGTAGATATTTGTCAAGTTTTTCAAGCAAAGAGTCTGAAAAAGTGACAAATGGCAGTCAGTCTAATATTCACGTATTTTACGCATCGAGTCCGAAACACGTCTCAGTTGATTATGGCCGCCATGGACGTGTGATTCTGGCTGGATTATACCCATTGCCGTCCATTCATATGCCGTAAGCGAACATTCGCTTTCTGGTAAATGCCACGGCAGCATTATTTTCACTTGCGATCTCGAGTCCCTATTTACATAGAAAGTGTGATGTCACTTATGCGGCCTTATGAAGCCGAGCGCAAAGTTGTAATCGAGTCACACATGACGTCTATACACAAATGTCAGCATAAAGGGAAAGTTGTATGTTGCTTGGCAGCTTGTCGACTAGTCCAATGAGTTTTAGGTTGAAGAAAATCGGACTTAGCCCTCCCCCTTTCGGCACTCTGCGGCTACCACAATACTCGGATGACCGATTATTAAGTGTCTGCACGTGAAGTTCTCTATTCTGTAAGTAGCTGTGAACCCACATATAGATCTTGACACCAATTCCTACTGGTCTTACTGCGCTGAGGGTGATTTTGTGTGTGATATTATTACCCACAAAATGTTACCCTGTAACACCCACAAACACGGCAGCTTATACTCGTAATCAAACCCTCTGATGGTCCACATATGCCTCCAAGTCCACATCATTGTCGATTGATGAGTGGCGTCATCTTAACCGGACATGACATCTGGGCATATTACGTAAAACTCTAAGTACCAAACAAAGTGCGTTAGACTCATTGTCTCGACGATTTTCGCACACAGCTCATGAGGCCAACTGGACGGAAGAAGAAAATTGCAAAAGTAACATGCTGGCTTTCAGACGTAGAATCAGATGATTTGACTTACGTTCCCGTGGAACCATGCCACTTTGCCAGAAGTCGTTGCATAGCAGCATAAGTTCCTTCCCAACTAGATCTTCCAGGTGACAGCGAGTGGCATGCGATGCCATCATGTACTTATCCGGAAGAACGTCTACACTATTTAAGCGCAGCATTTAGTTTTATCATTGACAATGGACACTCCATTTGAGAATACCGTGAGGACAATCAGCAGTGAGGTGTCCTTATCCCAGTTGAATTAGCCCTAGAGGCAATCGTTCTGCACAAAAATTTCGCGACATAAATTTTTTCGCAGCGTAAGTGCAGTGCCAGAGCTTTGAATGAGTAGCGCTAATCAAAGGTTGTAAGAAGAACACAAAGAGTATTGCAGAGAAGCAACGGAGGCTTTCTTAAATTCAAGGACTCGCAAAAAATACCCATCATCGCTTTGGCAGCTTGTTCATGTGACGCTGTATTTTATGTTGTGGACGTCCAGCAAATCTGAAGCATCAATAGACTTTGTGCGTCTATCATGTTGTTCTGCACGACAATGAATATCTTGAAATTTCTCGAATTCAATGAAAATTGGTGTGTGCTCAACTCACCGAAAGCGAACTCTTGGTAGACTGTACGTACTTTTTATTGCGTCTTCTAAGTCGATGAATTACCTGCCAACACAGTCTTCGATGACCGAAGGTATAGTTAACATCCGTGGGCTCCGGATATTGCAATAATCATTTGTGTCATCTTGGCGGAAGTTATCTTACAGTCATATATGCATATATGCTGTAAAAATGGCACATAGACCTGCCACACTAGAAACGAGGACAACTCAACTGAAGAGAAAAAAAGGCATGCCATATCGTCGGATTGAATGATGATAAGGTCGAGAGGGGGGAAAATCAGTAAACCGTAAATCTCGCGGGAAAAGTTAGCGCATTGCTTCATTAAAAGAACGTAACACTTTGCGTATACTACACAAATCAACTTTTAATTGGTACTACTCGTTTGTTGTTTCGTTTCTTCGTTTAATCTTTTAATTTCTTCGCTGTCTTGGCAGCTGGACTGCGATGTTCCTTCATTATTACGCATTTTTGATCCGTGAGATTGAGCAAGAGAGGTTCTTGCACATGTTGTAGGCCCGTGTGCTGAGATTTGGGTGCACGTTTAGGAACCCAAGATGGTAGAAATTTCCGAAGTCATCCTTTACGGCGTCTCTCATAATCAAATGGGGGTTTTGGGACATTTAACTCCGCATATCACTCAATCAAGGTTCTTCTAGTGGCGGCATTGGGGAGTTTGCAAACACTAAGCGCACGCACGTTTCTTGAATCATGGGAAGTTGCATATGGATACATCTGAGTGCATAATTTAAAGCAAGTGCTGCACAACGCAGTCAATAGAAATGAAGTCTATATGTCCTTGTATCCGCCCGTGCGTGATACGTGCGTCCCTTCGTGCACCCATCCATCTGTCTGTGAGTACGTCCGTGCGTTCATTCATGCATTCGTCCGTCTGTGCCCTTATGTCTGTCTGTCCGTCCGTCTGCTGTCTGTCTGTCTGTTTGTCTGTCTCTCTTTCTGCCTGCCTGTCTGTTCGTCCATCCATTCATCCCTCCATCCTCTCGTCTGTCTGTCTGTCTGTCTGTCTGTCTGTTTGTCTGTCTGTCTGTGACTCACACTAGCACCACCTGCTAACTGCTTCATACAACTAGGTGGTTACGAACTGGTCACAAAAGACATGCATGGACAGATCCACGGCTTTTGAAGCTTCGACACTAATTTCCCAGCAACAGAGTCTCACTGAGTGCCCACGATAGAGTGTCACCACAACGAGATGCGCCAAACAGCGAGCACATCTGCATGCGACGTACATTCTGCCTAATGAAAGTACCATCGCACTTAAGCATTTACAGTCTTGTAAATGGCAACAGGGGCAAGTCGTCTAAGCAGTGGCAGGTTACAGGTGCATATTGACGGATTTGTTGACCATACATATGTTTCTTAGGAAGCTGAACAAACTTTCGGTCGTGCAGCTAAACGCACACATACAACCGAAATGAACATGTTCAACGTTACACTTAGAGGGTGCACTGTCGAGAACAAACAATGATACACAAATCACATATGTACGCATACATGGCCCAGTTTTTATGGTACGCCTATGACGACTGGTTATACGACCACCAATACAAAAATAAAATAACAGTGCCCCACAATACGGGGCATGATCACGCAAGATGAAGTGGACAAGGGCGAGAAGGAATTTTCTTTCATATCACCACATACCGACGTGTTGCAACATCTTGAAAGCCGTCGTATGAACAGATGCCAGCAAGCAAAAAAAACACTACGCCGTCACCAATGAGTTCTTTTTAGCAACAACTCACGGGGCACACACGCGCGTGCCGCGTCAAAAGGCGCGAGGACGTAGATAAAATTCGGCCCCATATCTGCCTATAATCTGCAAATGTCGTCGAAAGACAATAGTCTTGCGTGTGGAGAGAGTGAACAAAAGATTTTCTGCGCAAGACAATCGGTGAATGGTATTCCGGAGGCGCTGCGTTAGAGTGCCTCAAGCATGCAGCGGAGGCAAACAAGCGCATCAAGTCACGTGACACGTGAGACATGAGCCCGATCTGGCAGTTTTTTTTTTGGAAAACAAAGCGTGTGGCCGTGCGCGCCTGTCTCAGAGGTGATAAGGTGTAGAACACAAGACGACTGGTAGGTGCCACCACCATCTCCTCTTAACAAAGCATTGAAAACACTCCCCGTTTCGTGCAAGCGTTGCATGGTAAGCGCAGCGTGATAAGCGCTACGGTTCTTAAAATACTTATGTATGCGTTTTCGGGTAAGAGATGCATATGCAGAATACATGCGGGTTGTTGTGGTGCCCCAAACATGTGCAAAAATTGCTTTTTAATTGACAATTGCACAAGCATGAACGCTCAGTTTTGAGCAACAATGGTGGTCACTGCAAATGGGGTCGGCCGTTTTATGTACCCGATGCCGGTAAGAGTGGAAAAACAGACAATTGTACAGACAGACAGTAAGACAGGCACATCAAAATGTTTGCGTCGAATGTCTCCAAGAAAGACTATTGTCTTTAAAAATTCATTACAGTAGGCCGACAGATATAGACAGATGGTGTACATATACAGATAGCAGGCGTGAAAATCAGGTTTCCTCACTGGTTCTAGCTTCGTTCAAATCGTTTATTTATTCTGACACTTCTGAAACACTTTCAACACACCTGTCACCACGGTGTTTACTTTGCGAAAACGCACTCAGAAAACATCCTTTTTGGTTAGCATGGCAAAGAAGGGGAGAAGCGAGGCAGGACTGGACACAATTAGACGAAAAAAAACACCAAGCTAAGAACAAAACATTGAATGTATGTATTGAGAACTACTAAAGAAGCCGTCCAAGGCGAGAAAGCTCATTTATCTTTTGACTCTTCTTTGCTCTATGGCCGCAAATATGGAGGCAATTGAGGCGGTGTTCAAAAGGCCCTGTACTTTTATACAAATGATTTAGCATAGCTCCATTTCTTGCGGTTGTCTGGTGATGATGTTGGGCAGAGAGAGAGGGAGTGAGAGAGAAATGGCGAGGAAAGGCAGCGAGGTTTATTAACCATTAGTTGCGTGGTTGGCTACCCTATATATAGGAGGAAGGGGAATAATAGAAAGGAGAGAGGCAGCGAAAAAAAAGAAGAAGAAAGAGATGGACAAAGAGCTCGACACTACATAGCACAGTGTCGAGCTAATATTTTACAAGAGATTGTGAAGTCCGGTGGTACTTAAAAAACGCAAGACAGCCTTCGTGGTTTTGTGCCCGTGCAAGACTATCGGGAGGTCCCATGATCTTCGTAAGTGACTGTGAATTTAAGTGACAGAGCTTGGCTTCCATAGCACGTCATTGAGAACGGTAAGTTGGGCAGTGGCATAGATTGTGCTCAAGCCTCTTCTCGCAAGCGCAAACCTTGCATCGTCATTCTAAAGAGACCTGAATGCACATACGTAAATGCTATGATACAGATGGTGAAGTAAATTGGAAGTTCAGGTCAATCGAATACAGGCACGCGTTTGAGAAATTATGCGTACTCCATTATAGCAGCGTGATGGAGAATGCAAGTGATTGTGGTGTTCCCGCAGCATTCGTTGTCAAGAGTGGTATGGGATTCCGCAGGTCATGGTCTTGAGCCGACCGAGCGGCTTCATCCGTGCGGCCGTAACCGACTATTTCGCGACAACTCGGCAACTATTGAAATGCAATATATTGACTTTCCTCGAGCGCTTGGTAGTAGTAGTGGCTTATCTTATACAATGACTGTATGTGTAATTTGTGCCGTAATGTAAATCGTAGTGTTTGTAAGGCTGACATCAAGCAGCAAAAGATCTCACGTTTATTAGTTTTCGGCCCAAGAATAGCAGTTAAAAAGGCAGAAATATTGTACGCAAACATTCTCTAAAAAAGTGAACTTTTTCTTTTGTTAACTCACCGTTTTCCTTTTTCTAAGGTTGTCCCTGAGCCTTGGAACGCATGAGTTGTTGTTTATTTTGGGCATTTATATGTTTATGTGGTTCTCTTTTAAATGTCTCTTTCTTCATATATATATATATATTGACACGAGCATGTAGTATGTTTCTCGCTGTTGCGTGGCTGTGTCATCAATACTTGTGCGTGTCGAAGGATTTTGAGGGCAAAAAGGACGACGATGAGCTCGCGCTGCTAGATTGAAGCTATTTCCTACACTGTTACCTGCACTTAATTTATTACCGTGACAAACTGCTGGAGGTGCTGCGTACAATCCCTATTTGCTAGTTTTAACAAAGGCCGCTTCAAGTTCTGCCGCCATTTTAACAATGCCGGAGGAAAACCTGGCACTTCGCCTCAGGCGACGCTTGCTAGGACTACCTCTTGAATTTGGTTCCTTGAGTTCGGCAAGAATGACCACCACAACGGCAAGTCAGACACAAGAGAGCAACGTAGACCAACTCGCATCCACCCCAAGCGTCGTCTACACAGCACGCACCCGGAATCCGTTTCAAGGTGATGTATTCGAAGACCTGGATGACTGGCTAGACCACTTCTATCAGGTCGCAGCCACCAACTAATGGAACGACATGAAGAAGTTTCCCTACGTCTACTTCGCACTTGAAGATTGCGCTAGCATCTGGTATAAGAGCTATGAGCCGTCTATAACCAACTGGCAAATATTTCAGCGACAGCTATGCCAGGTACTCAGAAATGCCGAAAGGAATGAAAAGGCCTAGCAGGCTCTGAAGAGCCGTGTTCGGAAGTCAAATGAAAACGTGGCTATTTTTGTCGAAGACATGTTACGCTTGTTTAAGTGCGCTTACCCAGGGATGAATGAAACAAAAAAAGTTCGACTCATCCTGCGGGGTGTCAAGGAGCAACTTTTTGCTGGACTCATACGCAAGCCCCCAACCACTGTCGATGAGTTCATCGCGGAAGCTACTACCATAGAACGCGCACTATAGCAACGCTCTCTACAGTACGACCACCAAGCTTCTGTTGCCGCGGTGTCACCTTTCACCTGTGGACAGAACTTATCAGCACTCTGCGACCTTTTGCGGAGCGTGGTCCGGGAGGAGCTCGAAAAAGTCGGTCCCACTTCTGCTTACCCAAGTGCGATGATTCTGGGAGACATTATTCGCGATGAACTCCGGAATGTGACGAAATCATTGCTCCCAATGCGTGCGGGAGCTCCTGCTCTGTTTTACGCCGAAGCATTGAGGAGTCCTCAAATTTCTACCGGACGCCGGCCACCCTCTACTTTCTCACCATCACCCCGTTCACTCGCACGTGCAAATAACAACGAGAGCACTGTCCAGCATGACGTTTCGCATGAAGTCACCCATAAATCTGACGTATTGCGCACCTCTGACAACAGGCCTCTTTGCTACCACTACAGCGAAGCGGGCCATCTGTACCGCCAGTGTGCGAATCGCATGATGGGCCTTCAGGGGTTTCACCCTAACGCGCGTCGACCCAGCAACGGGTAGCGTCCTCACGATATTCAGCAGTACCTAGCAGCGCAGCGTCCGTTTCCTCCTGCACAAAGCCACCGGCCACGCTCACCTTCTCCTCGGTGCCTCGGCTCGCCTAGTCGTTACGCCACGTTCTCTTGTGTACGAAACAGGTCCCCAAGTAGTGGCCCACGCCAGGAAAACTGATGCCAGCGACCTCTGGGGGTAGGGCCGCTGTTGACCGAACTGACAAACATCCTCCGCCACGACACGTTGACGACGCCGATATTTCTGTCACGAAATTTTCTGAACGTGACGCAGAAGTTTTCGCCGATGTTTCTATAACCGTCGACAATCACTCGACTACCGCACTCGTGGATACTGTCGCCGATTACTCCATTATGAATAGTGACTTCAAGGCTGCTCTCCGAAAAATGGTGATGCCATGAAACGGCCCGCCACTCCGTACCGCGGGTAGTCATCTAGTGACGCCGGCTGGGAGGTGCAGTGCAGACGTACAGATTGCCGCAGGGACCTTCATAGTGACTTTCATCGTACTGCGGGAATGCTCCAAGCAGGTCATCTTGCGATTAAACTTCCTTCGAGAATATAGAACTATTATAAATCTCCGAGAATTGCTGGTGACGTTTTCACGTAACGAGCATTCTCAGGATTGTGAATCGCGTTTGATGACGTTGCATGTATCCGACAATTCAGTGACAGCACCGCCCCGTTCCAGTGTTCTGGTTAACGTGCTGAGTGAGATCAACCGAACGGCTCTCAGAGTTGTGGAAGGCAATGTGTCCGTGCTCTTGTCTAGTCAAGTATGCGTCGCACGTGGTCTCATAGAATTGACCCAAGAGCCTGCGAAAATTCTACTAACAAATTTCAGTCATGAATACCAGCACTTCATGAAGCAGGGTGTCATCGCTTACTTCGAAGAAATCGGAGACTCGAAAGCCAGCTTCTCACTCGCGCAACTCTCTTCCAGTCCTCGCGACGACAAACAGTCTCCGGTTAAGCTTGATGTGAACTGCGCACAGTCGACTTCACAGCGAGAGTCTTCGCTCTCTCCTGTTTTTTTTTTCAGTGATTGCTTTGCCACGACGTCCAAAGTCAAACAGACACCCGTCGCAAAGCACAGAATCATAACAGAGCCCAGCGAAAGGCCTATTCGACAACATGCTTATCGAGCTTCCCGCAGAAAACAAGATGCCATCCACGACCAAGTAAAACAAATGCTTGCTGACGACATAATTCAGCCATCTACAAGCCCATGGGAATCTCCGGTTGTGTTGTTGAAAAAGAAAGACGGCACATTGCGTTTCTGTGTTGATTATCGCAAACTCAACACCGTGACTAAGAAAGATGTTTATCCGCTTCCTCGCATCGCCGACTCACTCGACCACCTAAGAAACACCTGATATTTTTCATCCATGGATCCACGCAGTGGTTACTAGCGAATTGAGGTCAATGAGCATGACCGTGAAAAGACCGTTTTTATTACTCCTGACGGGCTCCTCGAATTCAAGGTGATTCCTTTTGGACTGTTCTCTGCTCCCGCAACTTTTCAACGAACGATGGACACAGTTTTGTCCGGTCTCATGTGGCAATCGTGTCTTGTCTATTTAGATGACGTCGTCATTATTTTATTGACTTTCGAGCAGCACCTTCAGTGACTTCGTGCAGTACTTGAGGCACTACGAGCAGCTGGTCTGTCGCTCAAACCCGAAAAATGCCACTTCGGCTACGAGGAGCTCAAGTTTCTCGGCCTTGTCGTCAACAGTAACGGAATCCGCCCTGACCCCGAGAAAACACTGGCTGTCGCTGCCTTCCCAACTTCGACAAACAAACACAACGTACGCCATTTTCTTGGCCTGTGTGCGTACTATCGTCGCTTCGTTCAGAACTTTTCCAAAATAGCAGAACCCTTAAACCAACTCACGAAAGACAACGTTGCTTTTGTGTGGACCCCGGAACAACACGAAGCTTTTTGCGAGCTACGACGATGCCTTGAGGCTCCTCCAATCTTGGGTCGTTTCGACAAAAATGCCGACACTGAAGTGCACACAGATGCAAGTAATGTCGGCCTCGGAGTCGTCGTTGTGCAATGGCAGGAAGGTATCAAGCGAGTGATCGCCTGCGCTAGTCGTACCTCGTCATCGGCTGAAATGAACTATTCCACCAGCGAAAAGGAATGCCTAGCTGTAGTGTGGATCATATCCAAGTTCCGACCGTATTTGTATGCGCGACCATTCAAAGTAATCGCCGACCACCATTCCTTGTGCTGGCTTTCAGGTCTCAAAGACCCCTCAGGCCACCTAGCTCAAGAGAGTCTCCGCTTACAAAAATTTAACGTTACGGTGGTTTACAAGTCAGGACGCAAGCACACCGATGCTGGCTGCCTATAAGGTGCGCAAGTCGAGTCGATTCCTCCTGACCAAACAACGACGAAAATTTTCTCATGGCCGTCACAGCCTCCGACTTGGCTCAAAAACAGCGTGATGACAGAACTTCGCCCGATCATTTAATATCTAGAGGATAAGCTTGAACAGCCACCACGAACATTCAGGCGCACGATTTCATCATTTTTTTTCCTTTATGACAACGTTCTGTACAAGCGGAGCTTTGATCCCAACGCTCGAACCACCCTACTGGCTGTACCATCTGTTATTGTGTGTTGTTTGTTTTGGGCATTTATATGTTTATGTGTTTCCCTTTATATATATATATATATATATATATATATATATATATATATATATATATATATATATATATATATATATATATTGCTGGTAACCGCTTGCCCTGTGTTCTTTAGTAGTTTTCTTTTTTTGCCACCAAAACAACTATACCATGCATCTCAACCAATTAGCCCAAGTTCCGATTCTATTACACATATCGGAATGAATGCTATTCTCATTGACACGAAAACTTCAATTTGTGGCGTAGAATGCGCGTATGTAATAAAAGCATGCCCATTATAGCACGCTTACATATGTATGTAAATACTGATCAGAATTGTGTAGAATATGAAGTGCATTATGCTGTGGAGAAAAAGCAGCCTGAAAGCTTCGCGTAGGTAGAAACATACAATATTATGTTGAGTAAACAAAAGTAACAATCACGCCGCTTGTAGTTTAGCACGAAATTGTTTTATGCCGGGGACCACCACAATATCAGTGACGTGTTTTCATCCCGGAAATGACATATAAAAAAACACAAAATAAGAAAAAAAGGAAAGTATCGCGTCAAGTGAAGTCGAACTTCCGACATCTAGGTCCGCAGAGAAACGATGCCGGGAAAGCTATCCACTGCCCCATGGCATTTTGTTTTCGTTAATTCCTTTTATTCGGCAAAACATCGTTCCGCAGTGCAAGTAGAAAAGTGTGAAATACATCAGCTAGTCTGAAGTATGAGGTTGGTTTTAAAGGCTTGAGTGAAGTGAATTCATTCAACGCCGTAATTAAATCAAGAATGTCTTCTGCATGTTTCAACACGCCTTCCATATAGATCACAGTTTCAATATAGTGCTATCACGCTGAGCACGCATCAGCGTCGTCATGACGAACTGCAATACGGGCCTTCTACAGTGAATACATAGATTACAGCATAATCATATCACTAGGAACGCCCTCCGTTTCATGAAAAGGTAGAAATCGTATGCCAAAGGGTGTTTACATACGTATTTTTAAACTGCACTATGTCACCATAGTGCAGTTCGCGAATCTTACACTCTCCTCTCGCGCACCTTTTACTATTCTCTGGCACTGACATGTCGCGGTGCTTTGGCTAAAGTGATGGAAGGAATCAAACGTGGAATCCATGATTCCTTTTTCTTACATGAAAGAATTTATGCCGGCTTCATCAAGATTTCAGTGGTGTACCTTAGTCCCAAAAATCACGTCTAAAAATAACTTCCAGAAGGCAAATAAAAAAGTTCCGTCAACACGGGTAAAATTCACAGCCTTTCTGTCAGCGGTAAGAGCTGCCGGGCACGCTATATTCACTGAAGCACGGTCCTGCGTGTTATTGGTATCAAAAACACGCTGTTTATATCCAGCACTGTCCTTTCTCACTCCTCTCGGTAAATGATAATGCTGCACCATGGCCACACAATTCAAGAATAAGTGCCTCTACTTGTCATTTCTACGTGTCCGTCCTATTCGATGCCTTTCCACCGAAGCGCAGCTTTTTCAATATCTTAACACATTGCCAGGTGGCGACCTTACTCAAAGCATCGGTGTGGCTAATAGCATCCATCAATTCCAGAAATAGTTCTGCAGCACATAGAGCAACGCACTTGCTTTGCCTTGATGTAACTTCACCTTCTCCACTTACGCTTTTCACGCGAGAAAATGTGGCTGACCAAGAAGGAATACACAACGCGCGTTGGATTTCCCTCTAATCAGGCAGTGGCGTTCAAGAACTCTAAGATACCGGTAGGTGGTACGAAAGATTTTGCTAAAGAAAGTATACCAGTGACGGGCGGTATACTGCAGGCTTGAGTGGCAAGAACCTGCACAATTGACCGCTTTTTGAGCGAGCCTTACCAAGGAGCGTTGAGCATCTAAGGGGGAGCAGCCTAGCAGGTGCTCCTCCGAAGCCTCTTTATTCTTTACTCTTTATTCGCAATATACCTGCAGCGCCCGAAGGCGTTATAGCAGGAGGTTCACAGATTCGAAAGAAACAAATTTTCATTTACAGCAGACACTTGTACACTTGTGAGCCCATTCCACTCATGTATTGTTCTGACAAAAAAGAATTTGCAAAAATTCTAGTCCTGGGACGGTATTCCCTCAGTTTAAAAGGATGATCAATTTGATTTGACAAATAATACGGTGTCTGTAAATACATATCTTTATTGATTCCAGTTTTGTTATTAAATTTTAGATATAAAAGTTTTAATCGCAATTTTCTTCTACGCGATGAAAGCAGCTCCCAGTTCAATTCTTGTTTCATAGCAGTAGAGCTTTCCCACCATTGATACCGTCCCAGGACGAACCTTGCCGCCCTGTTCTGTATTTTTTCTATCTTATCACTAAGATATACCTGCGCCGGATCCCACACAGCGTAGGCGTACTCTAAGACTGGTCGTACACACGTCAAATACGCACATTCTTTCAGTCGCTGATGCGAACATCGTAAGTTACGCTGAATAAAATTTAACACCCTCGCAGCTTTCGCGACAACATAATCAACATGTACATTCCATGAACAGTCAGAAGAAAAGAACTCACCCAGATATTTGTAAGTTGTCTTCGTGGTAACTGGCACACCAATTATACAATATCTAAATTCGATCTTCTTTGTCTTTTTTGAAAAACAAAGGTTAATGCACTTATTAAAATATAAAGACAATTTCCATGTTGTACACCAGTCATGAATACGCACAAAGTCATTTTGAAGTTGAAAGGGATCCTGCTGACTCTTCATTTTCCGGTAGACTATACAGTCATCGGCAAAAAGCCGGATAGACGATGAGATACCAACCGAAATATCATTGATATAAATTTAAAAAAACAAAGGACCCGAAACGGAGCCCTGTGGCACACCTGATGTCACGTCAACATAACTGGATGCTTTTCCATTCAAAACAACACATTTGCGACGATGCTTTAAATAATTTTCTATCCAGATTGTCACGTTTAGGTCTAAATGAAATAACTTAAGTTTTCGCTAAAGGAGCGCATGCGAAACTGAATCAAAAGCTTTTTGGAAATCAAGAAAAATACAGTCAATTTGCCCATTCTCGTCAATACTAGAGGATAAATCATGATAAAATAAACCAGCTGCGTGGTTCAAGATAGTCCTTTACAGAATCCATGCTGATTTTCTATTAACAATTTGTGGTGCGTTATATATGGCATTATTTCCTTGTACAAGATGTGCTCAAGTACTTTGCAGGCAATTGATGTTAATGAAATGGGTCTATAGTTGACAGCTTCCTTTTTGGGTCCACCTTTGTGGATCGGCACAACGTGGGCCATCTTCCAGTCATCTGGTAAGTCATCTGGTAAGTCATCTTTAGTTGGCATAGGGAAAGATGTTGAAAAAAAAGGGGGGATGGTGGGGCACAAAACAACGTTGCGAAAAGTGTAAGCCAGGACCTGGCAGGTCGATAAAATGCCACATCTGTCAAAAAAATGTCTCCCGCTCACCAGACTGAGATAGGTGTTCGTCTGGAGGTGGCGTAGTATTCGCTTGTAGGCTTGCTACAGCGCCCTTGGGATCGAAAGTTGATGTGATGTGAAGCCTAAGAATGCGACTTTTGTCTACTGATGGAGTGGGTTGCGACGGAAGCAACGCCTGGAGTGGAGGTGAGTGGTATACCGAGAGAATAGCCGATTTCTTTGAAAATCAGTCTAGGCCGAATGAAACAGCAATGGTGTTCACCAAAAAGGCAGCCTTTCGTTCCGCTCTTCAACTTTCACTTAGGAGCCAGTGTTAGGTCAAATTTTATTATTGTAGGCATATAGTGCGTGGTGCGTTCCTTCGACCCCACGCAGAAGGAAGGGAGCTTTGTTCTAGGCAAGGTCAAAGAGTAGGGGCGACAGGACTGCCCCTTTGGGTGTACTCCGTGTGCCTAATAGGTATACGGGCCATGTTTGATAAAATCGAGGTCAATGAAAGCAGCGCTATGAGGTAGAAAAGCTCGAATGTAATGAAAACTAACAGTTCACAGTGTTTGGCAGAGAGGCTAGAAATTATACTACTGTGTTGGACATTATGAAGCAATTGATAACGAGCACGGCTCTATAGTTACACCACAGAGTGCTTGGTTTTGTATTGTCATGCTAAAGCTGGATCAATATATCCTGTGCCGACAGACCCGGGTGAAAGCCAAGCATCACACCGGCAAACGCCCCCACGGCCTCCAGGAAGACGGAAAGTCGTTCACGTACCTTAGTTTCCGTCAGCTTTCTGGCAGCGCCGGAGGGGTGAGATCGGTCTCAATGCCTCGATGCTGACTAGTTCGCCCGACAAGGGTAATAATGTGACGAGTGATGTCGTACAGTCCGATAGGAGCGGGGAGGCATCCCATATTGAAACTATCAGCTGAAGTAGCGAGATGTGTGCCTCGTCGGGAAGGTTAGCCAGGAGTGACACTGTGATGTCATCCCGCTCAGGGGCCGTGCCCCGTCAAATTTTCCCGAGTGCAGCCCGTAAGTTCAAAATGCGTGTGTGGCGCGTGGAGCTCATCGTTAGGGGTGCCGAATTACGTGTATTCTGGAATGTTTTGAGCCTAAGGTGTCAATTATGTGGCATGAGTATCGGTCGCACAATTCTCACGTGAGTTGAACTTCAGTGATCTTATAGGCATGCAGAGCATGGCTGAGCTGGCGTTGCGTTTCTGCACGGATGGTGGAGAGATTCAGAAGTTGACGAGAGAGCCGCCAGGTGCTCTTAGATCTCATCTGGCTCGCCGCCTCCCCACATGGGTCTACCCAATTTGAAGCAGCAAGCTGCGCACAATATCCTGCCGCCACTGCAGTGAGCGCCTCAATGCGCGCGTGAAGTTTTCTATTCAGATTATCACGTTTCCTAAGCTTTCAAAGCCCGCGGCAAGCGTTCTGGAAATGTAAAAGGTGTGAATCGAGGGCAGGAGTCAAATTAGAGGTTGTGAGAGTGCAAGTGTTTGCCCACTGTGTATAGAGAAGGACGTATACGGCAGAGCTGGGGATCGTATGAAATGGCTGAATACTGAATTTAGTCCAATCGGTGAGACGAGCCAGGCCCCAGTATTGGCACATTTTTCGCAGTCGTGAGTGAGTACGTTTCCAAGAGAAACGAAATTGTTGGCCCAATAACACTTGGGCAGACAGTAACCTTACCCCCAGCGTCAGCCTTGCCTATAGCATCTATTTATACCAAAAAACAGCCCTGCAACTATGGATGAAAAAAAATGTGGATGATTTCTCTATTATCAGAATCGGTATAACAAATGAAATATAAACCTGTCTTTAAAGAAGCAGTTCAATGTTTACGACACCCCGATTTATAATATATATTGGTGTTTAAGAAGTAACAACAACAAGGAGGCAGCGAATTACCGCTGCAGCAGTTCCAGACACTCTCCACATTTGCGTTTACGTACGAGCCTACGAGCTCCCACCAGAGTCTGGGAACGTCAAATGTGGGCCGTGCGTCTGATTATCAATCACTCTGCTTTCACTGTGGCCAAACGGGTCACGTACTTGTATCATGCCTGCTGTAGCCGAAGATTGGAAATACAAGGATTTCACCCCAACGCTCGACGTTCACCCGAGGGAGAGTGGCCTAAAAAATTTTACCAATATCTGCCCAGCCAACACTCGTTGCCGTATGACCAGTTCACATTTTTCGAGCCATACTTGCCGCCAGACCAATCCCCTTCGCCAATTAGGCGACACTCTCGTTCACCTACTCCTCAGCGACCCATTTCACGTAGCCGCTTCCCGACGTTTTCAGCTTCCGTGGGCGACCGTCCCGCGAGCCAAGGACGTGGAAACTAAGAACAGTGACCTCTGGAAGCAGTGATGCTAACCATCGTAATTCGAAACATCCTCCGCAGCGTCAATTTGACATGAACGACGGCTACAACGCTGAGAATGACGACTGTATAATTGACGATGAAGGAGTTATCAATAATCACGACTACAATAACAATGACGATACTAACGACGACTGCGATTCTTCACCCTCAAAGCCTTCAATTGAGAGTGGTGACATTGTTTCAGCCGACATGCTCGTTTCTGATTACAACCGCACGGTCACAGTTCTCGTCGATACTGGTCTGGATAATTCGGTTTTGAGCAGTCAACTTGCTACTGCACTTTGCAAGGTGATCACACCATGACCAGGGACTATGCTTAGGACAGCAGGCGGTGATCTTCTCACGCCTATCGGCAAATGCACAGCGAGAGTACAGATTCGTCAAGCTAGGTGTGTCAGTATATTTTTATACTGCCCGAAAGCTCCAGGGAAATCATACTGGACATAGACTTCTTTCAGGAGCATGCGGCTCTTATGAACCTTTGCGAGGTGCCTGTGACCTTTTCCAGCGAATGGAAAACTGGGATGGCTGATCACCCCGCACACTCCACAGTGATACATATTTGAGGTGGTTTCACGACGTTATCGGCACTAGTAACTGCATTCATCACCGGGGAACCTACAATGACCGTCGCATTCCAGGCACCGCTCACGGCAATCTGTCAGTCTTGTTGAATTGACAGGCTTGCGCAGCCTGAGGCATCCTGAAGCTTTGCTCACGGACTTCACAGAGTCTAGTGACCAATTTCAGTAATGAATATAAGCATTTCGCCTTGGGAACCGCAACGCCCATTCGCAGCCACTCAATGATTCTGCTGCTTTCTTCACAGTTCGAAATGGTGGCACAGATTCTCACGCTGACGCACGGACCAACGACTATCCCCTGTTATTGTTTGCGCTGTTGAGCACTTTCCTCGTCTAGCAACGTTAAGGTTGATGAGAATTCAAAACTGTGAAGTGTCCAACAGGTTAGTCGTATATATTTTCAGACCCTTTCGTGGAGTGCTTTGCCTCAACGCCCAGGGTAAATCAAATGCCCATCACGAAACACAGGATAATCACACACCCCAATGAAAAGTCTGTACGCCAACAGGCCTACTGCATCTCTCGCAGGAAGCAAGACGCCGGGAGGTGTACCCGTACAGGTCACAATTATTTGGATCAATCACGGTGCAGGTGGCTCACGAAGGTTTAAGTCTGAGCATTCCGCAAGCCTCTCCTTGTAACATTAAAATGCACACGATGTAATAAAACTCTACAAATTGTCAGGAATACGTTTGAGTTGTGTATTTGCCTGCAGGCGTTGTTTTTCTGGCGTACTAGCGCACTGCGGCCTTGGAAGTAGGATAGGACGCCGAATCAGAACCGGATCGTAACGCTCGTATATTATTTCTCGGTCGGCACTGCAAAAAAACGTACCAACTGTGTTTGTAAGCACCTAGCTATAACTCTCCAGCTTCAGCATAAGTGGCTTCACCGCATTGAAATTGATTTGACGAAATTCCAGCTGATGGTTAGACTTTAGTAATGAAAAGGGCGTTGAATGTCATGCAGTTACATAACAGTAGGTCAATGTGCCTACGGAGTACCTAACGATCCCCAGATACTTTCACGTGCTAGAGGCATATTTGCTCTTCAAAACGCGTAAAAGAGATGTTGCGCAACGCACACTCGAAGGGGGTAGATACCATCAGTATTAATACAGCATGTTGTATGAGTGGTCCGTAGCGCGATAAATATGTGTGCAGTATTGCTGTTTGGTGTATTGCATATGATTATAATGTGTATGCAGATGTTCGTCCGGTATATCGGACCTAAACTTGAAGCAATTCATGCAGTTCACTCTTTTCAGAAAATGCCCGACATAACTTTTTTTAAGATGTTAGTCTTGGGGCAGCCGCAATGATATTACTCTTGGATGTAGCTGACACACCCTTGCCCGACCCAATTGTAAAGCTCTCTGAGAGAATAGTGCACCCCCGCAGAGCGTGCATGAACTCTTCTTCAGAAGCGTGGCTGTATACACTGCCGAGGGAGCTTGTTCATTCTCGTTCAGCCAAGGTATCAGTGCTCTGTTGAGAGAGTGTGTCTACTTTGTGCTGCAGAGAGTTCCTAGCACTCCTGAAAAATGAGTGAAATAAAGGGCAAGCCTCTACTCCCGCAGAGAGAGTTGCCAGCCCTCTCTTGGGGCTGTGAGGTAATTTAGAAGTGTGGCAGCTTGGGCTAGTTGGTATGGCATGACGATAGTTATAGCGCGAGAAAAAAGGACGACACAGAGACAAGAAGGACACGAAAGACACGAGCGCTAACTTCCAACTGAGTTCATTGCGCAGAGCACGCAAATATGTAGAGGAGACATTAACCATGTGATAAAAACCATATGGCACAAAGAGCAGAACATAAGTAAGAGAAAAACAAAGAAAAAAACAAAAGCACAGAAAAACGGCAAAGAAAAAATTTTTAAGAAAACAAACAGCAAAGTTAAGATAATTTAACTACTTGACGCACTAAAACCTTCGAATAACCGGAGTTCTTTCTCGGACAGAGCCATGGAGGGCTTGCTAATACAAGGAACCTAGTAAAATCAGGTTCTCTTCTCGATGTAGAAGAAACCACTTCTCCCCACTCGGCGCCCGAAGCGCACCACCCGTGGTGGTGTAGCAAAGTGGGAGAAGAACCGTACGCCGCTATCCCAATAGCGGCTATTGGCCTGCTGGACGCTTGACGAGGAAGCAGAAGCAACGCTGAAGAAGTTTTAGATGGCTGAGAAAAACTTGTATTTACAGATTTTACAAAACAATGAACATCAATGTTACAAAAAAAGGAAAGAAAAACAACTTGGAAATGAACCGACTTCTGTAGGGCGACCCTACGGGGTTCGGCGGAGCCGATGGTGCCTAACACTGCAAGCTCGGTTCAGAACGCCTGGCGGAGCCACGGGGCCTCTTCTTATCTCTTCCTGGCGCTCCGCCCTTACCACCATCTCGGCACATAATCACTTGCTTGTCCTCTGATTGGACAGTACATTGGGTACATTAAAAAAAACGCCACGAGGATCCCGCCTTCGTGCACGTGGGACTTATGCACTCTCCCCAAACCACACAACAACCAAAACGTAAATAAAACAAAACTAGAAAAAGCATAGAGGGCAGGGCTAGCTTCGCGGCGCACATTTATTTAGACAGAGCTAGCCGTACTCGGTAGTGCGGCCATAGGGCGATTTCTCTCTACCACGTCAATTTCTTGACAACGGGGCTATAATCCTTTTGCCTCTGTGCGCCGTACGAGGAACCGCTCGCTGACCGCGCATATTTCTGCTTACGAGTTCCTTTGCCCAGATAAACGGGGACGTAGTCGAAGACATGCCCGCTTCAACAATAGGAAACCCAGGCGTCGAACGGGCGGCCGTCACCATTTCCCGTGTCGCGAGCCCGCTTCTGAGAGTCACTGGACCAAAACCAGCCCGGCAGAAAAGGTCGTCGGTGACTTCAGAGTTTTCGCCACGCGCGCTGCCGATTTTGCATGCGCGCAAACAGTACGTGGCCGGGCCATACGCCGAACCGATGCGAGGAGTCACCGCGGTGCGCGGGGTCTCGGAAGAGGCCCGTTGATGCGCCGACTGCCAGTTCCGAGAGGCAATTAGGGGGCCGTCGCAACGACGTTTACAATCTCAACCCTTTCGTTGCCCGGGTTGGTTTCCTTTTCTTTGAGTTAGTAGTAACTGGAAACCCTCGACCGTCGACAAAGCAGGGTAATATGCTGGCGCCGCGTGTCTGCGCTCATGGCAAAACCGGTCGGTCGCGCTTCAACCGCTTGTCACTCAAGCAACGCTGGCAGCCCGCGGCTGACATGCCTTCTTAAGCTTACGCCGCAAAGCAAATAAAAGCAAACAAAAAATTGCCGCGCTACGAATTCTTACCGCGGTCCTACACCCCCCATCCAAGACTTCGCAACAACTTGCGTACAGTGTTGCCGAAGTAAACCCACACACAAAAAAAAACGGACCGCGCTCAACCAGTGGGTGTACGGTGGGTTAACAGCTACTGCCAACGGCCGGGGTGTCCCACCCACTACGCAGTGGTTACGCTGCACCTGGCCGGCAGCAGCATGCGCAAATTCTCTCCTGCAAAGAAAGCGCGCAAAGAGCCCCACTTGGTCTCGGTGCTCAAAAAAAAAACTCACACACAATGAGACAAACCAATCTCCAGCGCCAGCTGACATGACAAAGCTACTTGGTGAGCTGCCCTGCTCTCTTAATATAGCGAGCCTATTCCAAACATCATGCGGCTGAAACGCGGTATCTATCCCCGACCAAACATGCCAGAGCCGCTCGCTCCACGCGCCTTTCCACCAAACGCTTATGATGCATGCAACATCTCACATTCCCTGCCGTGGGTAATTTTTTGCACACTCTGCAAGAGTTTTCATTAACATGACACACCCTGCAACACATGCCCCAGCACATTTGGGCGCTGTTGCCCCACCCAACATAATAAAAAACGCAACAAAAAATATTGGCACGTAAAAGCAAACAGACACCACACGCAGTTCACACCACTACACTTGGTAATTGTCACACACTGTTGTATGATGTTCAAAAGTTCCATCATCATTCTGAAGTGTTATTGCCATGTTTGCACCATAAATCCATCACTTAGTCCCGTGGCACATAACACTCGTTCCCCCTCCTTCACTGATCGCGGCTGCGGGGCTTTCAGGCTACTGCACCTCCTCCCAGTATTGGTTTGTCAGCCGGGAAAGCGCGTCTGCATTAGCATGTGCTGTACCCTTTCTGTGTTGCACTACCACATCGTAGCGCTGCAAAGCCAATGCCCAACGTATCAATTTGGCCCCTTGTGGCGAAGCTTGAGTGAGGTACGCGAGTGGATTGTGGTCGGAGACGACAAAGATTTTGGCCCCGAATACCCAAGTGTCGAACTTTTTGAGTCCCCAAATGACACCAAATGCCTCGCGTTCTATCGTAGACCATTTCATCTGAGCAGGCGTGAAGCGATGACTGGCAAAAGCAATAGGGCACTCGGTACCGTCATCGGCCATTTGGGCCAAACAAGCTCCCACAGCGATAGCGGAAGCGTCCGTAAAAAGCCAAAACGGCTTGTGAATGTCTGGAGTGGTTAATTCAACAGCGCTGCACAGGGCACCCTTGAGTTTTGCAAATGCCTCGTCGGCCTCGGGCGTCCAAGGGATGTGGTTAGGAACATGTTTAGCCGTCAATTGGGTAAGGGGCTTGGCAATGCCAGCAAAATTGGGTATGTAACCCCGGTAATACCCGCACAGACCTAGAACACTCCTTAACTCTTTTTTATTCTGGGGTGCTTGCAGCCCCTCAATAGCCGCGAGCTTGCTGGGGTCCGGACCGTGCTTTCCCGATCCCACAATATGTCCGAGGTAGCGGATAGACGCGCACGCCACCTGACATTTTTCCATGTTAGCTACTAGACCTACGGACGTTAGGGCGGAGAACACAGCGTGGAGGTGCCGGACGTGCTCCTGTAGGGACCTGCTGAAAACCGCAATGTCATCCAAGTAGGCACAAGCATACGCCTCATGGGGTGCTAACAGCTGGTTCATACTTCGCTGAAAGCTGGCTGCCGCATTCCTGAGCCCAAACGGCATTACCCTCCAAGCAAACTGGCCTAGGTGCGACACGAACGCAGTCAAGCGCTGTGACCCCTCCGCTAAGGGAACTTGCCAGTAGCCTCGTCGGAGATCAATGAGAGTTATATAACTAGCCTGACCTACATTCATAATCAGTTCTTGCGGGAATCCCATCGGGAATGCGTCTGGTTCGGTTATGGCATTTAAGCTTCGGTAATCGACACACAGGCGCACCGTGCCATCTTTCTTTGGGACGCACACAAGGGGGTGAGCAAATGGACTTTCGCACCGGTATATTAAACCAAGCTCGAGCAGTTCCGCTATCTGTTTTGAAACCTCGTCCTTCAAGGCCACTGGCATGCGGTAAGGGCGGCTACGTTTCGGCGTAGCCCCTTGCATAAGCCTTATCTTATGTTCGCCGACTTGCGCGATCCCCACTTCTCTGCTAAATAAGGCCGCATGGCGTTCAAACACCTCCCGTACTAACACTCTCTCATGGGGCTGCAAATGAGCCAAGCTACTCGCCGATAGGATAGATGCTCTGTCGTGCGAGGAGACAGGACGCGGCACGTATTCCACCTCCCCGAACTCGTGGTCGTCATGGAATATGACACCAATGCCAGCGACCCGGCACGTGTACGGGCGCAGGTGGTTGGCATGCACTAGCATACGCTTACCCGCCGGCGTCTCTAAGTAATAGGAGTGTCGGCGGTACTTTCCTGTGATCCTGCACGGACCTGCCCATTTCGGTTGCATCTTACCGGAACGGTTGCTATCAAAAACAAGCACTTGCTCCCCAAGTTGAAACTCCTTTTCTTTCGCACGAAGGTTGTATTGCGTCGCGTACGCCCTCTGTTGTTTAGTTGCGGTCACGTTAGCAGCTTCCGCGGCTATCTCCAACTGTTGCTTCAGTTTTCGCATATACTCCGCCGGCTTGTCTGCCACTGTCGCGGGCATTTCCTGTTCTCCCGTCCAAGCCCTCTGTAGGATCGCGAGCGGACCGACGGGTTTTCTGCCGTACATCATCTGGAACGGGGACACGCCCGTAGTGTCGTGAGGAACTTCTCTATATGCCCACAGTAGAAGTGGCACGAACTTGTCCCATTGTCGCCCCTGTTCAGATATCACATGGAATAGCATGTTTTTGAACACTCTGTTCCACCGTTCGACCGCCCCGTTGCTTTCCGGGTGCTCCGGTGTCGAAAACCGAGGGGAACAGCCGAGGCGCGTCAGGAATTCGCGGGTCAGCGCGGCGGTGAAATTGGTCCCGCAATCTGAACATACTACCTCTGGTATACCGCTGCGGCTGAAAATTTCCAACATTGCGTCGCAGGTAGCTTTAGCTGTCAATGATTTGAGACATATGACCTCGGGCCAGCGGGTGCAGAGATCTATCATGCACAACGCGTAGCGGTGGCCGCGAGTTGTCGGCGGCTCAATTGGTCCTATGACGTCGATATTGACTTTCTGAAAGGGGTATCGGGGCCTTACGAGGGGCGCTATGGGAACTCTGTCTGTCTGCCTCCTGTCAGCCCTGATCTGGCACGAGTGACAACAATTGCAGTAGTCTCGGACGTCCTTTTCTATACCTGGCCAAAAAAAACTAAGTTTAATTCTCGCTTTCGTCTTACGAAACCCCAGGTGTCCGCCCCAATACGACTCATGCGCCAGGCTGAGCACATCAGCCCGCCGGGTGATCGGCAAAACTAACTGCTTGATCGGTTGACCCAATACCTGTTCTCGGTGATACAGCAACCCATCAATCACAAGTATTCCACCTCGCCCTTCCGCGGCGTCTCTCCATGCCCGGCCCAACGTTTCGTCACTCTGTTGTTCCTCACGCAACGCCTCGAAATCGCCCCTCTCGCCACTAGCGCCACTTTGCGACACGCAACTTGCCTCGTTCTCGGCGGTGTGTGGTGTTTTCTCTCTAGCGTTACGCTCTCCTTCCGGCCCTGATTCTCCCTCCTCTACCGCCACGGCTGTAACCACTTCTTCCTTCCGTGTGCGTTCGACCTCGCTGGGCTGTAGTACGCTTCCCTCCGCTGACCGCGGATAATCCGGAGTCGGTCTACTCTGCTCTACTACTCTCCCATCTAGTTTTGCGGCCGCCTCTCGCTCGTCGGAGAAGTTTTGGGGGGATAGTGTCATGTCCTGTTTGTCGTAATCACACTGGCTCTGCTGCAACGCGGTCCAATCGCTCGCCGAGAGCAGGCATTCACTCACGTTTAGTTTATCTGTGACCGCACACAAGACCGGTGTGGCCTGTGAAACTTCGGCGAACACCGGTTGCCCCTGTTTCAGCGTTAGCGGGAGCTCTACTAGTTTGGCCTCGACTCGTTCACCAAATGCTGCCCGGAGGCTTACGCGGCCATGGGCCTGGATAAATTCTTCAGGGACCACGCTTTCCTGCACTACCGTAATCTCGGCGCCCGTGTCTACTATTGCATTCAAAGTTTTATCTTTGCAATTCAGAGTTACCTTCCACAAGCGGTCGGCCGGCGTTACCTTATCTAGGCAGACTCGAGCAGTGAGTTTATCATTTCCCTCCGAAGCGCTAGGATTCGGCGCCACCCTTTCAAGGTAGTGCGGGCAGTTGAGTCTAATATGTGTGTTCGATCCACACTCAAAACATCCCGTTTTCCTTGGTTGCCTAGATGAATTATAGGAACCCTTCGGTCTCGTGTTCGAACCCTGACTCGGGCCCGATGGGCTGCTACTCTGTTGGTCGGTCGTCTTTTCTACCCCTTTGCTGCTGGCGTTACGCGGCTGTCCTTTCTGCGCTTCCGCACTGCCGTTCGCGTCTTCAAAGGTGTGCAAGAGCCTTGCAATTTCTGTGCTTTTGTACCACGCTGCCCCCTCACGTAACCTCAAGTATTTTAATGCCTCTTCAGACAACACGGTCTTCAATTGGTCCACTACCAGTAGTTTCAAAAGCTCCGTGAAGGTGGACACGTCTCTTGACGCCACATAAAAATTTAAGTAGCTGCCCAATCTTGTTGTAAAACTTTTCCACGTCTCTGTTTTTCGTTTACGTGCCCCTGTGAATTTCTTTTGGTATTCTAAGGGAGACAGCTTCAGTTCATCAAGCACTACTTCCTTCACGGTCTCATAGTCCCGATGTTGGGCGGGTGTGAGCCGAGTTGACAAATACTCTATGCGCTCAGCCACGAGTGGAAAGACTATTTGTCCCCAATAACTTCGAGGTACCTCATATGCCTCCAGAGTGTGCTCCACTGACTCGAACCAAATTGGGACCTCCGCGTCTGCGGGAAATTTCGGGAAGGCACCCACTAACAATTTGGCGTATTTGCGCCACTCAGTGTTGGAGCAGCGCTCAAATGTTCTGCCAGCATCACTCACGCTACCCGATGGGCTTGCCGGACGTAATTTAGCGAGCTCTAACTCCAACTCCATTTGCCGGCTTCGTTCGCGAGCCATCTTAAAATCATGATCTGCTTGGTCTCGTGCCGTCCAAGGGGCGTCACCACTCCCATCCTCACTCGCCCCATCGCCACCCTCCATCCTGCTGAAAGTGGTGCTAGCCTGTTTGCCCCGCAACAACAATACAGCAATCAGAAAGGGAACTCACGTTAGCTCGGTCCCGTTGTCGTGGCGTCGCTCTGGCTTGTTGCTGCAGGCTTCTGGTCGATGCTCCACCTCGTCGTGGACGCGCCTTTTGGGTGTTGAGAACTCGTTCAAGGACCGCTTTGACCCAGTCACTCCCTCGATGTCTTCCGGGAACACCAGGCTATCTGCAGCTTCCAGCCGCCGCAGCTACTTGCTGCAGTGTCTGTCCGTTGGTCTGGTGCCACTTGGCGTCTTCATCTGTACTTCGTCTTTCCTCTCAGCCAGCTTCTTCCTTTTTCCACTCCGTCCACAGCAAGCCAATCCTGTCGGCTGCGCCAGTAAAATCAGGTTCTCTTCTCGATGTAGAAGAAACCACTTCTCCCCACTCGGCGCCCGAAGCGCACCACCCGTGGTGGTGTAGCAAAGTGGGAGAAGAACCGTACGCCGCTATCCCAATAGCGGCTATTGGCCTGCTGGACGCTTGACGAGGAAGCAGAAGCAACGCTGAAGAAGTTTTAGATGGCTGAGAAAAACTTGTATTTACAGATTTTACAAAACAATGAACATCAATGTTACAAAAAAAAGGAAAGAAAAACAACTTGGAAATGAACCGACTTCTGTAGGGCGACCCTACGGGGTTCGGCGGAGCCGATGGTGCCTAACACCGCAAGCTCGGTTCAGAACGCCTGGCGGAGCCACGGGGCCTCTTCTTATCTCTTCCTGGCGCTCCGCCCTTACCACCATCTCGGCACATAATCACTTGCTTGTCCTCTGATTGGACAGTACATTGGGTACATTAAAAAAAACGCCACGAGGATCCCGCCTTCGTGCACGTGGGACTTATGCACTCTCCCCAAACCACACAACAACCAAAACGTAAATAAAACAAAACTAGAAAAAGCATAGAGGCCAGGGCTAGCTTCGCGGCGCACAATTATTTAGACAGAGCTAGCCGTACTCGGTAGTGCGGCCATAGGGCGATTTCTCTCTACCACGTCAATTTCTTGACAACGGGGCTATAATCCTTTTGCCTCTGTGCGCCGTACGAGGAACCGCTCGCTGACCGCGCATATTTCGGCTTACGAGTTCCTTTGCCCAGATAAACGGGGACGTAGTCGAAGACATGCCCGCTTCAACAATAGGAAACCCAGGCGTCGAACGGGCGGCCGTCACCATTTCCCGTGTCGCGAGCCCGCTTCTGAGAGTCACTGGACCAAAACCAGCCCGGCAGAAAAGGTCGTCGGTGACTTCAGAGTTTTCGCCACGCGCGCTGCCGATTTTGCATGCGCGCAAACAGTACGTGGCCGGGCCATACGCCGAACCGATGCGAGGAGTCACCGCGGTGCGCGGGGTCTCGGAAGAGGCCCGTTGATGCGCCGACTGCCAGTTCCGAGAGGCAATTAGGGGGCCGTCGCAACGACGTTTACAATCTCAACCCTTTCGTTGCCCGGGTTGGTTTCCTTTTCTTTGAGTTAGTAGTAACTGGAAACCCTCGACCGTCGACAAAGCAGGGTAATATGCTGGCGCCGCGTGTCTGCGCTCATGGCAAAACCGGTCGGTCGCGCTTCAACCGCTTGTCACTCAAGCAACGCTGGCAGCCCGCGGCTGACATGCCTTCTTAAGCTTACGCCGCAAAGCAAATAAAAGCAAACAAAAAATTGCCGCGCTACGAATTCTTACCGCGGTCCTACAAACCTGTTCGCGTGCCATCTGCGCGGCTTTGAGAATGACTCAGGTATGCTCATCTCTGTGCTTGTACAACGTCGCTGTGTCCTTAAAAAGGGGCGCACAATTGCACTCAGTGCAGTGCTCGAAACGGGAAAGATGGTTTTCTTGCTCAGCACTGTGCCGAGTGCAATTGTGCTTCCCTTTTCAAGGACACAGCGACGTTGTACAAGCACAGAGATGAGCGTACCCGGGTCATTGTCGAGGCCACGCAGATGGCACGCGCACAGGTGCCTTGTATTAGCAAGCCCTCCGTGGCTCTGTTCGAGAAGGCACTCAGGTTCCTCGAAGGTTTTGGTGCGCGCAAGTAGTTATAGTATATTTACTTTTCTGTTTTCTTTTCTTATAATTTTTTGCTGTTTTTTGTGCTTTTGTTTTTGTCTTTGTTTTTCTCTTACTCATGTGCCGTTCTTTGTGCCATATTGTTTTTCCCACATGGTTACTGTCTCCTTTATATATTTTCGTGCTCTGCGCAATAAACTCAGTTGGAAGTTAGCGCTAGTGTCTTTCGTGTCCTTCTTGTCTCTGTGTCGTAGTTTTGTTCTGGCGCTATAACTATCGTAATGTGGGGTAAGGCCATGGCGGTGAACGAACGTCCACACCCAAACTTCGTCTCCGGGGTGGTAGAACGCTTTTATGTGGCGGGTGTTATAGCGTCGTGCATCTGCTTGCTGCTGCTGGCCTCTGTGAAGTCGCGCGAGCTGTGGAGCTTTATTAGCACACACTGTAAATTTTGGGGCGTCAGTTGCCAACTCGTCGTCGTCTTGACACGGCAGCATGTAGTCCAGCATGGTCTGCACTTCGTGGTCGCCAAGAAGCCGAAATGACATAGATCGTGTGGTGCCTTGCACGGCAGTATAATATGCGAAGGTAAGGTAAGCCAAGATCCGGTCCCATGTTTTGTGCTGTTCGTCGATGTACATTGTGATTATGTCTGCGGGGGTCTTATTCAGTCACTTAGTAAGTTCGTTGGTTTGCGAGTGGTACACAGCTGTCTTTCGGTTTCTTGTGTTTCTTAGTTCGAACACTTCGTCCATAAGCTGCGCTGTGATTACCGCCCCTCTCCATTATTACACTGGAAGGAGCACCGTCACGTAAGAAGATGAGGCACATAAAAAATTGCGCTACCTCAGAAGCCATGGCTTATGGCCTGCGCCTTCGCATAGCGCATCGTATAGTAAGTCGTGATCATCACCCATTTATTTCTGACCAGAGACAGGAAAAATGGTTCGATAATGTCCATGCCGACTTGTTCGAACGTCGTGCAAGGTGCTTCAGCGGGCTGAAGAAAGCCAGCTGGCTCAACAGATGGTTGCTTTCGCCGCTGGCATTCCCGACAGCTTTTAACATACTTCTTGACGCTTGTCGAACGTCCGGGCAAATAGTACCTCTTGCTAACTCTGGCAAGTGTCCGTGAGTAGCCCAGAATACCAGATTCTGTGGAGGCTTTAAAAACCGGCCTGTTATATATATACGCTCACCACTTGCCGGGCTCTTGGTAGGCGAGATGATGCATTCTAACAGAGTGGTAAAGTGAAGCTATGAAACATGACCTTGACCTTTACGATTGGCTTCTGAAACCCGCTGTTTCAACGTGCCTATCTTATCGAAGAAGTGTAGCAGAAGTGCACTTATCAACAAGAGAACTACAAATATCTCAGCATCTGAACACACCTTGAAGTTGCCGCTTTAGCGCAAGTGTCAGCTTTGATTATAGCAGCTGTTCATTCCAAAAATAGCCCTGCGACGCGTGCCTACTTCACCTCTGTTAACACCGCGTTCGTCGATTACGCTCGCTGCTAGTGAGATTGGCGCCGGGCCAGCTGGGCCACAGTAGAATGGTCCCGATCTAGTGGCATGCGTTGCGTTTCCTTCCAGTACGGCTGTGACCTTCAGAAACTCTTTAACAAGGCGCAGTAAGGTGACTCGATTGCTCAGGGCTAGAGTCTCAAAGAGCTCTAGTCAAACGGGCGCGGGTAGCGGCCTTGTCCAGCGGGGTCCCGGAATAAGGACTCGCACCTGCAAAGTTTCTGTGAATAAATGTTTTTCACACACACACACACACACAAACACACACACACACACACACAAACAAGCTGACTTTAGTCCAAGTTGTTTAATCAAGAGGGATGTCTTTTTGGATGTCCCACCACTTTTCATGATTACGCTCTCTCCATGAACTACTAAAGCTGCCACAAAGATTTGTTCAATACTTGATCACGAATGTCAGTCGCCATTGTTTAGATGGACTATATGTGCTTGAATGTGGCTGCAACCACGTTCAATGGTACTACAGTTGCTGAACGCCAATAAACAATGTGCAAGGTCTTTTACCTCAATGTACAGTAAACATTCAAATACTTCTGTAAGGAAATAGGACTGATTGTTATGATGCAAAATCATCCATGTTTTTTTTGTTTATGGAGACGTTGACGTTTCGGTCGATTGACATTATAATTCATGTCCGCAATATATAAACCGAGCCGTCTTCGAGTAATGAAGCAGCATAACTTCAAGCCTTCGAATTGCATCTTTATTGTAAGAGGGAATTCAATCCTTCTCAGTATGCCACAATTTGTGCAAATGTACACAGGTGCCGCGCATGAAAACACAGAATATGAATGCGGTTCTTTTAGCACTCATAAATCAAAATAAAATACGAAAGCGCTCCTGCAAAGCTCTAGCTTCTGTCTAGTTCATAGCTTTTGTCCAATATGTGTTTGAATATTACGTGTGGGTGGCATCGAGCAACGAAATACGACCAAGCGAATTTCGCCTGTACTTTGCTATGACACTTGTTTGAATAGGAAAATAAAACACGAAAACAAAAAAGCAGTTTTCGAAAATATCTGAAGAGTGATGGGAATTTCTAAAAAGGAAGCAGGTGTATTCACCAACGGGCGCAAGGGGTTCGGATCCGTGAACGCTAAACGGTAAATTTACATGCAAATTCTAAACAGGCATATATTGAGTTTATGAAGTTGAAACGAATAGCTTGGGGAGGCTTGTTTTGTTTGGGTTAGACTGTTCCTTTCCCGTATTTATACAACTCGCGATAATTGTTTGCAATAGTAGTGTGACTTCGACGCGTCTTCAAACGTGGAACGGCCTCATATAGATTCATGCGTTAGCACAGACAACGCAAGAAAAAAAACTATCAGCACGCAAATATGCTTTAGATACGCGTGAACACTCCATCTGGATGGAATATACCGTACTGAAACGTTCCGTAAGATGCGGAGACCTCACATACGGAATTATTGGAATATGGAAGACGTATGATGCGGACTCCGCATAGGACGTATGATGCGGAATCCGCATAAGACGTATGATGCGGGCTCCGCATCTTATGGAAAGACGTATCATGCGGAAATTACTGAAATGTGTGCATGTTACGTCTGAATCTAGTGCAAAGCAATATAATGTGTAACTTGAATAGACGTCCACATCTTGAGTACATGCAATACTGTGTACAAATCACAATATTTCTTAAATGTGCATGATGAGGGATTGAATCATCGGCATCTTACTAATTGTCGTTATGCGGAAGCAAAATTACCTTTTAAATAAAATACATTACAAAACTACTAAATTAACATGTTAGCGATCATAAATGGTGGTTACATTGCAACACATTAATGCAGTGTTCTATGCAAGACTTAAAGAACTTCTAAAGTTATTATTATCAATAGAGAAGCATTATTATACACATCAGCCCAGCTACAATCAATATGTTTTTTTATTTGTCTATATGCTCCAGCTGTGAATAGTGACATTGCAGTGTTGATCGTACACAAATGAGGTGACTGCACCGCGATTTCACGAGCTCCACCTAAGCCACAGGATGGTGGCACAAGGTAACAGCAATTTTAGAACGAAATGTTTAAACATAAATAATAATCATAGCACTGTGAAAGTGTGGCGCCGTGTTTATCTCATGAGTGCCTTGTGGAGATCGGCGAAATGCTGCTTGAGGCTCCGGCACCACTGTAAATTTCGAAGGTCACTGCGATAGAACTTATGTGTCCTTCAAAGGCACCTGTAAATGAAAATAATTGGCACAAATAATGTCAGAGACACATGTTAGCACAATAGTTTACATGCACAAGAAATATAACACACAGAATGAAACTGAAAATTTAAGGCACACAATCCTTAATGTTATGCATATGTGAATAATAGAAGGAATGAGTGTATAAATTAGTTCTGCCACTTCAAAAAAACAGCATGCTTATCACAGTAAAAATAACTATGTTGTCACGATTTTCACTGGTAGAGATAATCGATTAATATGTCCTTATGAAATTATGATTTAAACGCTTCCTGCACAGTAAAACTTTAGGAACTGCAAGTGAAAGCTCTCAATGTTAATTTAATAGTGTGTTCATGTACATCTGCTGCCTTTATATTATACAGTTTGTACACAAAATTGGCATCTTGAACAATTTTGAGAGTTAAACCTATGCAACTTATGACGGTTAAAATCACCATGAAAGCAAGCAGGCCCAGGCAGGTGCCATTAAAAATCTGTGCAAGCCAGAAAACTATAACCGAACTGCACACATATAGGGGAGCAAGAGTAACAGAAATTCGGCTGCTGACCCGCATGTCGCGGTATCAAACCCCGGCTCCATTTCCGATGGAGGCAGAAATGCTGTAGGCACGTGTGCTCAGATTTGGGTGTACGTTAAAGAACCCCAAGTGGTCGAAGTTTCCAGTGCCCCCCACTACGGCGTCTCTCATAATCATATAGTGGTTTTCGGACGTGAAACCCCACATATAAATCAAGAATAACAGAAATAAACTGCCAACAGAAAAGTTGGGTGCATGTGCTATATTTAGGTGCTTACACCTTACTACATACAGCATGCTCATTCCATTTTTAAACCGATATTGAAAATAACTGCTTTATTAGGAATGTAAAAGTTAAGGTAGAACTGAACGACTCTACAAAAAGTGACCCTATTATGACATCACGTTTTCTTATAACAAAATTGACTAAGACTATCAAATATCATTATGCAAGGAAAAAAATCTTCAAAAGAACAATCAAGTTTGAAGTCATAATTATTTATATGGCTACTATGACTATAACCAAGAAATCGACCTCAACATGGCTAATGTTAGTTTTTAAGGCCTATGTTCACTAGACAATGAACTATACCACAAAAAGCACAGCGTTCAGGCAAAGCACCACACAAAAAAAGAAAGCAGTCCTTTTTGTTATTACCTACAATGCCTTTAAAATGGTATTTTTACCTCTACTTTCCGCTTTTTATCTAAGTATCAGGTGTGAAACAAGTTAGCTGAAAATGCACTGTGCCTCCAAAACCTGTTGGTGGAATCTGAATTTTTAAAAAATGGTGAAGCTTCACTAAATTAGGCTCCACAAGCCTTGGAACAGTGAGACTACATGACTCTTAGGACTACTTTAGATACTTGTGTTTTGTTTCTGGGCCTAAGCATAAAGACAAGGGCTTAACTGAATTGCTGCTAACAAACAAATGCTTTCGAAATTGCCCGAGCGTCAAAGGATGCTCAGCCATTTGTTGTTTTTTGCACTGGGCTATTCTACACCAAACATACAAACCATACTGCCTGGCGACCATCACAGATGTATAGTTTAAAAAATGATGGTAATTTACTCTTCTGAAAATAGTTATTTGCAGAAATGTTTTGAAGAGAAAAGAGTAGTGGTCACGTGGGTACCTTCAGAATTTCGCAGAATGTCGTGCAGGTGTTATTTGTGAGAAAAATTTCAAAGTACCGCTTTTTCTTGCCATATCAAATTTGATCTACATATAAAGTAAAGATGCTTCTTAAAGTATTTGAAGTCAAGTAACATTAGTGCAATTTTTCTGTTACCTAGGCTTTGAAGAATTCAGCCAAACTGTTTATCGTTGGCATTTCTTGTATGGCAGTACTGCATTTTGTATGAATATTTGAGCCACAAATACTCACTGCACAGAAGTTATATTTTACGAAAAAAATTATGTTAGGTCCAGATTACAAATATCACTATATAATCGTTTTTGTCCACATTGAGATGCAATTTGAGCTGTGTGTTTGTCTAATTGAAAATTACCTTTATATGTAAGTTGAAAGCAAATAAACAGTTCTTGTTACATTGCAAGTGTTATCATTACAATTTTTGTTTAAATGAGGAAAATGATTTTTGAAGTCTCCTATTGAGGGCCATGGGGAATTTCGGAACGGAAGCTGTCGTACATCAAATGCAGAAAACAGCCATCATAAGAAAACTTCAAAAATTCATTTCTACTTCAAGACAAAGTGTAATCATATAACTTGCCATATAAAGAGAACTGCTTCCTTGCTTTTGATGTGGCGAAAAAATTGCACTAAAATTACTGAGCTTCATGCACTACACACAATCACCTTTACTCAATACCAAGACCGAATTTGGTGTAGAAGAGGCAGTATTTTTGAAACACTTTACTTTTTACAAACAACACCCAGACGACATCCTGGGAAGTCCAGAAGGCACCAACGTGGCCTAATATTTTGTTCTCTGCGATATACTTTAGCATTTTGCTGTTTTCAAAAAAATACAGTAAACGAGCACAATATTTTTTTTTCAAAACACATTTAGGACGGTTGGCAATATGGCTGGGATGTTTGATGCGTAATTGCCTTACTGCCAGCATTTATTCTTCCGAAGCTCAAGCTATCACCTCTCTGTTACTGCCTCCCTCACATACAATGCCTGCATAGGAAAGAAAAAGAAAGGCAGGTCCGACAAAGTTCACAAGGCAAGATATTTTCATGTTGGATAAATTCATTACCATAAACAGCAGCAAAATAGCATTCATTTTGAGTAGTCCAAGACACAAGCTATATACCAGCATACTAAGAGCCAAGCCCAAACTTTTCAATTGAACATGTGTGGTGATAGACAGGAAGCACTTATTGCAAGACTGATCAGTCTGTAATTAAATAAATGAAGTACAATGCACTGTTCAATCCAACACCACATAGGCATCTTTGCAATAGCAAAGCCATGTGTCATCGATTCATGCACTAGATGGGACAATGCAAATGTAACGAAAAAGGTGAAAAAAGAAAACAAGGGAAAAAAAGAAGAAAAGGGGGGATACAAAGTAGGAGCAGTTTAGCACTACTTTAACTTTGCATTCCGCTTTTCTTTTTTCTTTTTTCTTCTTTTCTATCATTTATTTTTTTTTGCTTCCCTTACCCCCAACCTCCGACAGGAGAACACTTTGTATCAGCGCAACCTAACTTGAAAAGAAGCAAGGGCAGCACTCTCCTGCGTTATAGGTTTTCATTTTTCTGACAAACATTTCCAACAGGCACACACGCCTATACCAAAAGATGATGTCATTACTGACCCCATTTAAACTAAAACGCCAAGGATGACAAGGTGACTTCTAAAAAATAGGTCCTCCTATCGCAACATCGGCCAGCCTGTCTGAAGCACTTGTACTGTTCACCCTGATTACCCCACTGGATGTTTCCATCTGTCGACTCACATCTTCATTTTGGATATCACTAAGACGAGCTTACATTGATGAATACGCACGAAAGTTTAGTGATGTATCAAGTATCAGATTAAGCAACCCTGTTAAAAAATTATTGATAGCTTTCTTCCAGGCTTTTTATACTGTAGCCTGAAACTTCGTAATGTCTTCTATCCACTTGAACCAGATTGACAACGTAATGCACAACATGCTTGAGAATACTGCGAAGAACAAGATAACGACAAAACGACCAGCCACCCAAAATTTTCGCTGTATATGTTTATAAAATGTTCATGTACCCCAAACGAGGTGCTTATGATACAAGCCAAAAAAACCTACAAGTAGGGCCTTGGAGTCTTCTGGAAGTAGACGTGTTGCATTTTTTCTGTAGAGAACTTTACACCCATAAGTGAGGAACAAAACTCATGTATAATGAAGAATGTTGGCAGCTATCAGTTATAGAAAAACCTAATGCAGCTAATCTTCCCCGACACATCTGTACATTTAGAGAGGTGACGTTGCTTCTGTGATTGTGGCAGTAACTCCAACAGAACCAGTGCGAAAATTGGCACTACTTGGCTACACAAATGTCCAAACATGCCTGCCAGACTCCCTCTAGCCATCCTGGCTGAATGTGACACATTATTTCTTAACTGCTGGCTGGACAAAAACAAAACCAGTGAAGCACTCACAATACACAGCGTGAAGTTTCTCTGGAGTGGTCAACTTCGTCTTCTGCGATGAAAGAGCAGCACAGTGTACTGATAAAGCACTCCTTGCAATGGTTTTCAATGCCACACAGTGACCTTGCTGTTCCTGTCAAAGAGAGCTTCGGGAGCTTGGAGGGTGCTTGCTCTTTTCTGGGGGCTGCTGCCGCTCCTCGTTTTCTGCTCAAGGTCAACCTGCATAAAGTTGTAGACGAGGCTTTAAGAGTTGTATATAATGATATACAAATTTTCTCTGAACACACATTTCCTCGTGGCACACTGAGGAATTTCTTATAAAACTTAAGGCCTCGCATAAGCAAACATTTACAATCGATCCGAAGATGCACTCGACTCTAAAGAAGCAAGTTTGTTATGTAGTGTATATATAGAAAGGTCATTCAGCACAACCACAACTACAGTTGCACACGAAAACGACATTTTACACGATCCTGTTTATTTACATGGTCCATTTTATTTTATTTACACGGTCCATTTTACACGGTCCTGTTTTACACGATCTGGTCTGCATTAACTCTTGAACCGGGCACCATATAGGTTGAAAGACACACACAGACTTTGAGACAAACCTAGTTTCCCGTGGAGCATCCTCTTGCACTATAACAACACATCTCAATCTAGTTAGTTGGTCAGAACGAGGTGAAAACAGCTCGCACTTGAAAAGCACGGGCAGAAGGAATGACGCCTGCACCCTGTGCTTTCTGTACATTCTCGTTGAGGGTGCTGTTTTCAACTTATCCTTATGCAATTTCGCAACTATAACATTGTTCGCTGCGTAATCTTTGTGGCGTTAAAGTGTGTGATACCGTCATGTGTATCCCATGTAATTTATAAAAATAGAATACAAGATAGCTTAATTCAAAAATAACAAAGTGCATCAAGCGCCATGTCCTGTAGCCATTCTTTAGGCAAGTGGCAGAATGATTTATTCTTCAAAACATATCTTACTTGTAACCACTACAAGAGCTAACTCATACACTGGCACATTCTGTTTGCCTCTTCAGATTATAAGGTACCTTTTTTTACACCAGAAAATCTTCAAGGAGAATAGAAGTGTTGTAATTGTGAAGAAAGAAAAGTAGAAGGAAAAAAAGATATTGATTGATTCGTGGGGTTTAACGTCCCATAACCACCATATGATTATGAGAGACGCCGTAGTGGAGGGCTCCGGAAATTTTGACCACCTTGGGTTCTTTAACGTGCACCCAAATCTGAGTACACGGCCCTACAACATTTCCGCCTCCATCGGAAATGCAGCCGCCACAGCCTGTATTCGAACCCGCGACCTGCGGGTCAGCAGCCGAGTACTTAAGCTACTAGACCACCGTGGCGGGGCAGGAAAAAAAAAGATAACCTGCCCTGTATAGGGACCGAGCCTTCGAACTTCGAAAAACATGTCCGATGCTCTATCAACTGAGCTACCATGGCGGCTATCCCTCTTCCATTTTGTACGGTATATATGTGCATTTATACATGGAAGAGTCAGTCAGCACTGCCTGTTACCATTATGGCGAGTGTGGGACATCTTTTTTTGCCTACTGGCAATTACATTACGATTGCAATTACGTTACGATTACTTCCAATATCCCTATACTTCTTTGGCAGCATTATGCATCTGTCCGTTCTCAGAAAATCTGCTAGTCACAGGAGGAGGCAATAGTTCGCCCTCCCACATAAATGCATGTACTTGAACACATGCACAACTGATAAAAAAAAACAAGTCACACACCGCTAAGATTACTGAGATTCACTGTTTCAGATTCATTAGTAAAGGAAAGAACTATAAATTTAAGGGTTTGTTGTCTTTGTTGAACACATTTTAATGAGAACTAGCTGAAAATGATGCCAAACAAACTATAGGGGATGTTATCAAAAGTAACTTTAACAAAATTGTGAAAAGAAAAGTGAACAAAAACGTAACTTGGCAACGTTTTTTGACAATTGAATTGACATTACTTTTTATAACATCCCTTTATTTTACTGGGTAATGTTGTCGGGTAATTCTCATTGTTAGAGTGGTGAGTAGGCTGACAAAGAAAGTATATGGCATTGATACTTCTTTTGAACACCTAAAAGTTTGAGGGACTTAAAAGAGTGGAAGCTACTTTGAGTAGACCAGAATATTTAGTTGGAGCGAAAAAAAACGTACACACTTTTTACCAGGCTTTTTAACCTATTTTGAGACATAAAAGTGTATGCTGCCAGTAATGGTAAGTACCGTTACTTTTGTCACACTATGCACTGTAGCAGGTGTAGTTAGAGGGGTGATAGTGAAGGATTAATCAAGCACGCCACCAACTGCGTTCACATCAATCTTCGCGTATTTTAAAAATAAACCTGCTGTATAGTAAAAAAAAATTTAGAGCATTTATGATTTTATCCAAATCAAGTTAAACCCACTGGGTAAGCAAACCATTTGCATAAAATCAAAAGGCATAAAGTGATTCATGTATTATAACCATGTGAACAATTTCAGCAATGCAGGGCAAAGTGACAACAGTTCTATTAAAAACCCCTCTCATTATAACATGCATGAAAAGCACCACACCAGAATATTTTATAGTGCATGTAATATTGAGACTACTAGACTGTCTATTGACCTTTTAGAAGAAGAGTATCTCCTTCACAATCAAGGGGCAACCACTTAGCCTTTTCCTGAGCTTTTCTGTGAATATTTCCTGAATTTCAGATATCATTAGGATTGATTTAGAGTGAACAGATTTTGCTTACGCATTGAAACCTAGTTCTGTATGTAACTGCAATTATGGGTGCCAAACCATCTCCAATTAATTTTTAACATTTAACTTATATTCTAACTGCAGCAGCACAACTATCTATGGGTGCCCAAAAAGTAGCTAGCAACAATACCTTCACCTCTTTGAGCCTTTTGGAAGTGTTCAGCTTCTCAGTGCTCACCTTACAACATTTTTTTAAATAAGTGTTTTTATGCCCACTGCTCTTGCTCCTTGTACAGTGAGGAGGAGCACATGGCAAGAAGAGACAAGAAAGAAGCATAGGGAAAAAAACCGAAATAAGCGAGGACCTCTTTTGTATCGTACAATGTGTGTAACATTACTATTGCGACAACATATAGACAAATTATCACGGCTATGTATCCATTGTAGAGTCATACACAGCTGCAACACCACGACTAAATTCCAACCTTGTGTTGGTTTAGGATCCCTTTATAGTGGCAAGCTAATGATATCTGCATTTGTTTGGCACATACTAAGATGCAGTGAAATGTGATATGGTAATCTCATTGAGAATGCACGTCATGTGGCTTCATTGTATCTGTGGCCACAAGTAACTCTGGTTGCAAAGCAATATGGCAGAGCCTAAACAGACGTCACCGACCACTCCAATCTGAACTTGCCTTTGCTACTTGCCCATTATCATCCCAGCAAAAAATGAATGATTGATTCTGCTACAGATAAGTGCTAGCTTATGCTAAGGACCAAGTATGAAGGGTGTTTTGTCATTATTGAGATCAGTTATTTGTTCAAGAACACTTGCTGTCAAACACAAATACATTGCTGTCGAAGCATCAAGACTCAAATATAAAGCAAAAAGAAGTGTCTCTTTAAAAATTACAGGCCACAAGGCAAGATAAATATTTGATATACTTGGGATGTAAGGCACGCACAAGAGGTGCTGCCATATTATACTTTTCATTGTGTTGAAACCTGCTTGCTTTACTCACCCAACACATCTGTAAAGATGCCGTGAAAATACCAAGGGGCTGATGCAGCAAGGTTGAACACATGTTCAGGGATTCCACCATTCCTAAGCAGCCCTACAGCATCCACAGTCCTGCAACCATTTGTAAGATAAATATAGTTCTACCCAAAGTTCTTGGTTTACAGACATACATACAAGACGCATAACCACTCTATAGGAAGTTTGCATGATAATGCGCTGAGTAGCAAAACGGATGCCAATATCAAGTATCCCGGCCTGCCGCTTCTTTCTTTCCGTTCTTAATTAATCAATCCATGGTTAATAAATGTTCCCCCAATGTGAAGTGTACTGGCAGTCCGGTGAAGAATTGCAATGTATTTAGAACACTGTCCAATTCATGGCAAGTAAGCATGCAATAGCGTTTTGTCAGCTCTTCGAGAAAAGTGCATGAAGTTCAGCTAAAATCCATGTTTTTTATAAACACCATCCAATTTGATATAAAAGTTGTGAGCATTATGTAAAGAAACACGGATTCATGTTTAATCAATAATTTCTTATAATGTTCTGATATGAATGCAACTAACTGAATATGAAACGATAAATTTTGCTCAAGAATTTAGAGTTATGAACACTATCGCACTTGCCTGCTGCATCTTGTCCAAAACAGCGGCAAGATAGGCTAGTTCGTGTAGGTGAGTAGTAATGACAAAAGGATCAAAATGTGGGCCAGTTGGTAATTCATTTTCTTCGTTCAGCGAACTGGGAGCGCAGAGAAAACACAAAGGACGAAGCGAGGAACCACACAACACGAGCGCTCAACTAACAACTGATTTATTTTCCACATCGGAAGGACATATATAAACACAAAATGCGCATGTCAAAAAAAGATTATGACGAAATCAAGGGCAGCATGCGAAGCGTGTAATCAAGGCACATGTCTAAGGGTTATCTAGGTAGCTGAATTCACAGTCAAGTAGTGAGAGGGAAGGTTGACTTATACAGCGGTCCGTATTCCTGGAAATGTGATAGGCTTCAGAAATTTCGCGCGTAGTTTGATGAGGATGCCGGAACAGAACAATTGTATTCTCAAACAGCGGTTGGCATTTGCACGAAACGCAATGTGACGCTAAATGGGAGTAAGGTGTACTTTTCAACGAGCTTCTGTGTTCCCTGAGACGCACGTTCACACATCGGCCGGTTTGGCCAATGTACATCCGTCCGCAAGAAAGGGGTATCTTATATACTACTCCGGTGATGCACTTAACAAACTTAGTTACGTGCTTCTGGAGGCATCCTCTACCTTTAGATGCATTATGTGCCCTCCTGTGCACCATTGAACATATACTGGCCAATTTATTGGGTGCCGAGAAAACCACGCGCACACCGAACCGGTTTCCCACGTTTTTTAACCCATGGGCCATTTTATGAATGTAGGGGATTACTGCCGCGCGCTTCTTATTCTCTTCCTTGTTCTCTGAAAAAGTACATGTGCGTTTTTCATTATTTTTGACCGTACGCAAGAGCTTTTCACAGACTGAGGCTATTACGTAGGAAGGGTATCCCGCACCTATCAGCCGTTCCAACTGTGCTACGAAACCACTTTGCAAGGTATGCAGGCAACATTTTCCGAGGGCTGAACGTAAGCATGACATTACGATTCCGCGTTTAACAAGCTTGGAATGTCCGGAAGACATTCCAAGCTTGCAAGTAATGTCATGCTTACGTTCAGCCCTCGGAAAATGTTGCCTGCATACCTTGCAAAGTGGTTTCGTAGCACAGTTGGAACGGCTGATAGGTGCGGGATACCCTTCCTACGTAATAGCCTCAGTCTGTGAAAAGCTCTTGCGTACGGTCAAAAATAATGAAAAACGCACATGTACTTCTTCAGAGAACAAGGAAGAGAATAAGAAGCGCGCGGCAGTAATCCCCTACATTCATAAAATGGCCCATGGGTTAAAAAACGTGGGAAACCGGTTCGGTGTGCGCGTGGTTTTCTCGGCACCCAATAAATTGGCCAGTATATGTTCAATGGTGCACAGGAGGGCACATAATGCATCTAAAGGTAGAGGATGCCTCCAGAAGCACGTAACTAAGTTTGTTAAGTGCATCACCGGAGTAGTATATAAGATACCCCTTTCTTGCGGACGGATGTACATTGGCCAAACCGGCCGATGTGTGAACGTGCGTCTCAGGGAACACAGAAGCTCGTTGAAAAGTACACCTTACTCCCATTTAGCGTCACATTGCGTTTCGTGCAAATGCCAACCGCTGTTTGAGAATACAATTGTTCTGTTCCGGCATCCTCATCAAACTACGCGCGAAATTTCTGAAGCCTATCACATTTCCAGGAATACGGACCACTGTATAAGTCAACCTTCCCTCTCACTACTTGACTGTGAATTCAGCTACCTAGATAACCCTTAGACATGTGCCTTGATTACACGCTTCGCGTGCTGCCCTTGATTTCGTCATAATCTTTTTTTGACATGCGCATTTTGTGTTTATATATGTCCTTCCGATGTGGAAAATAAATCAGTTGTTAGTTGAGCGCTCGTGTTGTGTGGTTCCTCGCTTCGTCCTTTGTGTTTTCTCTGCGCTCCCAGTTCGCTGAACGAAGAAAATGAGTAGTAATGAGCAGTGCAAAGTAACAACAAGAAACACCAGTAACAACAGTATGGGGCAAGCACAGACTGCCAACTGTATAATTTATTACACAAAAGTTCGCCTGAATATCAGTCAGACAACTTGTGCAAATGAAGGTCCAGTTGGGCATGAACATGTTACGAAATCAACAATGCCTGCTTTCACTAACAGGACCCTCATTCACATAAAGTATGCAGCGATAGGCCCCTACCGAGGTACGTCACAGCAAGATGTCACTGGCACATTTAAAAGGTGTGGCTGGAAAATCACTCCCGCTGGTGGCTCAGCCCGGTACAGTCGTGCGGTGTTTGGGGCAAGTTTTAATTTTTCAAAGCTTACACTTCACGTTACAATGTCGACATTAGCTGTAGTATGTGTCAGCAAACATCCAGCTGTGTGGTAAACTGTGTGGTAAAATATTTGCCACGCTGTCTGTTTATCTTGAAGAAGTGAACACACGTGGTGGCCTGTGCGAGCAACAGCGGCATAGTCTTCAAAAATGTGCACTGTTGATTGCGGCATGTAGTGTGCATTGAAAGGTATTGAGAATATCGGTTCAAATGAGAATACTGAGTGTGGTGTGTGCAGTGTCAATAACAATGTGTCTTGTTTACGAAGACTAGCACTCATGGCAGGGACCGGTTGATGAAAAAACTTGATTCGACATTTTAGTCAAGGTAAATATGCACTTGACGTAACCATCTGCGAGTGGTTACATCTCGGTGTTTGCGCTGTGTGCAGAAAAAAATTGCAAGGTCACCGGGCTGGAAGATACCATTTGCTGAAGCTGCATGTATGAATCGCCCCGACGAGTACGCAAGCTCAATAAAGGTATAACTCGTTTTATCGAAGACCTCATATTTCTTCTAGTAATAAGCAGAGATTCTTGTTTCACATATACTCAGTACATTTACCGCTCGATATTCATGAAGGGACAATGCAAACAACAAGTTTGTGTGTTAGGTCCTAAGGGAGCAATGTAAATATGCAAATAAGTTGTAGGTGTCAGATGCAGCGATGTAACTGCACAAAAGATTACGTATATATTAGGCTACAGGTTTAGAATCGCATACATCTCAGTGGTCTATCAGGAACGTCACAAACAACTTCCTTGCCAACCAGCCCTTGCACAGAGGGAGGGAATGGCCGGCACGGTGCTCGAAGTGACGTCACACTATTTGCAAAAATTGAGAGGTTTCATACTTAGGCAACATTTTGCACAATATATTTTTTAGATGCAAGACTGTGCTCATCCACATTGATCATACTGATGTCTTTTATTGTTACTTTGTGCTGTGAGTTACTAGGCATTTAGTCACCATGATCTTTAAAAGCTAATTTCAGTGTTCTCTCTCATATTGCTGACAACTGTGTTGTTGCATAAATTGGGCAAAAAAGCAACACAGAAAGGCTGTCACAATAAATACACCAACATGGGTATTCTCCTGCAAACAAAAGTCGGCACTGGTCCTGTCATTACCCGTCTTCCTTCTCTCTTTGCCTTGTTTGTGCTGAAACAGCCAAACACCTGACGAGTTAGATGAGAAATATTAACGCATCAAAACTATAAGTGCTTGCATCAGCAACTACACAACAGCGTGATAACCGCACCCCTGCCACACAGCAGAGAAACATATTTTCAACATGCTGGCAGTGTAATATTTTATAAAAAGCAACTCTGGCAGATTAAGAAATCTCACATTGTGCATGCAAGTTTTCTTCAAAGTCAGGCGTACAATGTAGGTGCTGGCCAGTACATTATTAGTTACAAGCAAAGGCGTCTTGCAGGTACACATGCAGATTGCACGAACACCTCTCTCTCTCTCTAGACTAGGCACACACAATATATCTTTCAACAAGCACACGCCACTGTTTAGGGGCATAATAACGCTCTACCATGAACGTATGCTAATCAAACCACTTAGGCGGTTGGCTAGGTGAATCGAGCCAAGTTACAAATTGTATCGCCCGCGAACGTAAACAAAATGCTGCTTTGCATCAAATGGCACTGCAGGCTTCGTTTAATCAACAACGTAGCAAGCGCCGTGTGCGTATTCCTCACTACATCGCACATATGAAAAAATCGATCACCATACACATGTATGTTGACGCAGTTGTCTCGAATTAGATCCAGTAAGGCCGCGCCGATGCGCCATGGCTCTGATGGCGTTAGCGTTGTCAAAGCGAATCGGCAACCGCACTCGCAAAGGCGCGTAAGGTTGCCGTTTCACGACGCCTCGTTCGAGTGCAGCAACACACACTTGCACTGAGTGGCATACTTGGTCTACATAAAAAAGTGTCCCCCTTTTCTTTAGTTTCTTTCACACTGTCCTGAGAGAAGCGACCACAGGCGTCAGCCGTCACCTCGGAGTCCTTCGAGCGCCCGCCCAACCCGCCGATTCCTTTGACGACTCGCACTTGATCCGCACTCGGACAACCACGGGAATAGGGCCCAATCTTAGCACATCACACGAACGAGGAACGGCGCTTCCTTGCGTAAATTTATCATTTCGTGCTCTCGTGTGTAGCAGTGCGAACACATGAGACACGCACCGAAACGGCATGCCCACAGAAACAAAGAAGACAAACAACATGTGGCTTTAGCTGTGAATGGATTTGACTTGGATATCTGTGTGAGAAAAATAAAAAAAACATCTGTCGCTGCTATAAACTGAAAAAAATGTATGTTATCAGGCAAAATAACTTTAAAAGAGATGAACGGTTATTCAAAAAACAAGTTACAACTTATGAATATTTTCGCAGGTCTTTGTTTTGTTTTTGTTCTAGCAGACGACAGCCTCCTACTGCTTCTACGACAGACGTAGTGCGGTTTCACGTTCGGTGCGTGTCGCCGACGCTAAGCTCTACAGTAGTGATATCAGAGTTATCAATTCTCAATGAATCATAGGATGGCTACAAAGCAGTAACATTTTGACATAGTGCAGTACGCAATCTTTCAAGGTATGACATTTCTTTGCTCTGAAGCAAATCGAAGCAAGCCGGCCGACGCAATCAGCTGCTGTCGCCGCTACGCGAGGCATGGTCGTGCGCATTAGCGTCGCGCCCCGCGCTCGATTTGTCATCAAGCGATAGAGCTACTAAGTGAAATACAGCTAGATGCAGGGATTAATGGCGTATCACTCTAATTCTCTGTGGTGGCCGACTCAATCGCAAGAGATCCCCGGGAAACAACCTTCAACTGCTCAAGCTTGTGTGTGGGTGTAAAAATACTTGTTTTCATCCGTGGTGGGGCAGCAATCTATAGTTGAAAGACATGCGAAAAGCATGTGACGTATATACAATCCCAAAACATATGCACACAACAATAGATACGATCGCATATTGTACATAAGTATGCCAACACATAGCGTGTAAAAAGCAAATTTATATACATAACTTAAACTCACGTTCTACCTTCAGCGCGAATAGCTTAGCAAGCTATCGCACTCAGTTCACGTACGCGAGCACAACTAAGTGGCGCAGGTTCAAGTCCCGCCAAGTTTGATTTTTTTTCTTTTTTTTCAACGTTTTTATTGTACTGCTATCTTTTCTAATGCCTTGGGTTCTAAAACAAAATAAAAGCAATATTGCGTTCAAGTACGTATGTGGGACTGTGTTTTTTGCGCAACAGTTATTAGTATTTTTAATTTCTTTATTAATTTTTTTATTTATTTCATAATATAACAAAATTAAGGACTAAGGGGAACAATGGGTCTGCTTGATTGTGAAGGGACACGAGAAGTGAGAAAACTCAAACCAAAAAATTTATTTGAGAAAAAACTGAGCATTTCACAGCCGGACCAGTTTCTTCAAGGGTAGGCCCTAGGTGTGCGCGAGACTTGCTATATGACTCATCTCAAGCTGTGGCAGTTGAGGGAAGGCAATATCACGGAGAAGCAGTTCCAAAATATATTTTGGTTGATGTTCTTTGATTCCTCCAAAAAAAGGGCTGCACAATTGAGATCGAGCCAAACCAAGAATTGCGGGCACGAAGTCATCAGACAGAAAATGAATAATGTTGATTGTTTGAAAAATTGCCCGTTAATAAAAAAAGAGTTATGGAGTGCTACGTAGCTTAACTCGCTGTAGGAATTTTATATATACATATAGATAGTTTAAAATGGACAATGTTGCACATACAAACATTGGTTAAATTTCTTTGCAGCACAGTTGAAGCATCTATGTAGAACTGAAGCATCAAGAGGCCCCGCCGCGGTGGTCTAGTGGCTAAGGTACTCGGCTGCTGACCCGTAGGTCGCGGGTTCGATTCCCGGCTGCGGTGGCTGCATTTCCGAGGGAGGCGGAAATGTTGTAGGCCCGTGTACTCAGATTTGGGTGCACGTTAAAAAACCCCAGGTGGTCAAAATTTCCGGAGCCCTCAACTACGGTGTCTCTCATAATCAAATGGTGGTTTTGGGACGTTAAACCCCACAAATCAATCGAGCATCAAGAGAAGCTCATGCGTCCTCACTTTATTGCGCATTACATAGCTTGTATGCGTCCATGCAGTCATGATATGATATATTTTAAAGCATTTGTTTAACATATATAATCTTCTTATTCATTAAAGCTGGCCCATAAGTTGTGTCTTATGTAGCACTACAATTGAAGCGTAATCTGCATGGTGGTCTGAAACAATGGTTTTGAAAATCTCAAAACGACGCAGCTCTATACACGACCATCCGTGCGTCAGTGATAAGCACCATTATATGTTTGTACATATCAGCTGTGCTCTCATACCTAATTATTTTTCTGACCACTCCCTCTGCCCCTACCTCGTTTCTGTCGTGAAGCTGTGGCAAGTTGTGTATAGCTGTATTTATATTGTAGGAGCACATACTATCAATAAAAAATTATTTTTAGGCTACATTCAATTAGTTTTCATAGATTTTCATTTTTTTTGTCGGTGCTCAGGAGAGCTAAGCTCATGGTCGATATTTTAAAATAACGTTTCTCTTTGCCAATGTTAATGAGAACAGTTTCATTAATATTGACAAGTTCATTCACATTGAATTTAGTTCTCATTATTATTGTTTCTACCGAAAAACGAGCCCTTGAAGTTATGCTTTTTTTGCTTGATTTGTTTTCGTGTGACAGCCCTACTGAAACGTTCCGTAAGATGCAGAGACCTCACATACGGAATTATTGGAATATGGAAGACGTATGATGCGGACTCCGCATAAGACGTATGATGCGGACTCCGCATCTTATGGAAAGACGTATCATGCAGAAATTACTGAAATGTGTGCATGTTACGTCTGAATCTAGTGCAACGCAATATAATGTGTAAATTGAATAGACGTCCACATCTTGGGTACATGCAATACTGTGTACAAATCACAATATTTCTTAAATGTGCATGATGAGGGATTGATTCATCGGTATCTTACTAATTGTCGTGATGCGGAAGCAAAATTACCTTTTAAATAAAATACATTACAAAGCTACTAAATTAGCATGCTAGCAATCATAAATGGTGGTTACATTGCAACACATTAATGCAGTGTTCTATGCAAGACTTAAAGAACTTATAAAGTTATTATTATCAATAGAGAAGCATTATTATACACATAAGCCCTGCTACAATCAATATGTTTTTTTATTTCTCTGTATGCTCCAGCTGTGAATAGTGACATTGCAGTGTTGATCGTACACGAATGAGGTGACTGCACCGCAATTTCACGAGCTCCACCTAAGCCACAGGATGGTGGCACAATGTAACAGCAATTTTAGAACGAAATGTTTAAACATAAATAATAATCATAGCACGGTGAAAGTGTGGCGCTGTGTTTATCTCATGAATGCCTTGTGGAGATCGGCGAAATGCTGCTTGAGGCTCCGGCACCACTGTAAATTTTGAAGGTCACTGCGATAGAACTCATGTGTCCTTCATAGGCACCTGGAAATGAAAATAAATGGCACATATAATGTCAGAGGCACATGTTAGCACAATAGTTTACATGCACAAGAAATATAACACACACAATGTAACTGAAAATTTAAGGCACACAATCCTTCATGTTATGCATATGTGAATAATAGAAGGAATGAGTGTATAAATTAGTTCTGCCACATCAAAAAAACAGCATGCTTATCACAGTGAAAATAACTAGGTTGTCACGATTTTCAATGGTAGAGATAATCGATTAATATTTCCTTATGAAATTATAATTTAAACGCTTCCTGCACAGTAAAACTTTAGGAACTGCAAGTGAAAGCTCTCAATGTTCATTTAATAGTGTGTTCATGTACATCTGCTGCCTTTATACTATACAGTTTGTACACAAAATTGGCATCTTGAACAATTTTGAGAGTTAAACCTATGCAACTAATGAAGGTTAAAATCACCATGAAAGCAAGCAGGACCAGGCAGGTGCCATTAAAAATCTGCGCAAGCCAGATAACTATAACCGAACTGCACACATATAGGGGAGCAAGAGTAACAGAAATTCGGCTGCTGACCAGCATGTCGCGGTATCAAACCCCGGCTCCATTTCCGATGGAGGCAGAAATGCTGTAGGCACGTGTGCTCAGATTTGGGTGTACGTTAAAGAACCCCAAGTGGTCGAAGTTTCCAGTGCCCCCCACTACGGCGTCTCTCATTATCATATAGTGGTTTTCGGACGTGAAACCCCACATATGAATCAAGAATAACAGAAATAAACTGCCAACAGAAAAGTTGGGTGCATGTGCTATCTTTAAGTGCTTACACCTTACTACATACAGCATGCTCATTCCATTTTTAAACCGATATTGAAAATAACTGCTTTATTAGGAATGTAAAAGTTAAGGTAGAACTGAACGACTCTACAATAAGTGACCCTGTTATGACATCAAGTTTTCTTATAATAAATTGACTAAGACTCTCAAATATCATTATGCAAGAGAAAAATCTTCAAAAGAACAATCAAGTTTGAAGTCATAATTATTTATATGGCTACTATGACTATAACCAAGAAATCGACCTCAACATGGCTAATGTTAATTTTTACGGCCTATGTTCACTAGACAATGAACTATACCACAAAAAGCACAGCGTTCAGGCAAAGCACCACACAAAAAAAGAAAGCAGTCCTTTTTGTTATTAACTACAATGCCTTTAAACTGGTATTTTTGCCTCTACTTTCCGCTTTTTATCTAAGTAACTGGCGTGAAACAAGTTAGCAGAAAATGTACTGTGCCTCCAAAACCTGTTGGTTGAATCTGAATTTTTAAAAAATGGTGAAGCTTGCACTAAATTAGGCTCCACAAGCCTTGGAACAGTGAGACTACATGACTCTTAGGACTACTTTAGTTACTTGTGTTTTGTTTCTGGGCCTAAGCATAAAAACAAGGGCCCAACTGAATTGCTGCTAACAAACAAATGCTTTCGAAATTGCCCGAGCGTCAAAGGATGCTCAGCAATTTGTTGTTTTTTGCACTGGGCTATTCTACACCAAACATACAAACCATACTGCCTGGCGACCATCACAGATGTATAGTTTAAAAAAGGATGGTAATTTCCTCTTCTGAAAATAGTTATTTGCAGAAATGTTTTGAAGAGAAAAGAGTAGTGGTCACGTGTGTACCTTTAGAATTTCGCAGAATGTCGTGCGGGTGTTATTTGTGAGAAAAATTTCAAAGTACCGCTTTTTCTTGCCATATCAAATTTGATCTACATATAAAGTAAAGATGCTTCTTAAAGTTTTTGAAGTCAAGTAACATTAGTGCAATTTTTCTGTTACCTAGGCTTTGAAGAATTCAGCCAAACTGTTTATCGTTGGCATTTCTTGTATGGGAGTACTGCATTTTGTATGAATATTTGAGCCACAAATACTCACTGCACAGAAGTTATATTTTACGAAAAAAATAATGTTAGGTCCAGATTACAAATATCAATATATAATCGTTTTTGTCCACATTGAGATGCAATTTGAGCTGTGTGTTTGTCTAATTGAAAATACTTTAAATGTAAGTTGAAAGCAAATAAACAGTTCTTGTTACATGGCAAGTGTTATCATTACAATTTTTGTTTATATAAGGAAAATGATTTTTGAAGTCTCCTATTGAGGGCCATGGGGAACTTCGGAACAGAAGCTGTCGTACATTAAATGAGAAAACAGCCATCATAAGAAAACTTCAAAAATTCATTTCTACTTTAAGACAAAGTGTAATCATATAACTTGCCATATAAAGAGAACTGCTTCCTTGCTTTTGATGTGGCGAAAAAATTGCACTAATATTACTGAGTTTCATGCACTACACACAATCACCTTTACTTAATACCAAGACCGAATTTGGTGTAGAAGAGGCAGTATTTTTGAAACACTTTACTTTTTACAAACAACACCCAGACGACATCCTGGGAAGTCCAGAAGGCACCAACGTGGCCTAATATTTTGTTCTCTGCGATATACTTTAGCATTTTGCTGTTTTCAGAAAAATACAGTAAACGAGCACAATATTTTTTTTTTCAAAACACATTTAGGACGGTTGGTAAAATGGCTGGGATATTTGATGCGTAATTGCCTCACTGCCGGCATTTATTCTTCCGAAGCTCAAGCTATCACCTCTCTGTTACTGCCTCCCTCACATACAATGCCTGCATAGGAAAGAAAAAGAAAGGCAGGCCCGACAAAGTTCACAAGGCAAGATATTTTCATGTTGGATAAATTCATTACCATGAACAGCAGCAAAATAACATTCATTTTCAGTAGTCCAAGACACAAGCTATATACCAGCATACTAAGAGCCAAGCACAAACTTTTCAATTGAACATGTGTGGTGATAGACAGGAAGCACTTATTGCAAGACTGATCAGTCTGTAATTAACTAAATGAAGTACAATGCACTGTTCAATCCAACACCACATAGGCATCTTTGCTATAGCAAAGCCATGTGTCATTGATTCATGCACTAGATGGGGCAATGCAAATGTAACAAAAAAGGTGAAAAAAGAAAACAAGGGAAAAAAAAGAAAAGGGGGGATGCAAAGTAGGAGCAGGTAGCACTACTTTTACTTTGCATTCCCTTTTTCTTTCTTCTTTTTTTTTCTTCTTTTCTATCATTTATCTTTTTTTTTGCTTCCCTTACCCCCCACCTCCAACAGGAGAACACTTTGTATCAGCGCAACCTAACTTGAAAAGAAGCAAGGGCTGCACTCTTCTGCGTTATAGGTTTTTTTTTCAGACAAACATTTCCAATAGGCACACATGCCTATACCAAAAGATGATGTCATTACTGACCCCATTTAAACTAACACGCCAAGGATGACAAGGTGACTTCTAAAAAATAGGTCCTCCTATCGCAACATCGGCCAGTCTGTCTGAAGCACTTCTACTGTTCACCCTGATTCCCCCACTAGATTTTTCCATCTGTCGACTCACATCTTCATTTTGGATAACACTAAGACGAGCTTACATTGATGAAAACGCACGAAAGTTTAGTGATGTATCATGTATCAGATTAAGCAACTCTGTTAAAAAATATTTGATAGCTTGCTTCCAGGCTTTTTATACTGTAGCCTGAAACTTCGTTATGTCTTCTATGCACATGAACCAGATTGACAACGTAATGCACAACATGCCTAAGAATACTGCGAGGAACAAGATAACGACAAAACGACCAGCCACCCAAAATTTTCGCTGTAGATGTTTATAAAATGTTCATGTACCCCAAACGAGGTGCTTATGATACAAGCCGAAAAAACCTACAAGTAGGGCCTTGGAGTCTTCTGGAAGTATACGTGTTGCATTTTTTCTGTAGAGGGCTTTACACCCATAAGTGAGGAACAAAACTCCTGTATAATGAAGAATGTTGGCAGCTATCAGTTATAGAAAAACCTAATAAGCTAATCTTCCCCGACACATCTGTACATTTAGAGAGGTGACGTAGCTTCTGTGATTGTGGCAGTAACTCCAACAGGACCAGTGCAAAAATTGGCACTACTTGGCTAGACAAATGTCCAAACATGCCTGCCCGACTCCTTCTAGCCATCCTGGCTGAATCTGACACATGATTTCTTAACTTCTGGCTGGACAAAAACAAAACCACTGAAGCACTCACAATACACAGCGTGAAGTTCCTCTGGAGTGGTCAACTTCGTCTTCTGCGATGAAAGAGCAGCACAGTGTACTGATAAGGCACTCCTTGCAATGGTTTTCAATGCCACACAGTGACCTTGCTGTTCCTGTCAAAGAGAGCTTCGGGAGCTTGGAGGGTGCTTGCTCTTTTCTGGGGGCTGCTGCCGCTCCTCGTTTTCTGCTCAAGGTCAACCTGCATAAAGTTGTAGACGAGGCTTTAAGAGTCTTATATAATGATATACAAATTTTCGCTGAACACACATTTCCTCGTGGCACACTGAAGAATTTCTTATAAAACTTAAGGCCTCGCATATGCAAACATTTACAATCGATCCGAAGATGCACTCGACTCTAAAGAAGCAAGTTTGTTATGTAGTGTATATAAAGAAAGGTCATTCAGCACAACCACAACTACAGTTGCACACGAAAACGACGTTTTACACGATCCTGTTTATTTACATGGTCCATTTTATTTGATTTACACGGTCCATTTTACACGGTCCTGTTTTACACGATCTGGTCTGCATGAACTCTTGAACCGGGCACCATATAGGTTGAAAGGCACACACAGACTTTGAGACAAACCTAGTTTCCCGTGGAGCATCCTCTTCCAGTATAACAACACATCTCAATCTAGTTAGTTGGTCAGAACGAGGTGAAAACAGCTCGCGCTTGAAAAGCACGGGCAGAAGGAATGACGCCTGCACCCTGTGTTTTCTGTACATTCTCGTTGAGGGTGCAGTTTTCACCTTATCCTTATGCAATTTCGCATTTATAACATTGTTCGCTGCATAATCTTTGTGGCGTTAAAGTGTGTGATACTGTCATGTGTATCCCATGTAATTTATAAAAATAGAATACAAGATAGCTTGATTCAAAAATAACAAAGTGCATCCAGTGCCAAGTCTTGTAGCCATTCTTTAGGCAAGTGGCAGAATAATTTATTCTTCAAAACATATCTTACTTGTAACCACTACAAGAGCTAACTCGTACACTGGCACATTCTGTTTGCCTCTTCAGATTATAAGGTACCTTTTTTACACCAGAAAATCTTCAAGAAGAATAGAAGTGTTGTAATTGTGAAGAGAGAAAAGTAGAAGGAAAAAAAGATATTGATTAATTTGTGGGGTTTTGCGTTCCAAAACCACTTATGATTATGAGAGACGCCGTAGTGGAGGGCTCCGGAAATTTTGACCACCTTGGGTTCTTTAACGTGCACCCAAATCTGAGTACACGGCCCTACAACATTTCCGCCTCCATCGGAAATGCAGCCGCCACAGCCTGTATTCGAACCCGCGACCTGCGGGTCAGCAGCCGAGTACTTAAGCTACTAGACCACCGTGGCGGGGCAGGAAAAAAAAAGATAACCTGCCCTGTACAAGGACTGAGCCTGCGAACTTCGAATAACATGTCCGATGCTCTATCAACTGAGCTACCATGGCGGCAATCCCTCTTCCATTTTGTACGGTATATATGTGCATTTATACATGGAAGAGTCAGTCAGCGCTGCCTGTTACCATTATGGCGAGTGTGGGACACCTTTTTTTTGCCTACTGGCAATCACATTACGATTGCAATTACGTGACGATTACTTCCAATAGCCATATACTTCTGTGGCAGCATTATGCATCTGTCCGTTCTCAGAAAATCTGCTAGTCACAGGAGGAGGCAATAGTTCGCCCTCCCACCTAAATGCATGTACTCGAACACATGCATAACTGATCAAAAAAAAAACAAGTCACACACCGCTAAGATTACTGAGATTGACTGCTTCAGATTCATGAGTAAAGGAAAGAACTATAAATTTAAGAGTTTGTTGTCTTTGTTGAACACATTATATTGAGAACTAGCAGAAAATGATGCCAAACAAACTATAGGGGATGTTATCAAAAGTAACTTTAACAAAATTGTGAAAAGAAAAGTGAACAAAATTGTAACTTGGCAACGTTTTTTGACAATTGAATTGACGGTACTTCTTATAACATCCCTTTATTTTACTGGGTAATGTTGTCGGGTAATTCTCATTGTTAGAGTGGTGAGTAGGCTGACAAAGAAAGTATATGGCATTGATACTTCTTTTGAACACCTAAAAGTTTGAGGAACCTAAAGGAGTGAAAGCTACTTTGAGTAGACCTGAATATTTAGTTCGAGCGAAAAAAAACGTACACACATTTTTACCAGGCTTTTTAACCTATTTTGAGACATAAAAGTGTATGCTGCCAGTAATGTTAAGTACCATTGCTTTTGTCACACTATGCAATGTAGCAGGTGTAGTTAGAGTGGTGATAGTGAAGGATTAATCAAGCACGCCACCAACTACGTTCACATCAATAATCGCGTATTTTAAAAATAAACCTGCTGTATAGTAAAAAAATTTTAGAGCATTTATGATTTTATCCAAATCAAGTTAAACCGACTGGGTAAGCAAGCCATTTGCATAAAATCAAAAGGCATAAAGTGATTCATGTATTATAACCATGTGAACAATTTCAGCAATGCAGGGCAAAGTGACAACAGTTCTAATAAAAACCCCTCTCATTAAAACATGCATGAAAAGCACCACACCAGAATATTTTATAGTGCATGTAATATCGAGACTACTAGACTGTCTATTGACCTTTTAGAAGAAGGGTATCTCCTTCACAGTCAAGGGGCAACCACTTAGCCTTTTCCTGAGTTTTTCTGTGAATATTTGCTGAATTTCAGATATCATTAGGATTGATTTAGAGTAAACAGATTTTGCTTACGCATTGAAACCTAGTTCTGTATGTAACTGCAATTATGGGTGACAAACCATCTCCAATTCATTTTTAACATTTAACTTATTTTTTAACTACAGCAGCACAACTAGATATGGGTGCCCAAAAAGTAGCTAGATACAATAACTTTACCTCTTTGAGCCTTTTGGAAGTGTTCAGCTTCTCAATGCTCACCTTACAACATTTTTTAAATACGTGTTTGTATGCCCACTGCTCTTGCTCCTTGTACAGTGAGGAGGAGCACATGGCAAGAAGAGACAAGAAAGAAGCATAGCGAAAAAAAGCGAAATAAGCGAGGACCTCTTTTGTATCGTAGAATGTGTGTAACATTACTATTGCGACAAAATATAGACAAATTATCACGGCTATATATCCATTGTAGTGTCATACACAGCTGCAACACCAAGACTAAATTTCAACCTTTTGTTGGTTTAGGATCCCTTTATAGTGGCAAGCTAATGATATCTGCATTTGTTTGGCACATACTAAGATGCAGTGAAATGTGATATGGTAATCTCATCTAGAATGCACGTCATGTGGCTTCATTGTATATGTGGCCACAAGTAACTCTGGTTGCAAAGCAATATGGCGGAGCCTAAACAGACGTCACCGACCACTCCAATCTGAACTTGCCTATGCTACTTGCCCATTATCATCCCAGCAAAAAATGAATAATTGAATCTGCTACAGATAAGTGCCAGCTTATGCTAAGGACCAAGAATGAAGGGTGTTTTGTCATTATTGAGATCAGTTATTTGTTCAAGAACACTTGCTGTCAAACACAAATACATTGCTGTCGAAGCATCAAGACTCAAATATAAAGCAAAATGAAGTGTCTCTTTAAAAATTACAGGCCACAAGGCAAGATAAATATTTGATATACTTGGGAGGTGAGGCACGCACAAGAGGTGCTGCCATATTATACTTTTCCTTGTGTTGAAACCTGCTTGCTTTACTCACCCAACACATCTTTAAAGATGCCGTGAAAACACCAAGGAGCTGATGCAGCAAGGTTGAACACATGTCCAGGGATTCCACCATTCCTTAGCAGCCTTACAGCCTCCACAGTCCTGCAACCATTTGTAAGATAAATATAGTTCTACCCAAAGTTATTGGTTTACAGACACACATGAAAGACACATAACCTCTCTATAGGAAGTGTGCATGATAATGCGCTGGGTAGCAAAACGGATGCCAATATCAAGTATCCCGGCCTGCCACTTCTTTCTTTCCGTTCTTAATTATTCAATCCATGGTTATTAAATGTTCCCCCAATGTGAAGTGTACTGGCAGTCCGGTGAAGAATTGCAATGTATTTAGAACACAGTCCTATTCATGGCAAGTAAGCATGCAATAGCGTTTTGTTAGCTCTTCGAGAAAAGTGCATGAAGTTTTTTATGAACATGTTTTTATAAACACCATTCAATTCGATATAAAAGTTGTGAGCATCATGTAAACGAACACAGATTCATGTTTAATCAATGATTTCTTATAATGTACTGATATGAATGCAACTAACTGAATATGAAACAATAAATTTTGCTCGAGAATTTAGAGTTATGAACACTATCGCACTTGCCTGCTGCATTTTCTCCAAAACAGCGGCAAGATAGGCTAGTTTGTGTAGGTGAGTAGTAATGAGCAGTGCAAAGTAACAACAAAAAACACCAGTAACAACAGTATGGGGCAAGCACAGACTGCCAACTGTATAATTTATTACACAAAAGTTCGCCTGAATATCAGTCAGACAACTTGTGCAAATGAAGGTCCAGTTGGGCATGAACAAGTTACGAAATCAACAGTGCCTGCTTTCACTAACAGGACCCTCATTCACATAAAGTATGCAGCGATAGGCCCCTACCGAGGTACGTCACAGCATGATGTCACTGGCACAAGTAAAAGGTGTGGCTGAAAAAAAACTCCCGCTGGTGGCTCAGCCCGGTACAGTCGTGCGGTGTTTGGGGCAAGTTTTAATTTTTCAAAGCTTACACTTCACGTTACAATGTCGACATTAGCTGTAGTATGTGTCAGAAAACATCCAGCTGTATGGTAAACTGTGTGGTAAAATATTTGCCACGCTGTCAGTTTATCATGAAGAAGTGAACACACGTGGTGGCCTGTGCGAGCAACAGCGGCATAGTCTTCAAAAATGTGCACTGTTGATTGCGGCATGTAGTGTGCATTGAAAGGTATTGAGAATATCGGTTCAACTGAGAATACTGAGTGTGGTGTGTGCAGTGTCAATAACAATGTGTCTTGTTTGCTAGGACTAGCACTCATGGCAGGGACCGGTCGATGAAAAAACTTGATTCGACATTTTAGTCAAGGTAAATATGCACTTGACGTGACCATCTGCGAGTGGGTACATCTCGGTGTTTGCGCTGTGTGCAGAAAAAAATTGCAAGGCCACCGGGCTGGAAGATACCATTTGCTGAAGCTACATGTATGAATCGCCCCGACGAGTACGCAAGCTCAATAAAGGTATAACTCGTTTTATCGAAGGCCTCATATTTCTTCATGTAATAAGCAGATATTCTTGTTTCACATATACTCAGTACCTTTACTGCTCGATATTCTTGAAGTGACAATGCAAACAACAAGTTTGTGTGTTAGGTCCTAAGGGAGCAATGTAAATATGCAAATAAGTTGTAGGTGTCAGACGCAGCGATGTAACTGCACAAAAGATTACGTATATATTAGGCTACAGGTTTAGAATCGCATACATCTCAGTGGTCTATCAGGAACGTCACAAACAACTTCCTTGCCAACCAGCCCTTGCACAGAGAGAGGGAATGGCTGCCTCGGTGCTCGAAGTGACGTCACATTATTTGCAAACAGAGAGGTTTCTTACTTAGGCAACATTTTGCACAATATATTTTTCAGATGCAAGACTGTACTCATCCACATTGATCATACTAATGTCTTTTGTTGTTACTTTGTGCTGTGAGTTACTAGGCATTTAGTCACCATGATCTTTAAAATCTAATTTCAGTGTTCTCTCTCATATTGCTGACAACTGTGTTGTTGCATAAATTGGGCAAAAAAGCAACACAGAAAGGCTGTCACAATAAATACACCAACATGGGTATTCTCCTGCAAACAAAAGTCGGCACTGGTCCTGTCATTACCCGTCTTCCTTCTCTCTTTGCCTTGTTTGTGCTGAAACAGGCAAACACCTGATGAGTTAGATGAGAAATATTAACGCATCAAAACTATAAGTGCTTGCATCAGCAACTACACAACAGCGTGATAACCGCACCCCTGCCACACAGCAGCGAAACATATTTTGAACATGCTGGCAGTGTATTATTTTATAAAAAGCAACTCTGGCAGATTACAAAATCTCACATTGTGCATGCAAGTTTTCTTCAAAGTCAGTCGTACAATGTAGGTGCTGGCCGGTACATTATTAGTTACAAGCAAAGGCGTCTTGCAGGTACACATGCAGATTGCACGAACACCTCTCTCTCTCTCTCTACACTAGGCACACACATTATCTCTTTCAACAAGCACACGCCACTGTTTAGGGGCATAATAACTCTGCTGAGCTGATTGCGCCGGCCGGCGCAATCAGCTGATGTCGCTGCTACGCGAGGCATGGTCGTGCGCAATAGCGTCGCGCCCCGCGCTCGATTTGTCATCAAGCGATAGAGCTACTAAGTGGAATACAGGTAGATGCAGGGATTAATGGCGTATCACTCTGATTCCCTGTGGTGGCCGACTCAATCGCAAGAGAGCCCCGGAAAACAACCTTCAACTGCCCAAGCTTGTTTGTGGGTGTAAAAATGCTTGTTTTCATCCGCGGCGGGGCAGCAATCTATAGTTGAAAGACATGTGAAAAGCATGTGACGTATATACAATCCCAAAACATATGCACACAACAATAGATACGATCGCATATCGTACATATTTATGCCAACACATAGCGTGTAAAACGCAAATTTATATACATAACTTAAAACTGACGTGCTACCTTCAGCGCGAATAGCTTAGCAAGCTAACGCACTCAGTTCACGTACGCGAGCATAACTAAGTGGCGCAGGTTCGAGTCCCGCCAAGTTTGATTTTTTTTGTTTTTTTTTCAACGTTTTTACTGTACTGCTATCTTTTCTAATGCCTTAGGTTCTAAAACAAAATAAAAGCAATATTGCGTTCAAGTACGTATGTGGGACTGTGTTTTTTGCGCAACAGTTATTAATATTTTTATTTTTATTATAATTTTTTTATTTATTTCATAATATAACAAAATTAAGGACTAAGGGGAACAATGGGTCTGCTTGATTGTGAAGGCACTCGAGAAGTGAGAAAACTCAAACCAAATAATTTATTTGAGAAAAAACTGAGCATTTCACAGCCGGACCAGTTTCTTCAAGGGTAGGCCCTAGGTATGCGTGAGACTTGCTATATGACTCATCTCAAGCTGTGGCAGTTGAGGGAAGGCAATATCACCGAGAAGCAGTTCCAAAATATATTTTGATTGATGTTTTTTGATTCCTCCAAAATAAGGGCTGCACAATTGTGATCGAGCCAAACTAAGAATTGCGGGCACGAAGTCATCAGACAGAAAATGAATAATGTTGATTGTTTGCAAAATTGCCCTTAATAAAAGGAAGAGTTATGGAGTGCTACGTAGCTTAACTCGCAGAAGGAATTTTTTATATACATATAGATAGTTCAAAATGGACAATGTTGCACACACAGACATTGGTTAAATTTCTTTGCAGCACAGTTGAAGCATCTATGTAGAACTGAAGCATCAAGAAAAGCTCATGCGTCCTCACTTTATTGCGCTTTACATAGCTTGTATGCGTCCATGCAGCCATGATATGATATATTTTAAAGCATTTGTTTAACCTATATTCTTCTTATTCATTGAAGCTGGCCCATAAATTGTGTCTTATGTAACACTACAATTGAAGCGTAATCTGCATGGTGGTCTGAAACAATGCTTTTAAAAATCTCAAAACGACCCAGCTCTATACACGACCATCCGTGCATCAGTGATAAGCAACATTATGTGTTTGTACATATCAGTTGTGCTCTCATACCTGATTATTTTTCTGACCACTCCCTCTTCCCCTACCTCGTTTCGTGAAGATGTGGCAAGTTGTGTATAGCTGTATTTATACTGTAGGAGCACATACTATCAATAAAAAATTATTTTTAGGCTACATGCAATTAGTTTTCATAGATTTTCATTTCTTTTGTCGGTGCTCAGGAGAGCTAAGCTCATGGTCGATATTTTAAAATGACATTTCTCTTTGCCATTGTTAATGAGAACAGTTTCATTAATATTGACAAGTTCATTCACATTGAATTTAGTTCTCATTATTATTGTTTCTACCAAAAAACGAGCCCTTGAAGTTATGCTTTTTTTGCTTGATTTGTTTTCGTGTGACAGCATGCAAGTAAAATGACAGTTATTGTCATTCCTTGTGAATGACACATTTTCCGTGTGACAGACTTTAGCACCTGGTCATCTGCAGAAGTTATATTCATTCTGGAAAAGGGCGAAAAGCGGTGACTGGCAACACAGACTAGCCTGCGTTATTCTTTTGTACTATATATGTCACTGTGCATTCATTTATAACTTTATAAAGCTCGGATTTCCTGCTGAAAATGTGACAACAACTGTTGAGTTTCCACATTTTTGCAACAATCCACATGCCTTTCATACACTATTGCACATTTTCGTAAGCACCTTACAAAATCTGTATATTTCCGTAAGACCTTACATTTTGCATTTTCCTTATGAAAGCTTCTGTACACTCCAAACACTTTCCTTGTCCTTCCATATCTTCCATCATGAACTCTCCGTATGCTCCATAAGTTTCCTTGTCTTTCCTTATCCTTCCATATACTCCATAAAAAGCTTTCCATATATGCTATACATTTTCCTTATCTTTCCGTATACTCCATAAAAAGCTTTCCGTATACGCCATACAATTTCCTTATCCTTCCTTATACTCCATAAGAAGCTTTCCGTAAATGCCATACAACTTCCGTATATTTCCATAAAACTCCATATTTTTCCCGTATGTAGCATAAGGAAATGTTACGGAGTCCATATATTTTCCGTAAGATTTCATACGAAGCGTTTCAGTAGGGTATCCTACATTTGATGACGTTTTTAAATTATGCTTTACACATATAACATCTCGTGGTGGCACAAAACTATCAGAAACTAGACTACGACAAAGCCCGCTATTACCGGCACACTTGCAAAGAAATCATTTATTGACGTGTAGTTGCAGCCCTGAGGAATAGCGCTACCGCGTAAATATACGATTTAAATTTCTATGCAGATTTTATTACGTAAATAAGCTCGTTGTTCTACCGTTATTACAACAAATAAACCAGCATATGCTGCCTAATATAATTATTACTGGAATAATAGAAGCCATGCTTATGCTGTCACTACTCACCGTCATGTCTAAGATTAGCGCTGACGAACATATTCAAATATAAATGCACAGATGTACCCGACAAAGTACACTGGAGGATAAACGCCACCATGGCCCATATATTTCCCTGCGTTCGCTATAAGGTCTTAAGGTGATACCTTATAGCAAATGGTGTCTATTTCATGGACCTATAAGGGAAGGGGGGAGGGAAGAAAAAAAGTCAAAGCTTTGCCGCAAAGGCGAAGCAATGAAAGCGATAGCAACAATTTGAAAGGTCACGTGCAGAAATGAAAGCAGATCAAAACATGCCCTGCGTTTCTTGCGCACAAATTACGCCCGACACGTACTCACAGATAGTGATGCACACGAAAAAGCGCCTCATTTGTTACTTCGCCGAGTCTCAAAAGCGCGTGCTTTTCGCGAATGGATGCTGCAATGATTGTAGTGATCTCTGTGTACCTAGTGACTACAGCAGAATCGTTCCACGTAAAGCCCGAGGCCAGCCAAGGCGTACGATCCTCCACTTCTCGCCACTGCCAGATAAGGACGCGTGAGCGAGTGTTGCTCCCCTTCTGTAAACCGGGAGAAGTAAGTGTAGGAGATCATAGTGGGCGCCGCTGCGCGACGTGGCGATTTGCGCTCATTGAGCAATCTATCTGGTAATGCCGAAAACACAACAGTTGTAAGCGGTAGATATAAATAGCTTGCTGTTTGAAAGTTCAACAACGTTCTCCGGGTTGGCTAAGTGGTTAAGGCCTCGTTTTCACGATGCAGAGATCTCACGCTTGATTCCGCTTGCCGGAGTGCTTCGTTTTCTGCATTTTTTTCTTTCTTGCGGTTTCGTATATATAGATATGTACACATATACGGTGCATGACATCGTCGCTGACGTCTATGCCGGCGGCAAAATCCAGCCGAGAGTGTCCATATAATTACCATCCAAATAATGATTTCTAAGGGACAATTGAATACAATCTTCCCAATATTGCGTGTGTGAATAGGATAGAGCCCCCTGAGCCGGTAATGTTGATTGGATCCTGCCAACCAGCGTAGATCTTTCAACCAATCAAGCCACGCTGGTAAGGACAGCACACAATAGTTACAATGAGGTCGCATTTCCCTCCCATAAAATTGCAGCCACCACCACAAGCAACGGAACCCGCATCGCTGGACTTCTAAGCGCGGTTCTCTATATCAAGTAATCAATCAAAGAACTTTATTTTCACCGAAAACAAGAATATTTACGATGAAAACAGGGGGCCAGGAAAAAAGCTGTCCTATGACAGCTTGTCAAAGCCCCAGCCACCTATATATATAATGCCACCATGGTGGGTGTAATCTGTCTGTATCGTTTCAAACCACGAAAAATAAAAGTGTATCGAGATGCTGAATGGAGCAATATGTACTCTATGGAAACGTCATATGGCAACAACGGAAAGAATGCTAGAAAAAGTTAGAAAATTTTAACAATTTTTAACAGCGTTTTTGATTAGGTTCGCTGGTGCTGCATGGTAGACGATGACTAGAACAGCGCTGAAGACGGGACGAGATGAGAAACTGATTAGCTGAGGAAGCCCCCTTACCCTAGAAAAGCGCAAACGTGAAATTACTGCAGCCTTTTCCATTCAACAGCTTGGCGTTTCTCGTGTTATCGCGCGCTCATTTTCGCTTCATATCTCGGGTTCACTCATGCGACGTTTTCTCGATAATGCTCGTTATATATAGCTATTTTCACAAGCATGTGCTTTTCTTGTTATGTTTCATGGTTCTGTGCTGATAACTGATTCCTGTATTTTGCAGTCGTCTTCTAATCAATCTTGGTTGCTAATGCGTGCCGTTAATGTGTCTTCTTTTCATCCCGTTTTTAGCGGTGCTTTATTCTTCGTTTACAAACTGAAGGACACCATGCGCGTGTTTAGTTAGTATTGGTGGTATATTACTTTTATAGAACGCTGCACTAAATCTTATAATCACGTGTCAGTGAAATTTTCAACGAGAATCATCGAGAGGCCTCATGACCTCTGATGGAATATATGGTGTGTAATAGTGCTTGAATTGTAGTTCACTTTGTTCAGGTCAACGCAACGTGGTTGGCTCTGACGCCATATTCTTCCACATACTAACGAGTCACTTCACTGTGTTATTCTTTTTCCGCCGAAATCGCCCACAAACTTATTTTGGGCATGCCTCTTACTCACTCAGAATGGCATAAGAATGCATTGCCACGTCTGTGGCAACAAAGTTATTCAGGCTTCCCCTTTGTATGTACACTACTAGCCGATTTGTGATTTCTGTGTCGCTTTTAGACTTTTCACACAATATGGCGATTCTTCTAATTTCTCTTCACATATTCATTTTCTTTCGTTATTATGGTACAGAGAAGCACCACAATAAATTTCACTGCCATAGTGGTCATGATCATGAGAACAAAGTGAAGCAAACATGAAAAAAAATCCAGCAAGAGGGTGTAAGATGAAAATAACACCACAGTTTTAGTGTAATATAAAGGCTTGGGAGATATTGACGGTTGTATTCGGGGTTGTGTTATTAGGAAAAGAGAACGTCCAGCAATATATTGAAAAGAAAAGAAATAAGCCAGAAAAGAAGCGCTCGAGGGAAAGGCAGGAGATGGAGCGCCAGTATTCCGCGATAGCCTTGCTTTGCCGCTCTCAACGCGGTTGACGTACAAAAACAAGGAACGCCCACGAAAGAACTGGTAAGGGGAGATCCCATGGTGCGAAGAGCGGGGCTGAAATCTCGTACGATGCGAGTTCATAGCTCCCGTTTACAAGCGTCTTTGAAATGCAGCCATCGATCTCCATTACGATAACTCCGCTTTGTGGGTGTAGCAGCCGACCCGACTTAGCAGACGTCTGCATGTATGCGGCACCATCAGCTCATTGCTGTTCCTGGCTTGGTGAAGGAAGAATGTTTGAACTCCTCATCAAACGCGAAAAATAATTGTCGTTGTTGGCGGCTTCAACACGAAGGCGGGGAAAAATTGTCACCGCGTGATGACTACTTTTTTGAGTGGCTGCTTAGAAATTGAGAAGTGGCTGACCGGTAGCGAATATTTGTGACGTCATTAGGACGTGAATAATCTTCGCAACAACCCTCATGGCATCACAACATTTGTTGACGTCACAAAGCCTAAATGACGTCGTTTCTATCATACGAGCGACGTTGGTCATGCGCAAGAATGAATGACAAAGAAAACCAAGGTGGAAAAACGACAACATATCCGCGAAGTGAATGATTACGAGAGAGCGATTCTCTGGCCAATCATTAACTCTCGTGCATTGCCCACTCGATCATGCAAAGACGTGACAACATGTGTGTACAGTATTGTGGCATGATTACAAATAAAACACAGCGTCTGTCCACAGGAGCACTGATCGTCGAGCCGAACTGATCACAAGAGACACGAGCTCATCATCGAGGCTTCTTCTTTGTCCTCTCATATTTCATGCCATGGCATAAAGACCTTTTCAAAAACGCCTCCCTGGGTGCCACCATAGTCCTCTTTGGGCTGCGCCAATTGGCGTCACACCTCAAAAATGCACTGATAAGGCTGCGCCCTTAGCCTTTGTACTCGCGCGCGCAGCCCATTATGGTGGTTTTTTTTCCCTCCTGTGTAAAGGCGTATACAAATATGTTGAATTGCAGTGGCAGATCGCGATCGCCGGGCCGGATGGAGCGCACAGAATGGATGGGATTGCTCTCACCAAATCAGCGATTGGAACACGTGCGTCTTGACGGGAGCTCTTGGTGAGCGTAAATCTAGCGAGGGAGCACGAGAGTGTGCGAGGGAGTGTAAAGCGTTTTCCGGACATACTTATCATTGATTGGATGAAAGGCGGGCGCACAGAATATGTCAATTGAACTTCTGGTCAACTCCACTGTGGAGCGAGAATTCTTGCTCCACGGAGCATTCCGTGATCTGCGGTTTCTCTCAATCTGCCATTGAAACACGATTCACGCCCCCAATCTACCATTGAAATGTGATTGCTCTACACAGAGCAGGAAAAGTTGATCTGAATCTGCCGTTGGTATTCAACAATAGTGCTATAGTCGAATCTCGTTCCATTCCCGTGGCATTACGTGGCTTCTAAAGATATAGTAATACACCATCACGATGATTAATGTGGTTTCTGACAGAGAAGAGCCGCGCACTCGCACAAACACGTATGGTGCAGCCAGGCGGCAGAAGATTCCTATAACTCCCATGTGTTCGCTCTCAACAGCGACAGCCCCGCTTTTACCCTGGTGGTTGCCTGGCATCCTATTTGAAATAAATCACAAACAGAAAACTTGTTTTATGACGTCACTTGTGACGTTCAGAAAAAGAGACAAACGACGAAAATTTAAGACGAGGTGGGTTGCCACGGAAGCCCTCCTTTCCCAATTCGCATGCAGGCGAAATGCGCTCGTGCTTTTTTTTTTGGGGGGGGGGGGGGAGGGGATCCGCTGGCCACTTGGGCAATGCAGCCATTCGTAAAGCTTTGTTCTTAATCTTTTTTTAGAGTGTTTTGTTCTATCTGAAAAGGGGACAGTTAAGCTTCCTGTTTTTTTCAATAAGACGGAACTCGATCGGCACAATAAAGAGAACTTTTCTACTGCATGTTTTGTTCAATTAGAACAGATATACACGAAGTGTGAAAACCTCAATGTTTAAGGACAGATTTAGCTTACAACTGACATACGGATATGTTGAACAAACGTGAGAATATCCAAACCAGTGCGAAAATTATTAACAATCGCGAGTAGGACACGTCATATTTGTATCAATCACGTTTGTTTAGAGGACGCGCATAATTTTCTTACAGAAATTGAGTACCAAACGAGACTAAAGTTCATAGGCATAGAGAGGCTTGAAGCTATCAGAAGTTCTTCGAGAAAGAACGCCGCTGCAAACAGTGTTTCTTCAAGTTGAATTGTCTTCGTCAGAGCAATGGCGTTGCCTTGATGAAAAAAAGTTCCCTCCTGAAAACTTTTGCTCCATCAACATTCGCTGAAATAATTTTTAGAAGCATTTAGTCCATCTCTTGTACTTGAGTGACACTAACAGAAGGAAAGAGTCAAAAAAATTGAAACTGCGGCTAAAAGAACTTCTTGAGCAAGAACCGGGCTATATAAGCCTGGTTTCGCTCGTAAAGGTAATAATAATTACCTGATATAATTTGAGTTATAGGCCAAAAGTAGAAAAAAAACACGCCAGGGCTGTGTGAACAGCATCACACAGTCACATTGAAAGCTCAAAGAGCGGCCTTTCAGAGCCTCTACTTAACGCTCATTGGATAACTGCTGCAAGAACACGTGTTTGATGCCCACTACGACATTAATAATACAAATTTCAGAATAGTAAGCCGGCATTCGCTGTGCTATTTTTTGTTCTTCTTCTCAGAAGCTTGGTATCCGCTAAACGATTGCGGGGAATTTTGTTCCAATTGTTCATGCAGTGGCTCATGATGATGAGGAATCATGCCTGAAGTGGGTATGCGCCACAGTTATTAGCTGAACAAGAACAAGCTTTAGTAATAGGTTGGAGCATTGGACGTCCAACTAGTTACGCTATTCGCAGTGTGTGACGACTGGTTGTTCTTTCGCTGTTTAAAAAGGATTTATATGTCGTATTATTGCGAATTCCTTTCTGACATCGAGCCTGCCTAAGGCAGGTTAGCCACAGAGTCACAAGCGGCGGCAATGCTCAGTGTTAGAATACTGGACTGGCACTCAGCACATCGAGTTCGAGCCCCACTGTGTCATTGGTACAAGCATTTTTTTTTTAATTTCCCGATGTGGTTACAGACACCGGCAGCGGCGGCGGTTGCCAACTACGGCACTGCGCGCACCCTAGTTGGGATTGCGTATCAGTTTTCGCTGTAAAAAAACTATCTAGCCTAGCCAAAATGAATTCGAGCCTTTCCTTAAACGCATTTTGCCGACAGCAGCTTGGGTGTTGTCTTGACCTATGAGTCTGGCGACACTTCGCTTTTGTCAGTCCAATTAAGCTGAAGGGCATAGAACTGACCTTACTCATGCACTCCAGCCAAATCAATACCTTCACAAAAAATGGTTCCAACTACTTGTCCTCATCAGTTGCTTTTAGGAAACGCTGAAAAACCGTCGTGGAAAGGAGGCGGTTCTACTGTCGCCATCTTGCGAGTAGTTTTTCCTGAAGCCACCAGAAGACGCCACTAGGTCACATTTGGGAAAAAGGGAGAAAAATGGGTTACTTCTTCGATGTAACTCACGGCGGCTTCCGTTCTCTTCCCGCCTCAACTTGCTGTCTTCATGTTTTCCATAGTTGACACGCCAACCAAGCGAGATAATTTAGTGCCATCGTAATTATTTTAATGTCGCTGATCGAGGGGCAAGAGGTAGCGGAGGGAAGTGCTACGAGTGCAATTCAATCACTTGACGCGCATTGTCTAATTTAATATTCACAAAATGGTTTGTAAGACAATACTTATCAACAAAGGAACTTCTGTACAGGAGTATTGATTTTTTTCGTAAAAACTTGTGAAAGCTAATAAATGCGAACTTTCACATCAACCTCAGGCCATTCAACCGAATCTCAGGATGCCCGGCAACCGCTACGAGTGTATATGTTCTTTGAAACCGAAACTAGCGCTGAGTTTGTCAAGTTCATCGAGGATATTGTGGCTTGTTATTCATACATGAACAACGTTCACCTGCTGGGAACGATGGCATTGACAAGGTGTTTCTTCGGGCTTAACTTCATGGTTGACGTTGTTTAGCGACGCAGGATTCTATACGGGCCAACGTAGCGATGAAGTAACTATTCCAAGCGGCCCCTTTGACGAATGGGAATCCACACTCACACTAGTTCATCTGGTTTTAAATAACATGGCGATAACGAGAATTGTTCTTATGCAGATCGATGCGTTCTTATTTTGGAATCCGCTTGACTTCAAGCTTGCTAGCCGCGTCTGCGCGCCGATATGAAGTCACTCACCTTAGTAGTAATGTCGTTGTTGTCAGGTAAGAGCATAGAATCCGGCATCGTAAATTCTTTTCTGTCGTGAAGCAATCGGAAATGGGTGAACCCTGTATTCTCTTCAACCGCAGTGTTGTAGGCGAACGTAAAGTATGGCAGAACGTCGTCCCAGTTCTCGTGAAAGCTAAATGCACCTGACTGCCTCGGCTCACCAGAACTCTCTACCGCATCCCATGAAGGCATGCTGGCAGTCTAGTATGGCCTGGGCAACCTCTGCAACTTCACTATCAGTGGCCGCCGGTTGCGCTCCGTGTCCAATCACGACAACAATCAGTGTCTGAAATTGAGTCGCGATGGCGAGTACGTGGTGACTGTATCAGAGAGCAGCGCGGTTAAAGTATGGCGATCATTTAAACTGGCGCTCCTGAGTACCAATCCTGCCTGTGAGCATGGCGTCCACTCACTAGCCCTGTTGCACGATCGAATGTTCCCGCTGGTAGGGCTGACCAATGGTTCCATCTCTGTGTTCTGATTGACTTCAACAATTGGCACCACGTATTTCAGCAGTGCTATTAGAACGCCATTTATAGCATGAATATTCTATGCAACAGACAGAGGCATCTGTTTTCATGCAAAATTGTATTGGCATTTTCTCAAACAGACAACTATCATCGGAACAACCTCCCCTATCCCCTTCATTGCAGCCCAGTTCCTGGTAGCCTTACAATTCACTGGCTGCTCTGGTCCCTGCTAAGTTACTGAGAGCACATGGAATGAGCTATCTCATACGTTTAAAAAAATGTGCTACCGACACGTTAACAGGTTGGCTCCAAAGCAAAATTGCAGGAGCTCTCTGCTCATGTCCATCGCTCACATGGTTCAGTTTTAGTTTATTTACTTTTGATAAAAAAACGTACATGCTTACATAAGTATAAAAAAGAGGTCCCAGATCACTTGGCTGAAGTGGCCATTCTCTCAGAAATTATGTTATATACAAGGGAAAGACAACTCTGTCAAGAACGTGGAATAAGTTAAAGAAATAAATGTAATACAGAATAAAGATAGCCAAACTCTAACAATCATAAGTACAACAAAAAGAGTGCTAAAGACATATAAAAATAGACAAAAACCCCAAAAATTTACTAAATGAACGAAGGAATAAAAAAGCAAGAAAATTATGAGTACTAAGGCACAATTAAAAGCGTTTTAATATAAACAGGTGTAGATAACATTACATATTCTAGAATTCGAATGTATGCAAAAGAACTTTTTAAAAAGAGCTAATGATGAAGATTGCTTAACGTTAGAAGGAAGACTGTTCCAGGTCGACGTCGACGGGCAACAACCTTAGTTAATACTTGGGCATGCGTTTTTGCAGTCGAAATTGTTGATAAGAAGAATTGTCTATCACTCTTGCTATAAAATGGTACACTCTTCGAGCATCTTTCTCATTCTCAAGCAATGCAGCATAGTTTGATATATCTAGTGTGTATTTATGAGTAATGGCGAAGTAGTAGCTTTAACAAAGCAAATTGTTTACAACTCATTGCAGGAGTCAAATGGTGGATGTTGTCGCAGCCTCTTTTGAATATTTTCTGCTTTTTGGTGAAGGCAGCGCAAAAAAAGTTTTAAGCCTGCACACATGATCATAGCGGTAAAAAGCTATCATACTTGCAACGTTAAAAAATTCACTTTCGGTTAGCAATCCTTCAAGTTGACATATAGCTTTTGTAGTAAGTCCCATTTCTGTTAACCCTGGGGCAAAGTCACTCTTCTAAATTGCTCGAGTGCATTTGTGCGCTAGTGAAGTTAAAAGCAGTGCACATGTGTTCTCCTTCATTTGCTGAAGCATTGTGCTTTCAAAGGGCTAAAGCGAAAATGTTTTCCAAAACTGATTTGTAGTTTTCGATAGACTTGTTTCAAACCCCAATTTTATAAGTATGTCAGATTTTTCACTTCGTCCATCTTTTTTGTGGCTCGAAGCGATGCTGCCACTGCATCATAGCGCACTTTCAGTGGCGCTGCACTGACGCCTCACCATTCGTTGTCCACATGCCGCCAAGAACAGCAACACGCTATCTCAAAACATGGTATATTTTACACAGCTCGCGTGACCGTCAAGATTGTGAAGAAGAGGACTGCAAGACACCGTCCCACTGATCTGTGCATACCTGGAAATAATATTTGCCTGATGTTAATTCTGTCGTGACGTACTTTATGAATAATTATCCCCCCGATACAGCAAAACAGACGCGAACGCTAGGCGATGAGCGAGAGACGGAAAGGGCTAGAAGAGAATGTGGTGAACGGTTGTACCAAGTGCATCTGAATGGCATTTTTGAAATAGAGAAGAAGCTGATTTAATCAAGGCATTCTATCATCAAAGATGGAATACTCGAGTTCTTAGCCGATTCACTCACGAAAACATTGCGAGCTAGTTCGACCACAATCGTTTCACTTAGTGCACAGAAAGCACGCACAGCACCGCAAAAGACTACCACGCAAAAAAATAAATAACTCAAAAGTCGTCTCCATGTCTGCGCACAAACGTTTACATACCTTTTGAGGCAGTACACAACGCAGTTAGCAGGCAACAGTTCGCCGCGTTGTTCACAGAAGGAAGCTTCATGGGAAACATAACTAAAGCGATAAACAGTACTTGAAATGCTCGCCTCCACTTTTATACGCCCGATCTCGCTCTGCCGAACAGGCTTTAAAAGGCAAGTAAGCAACCCCAAGGTCCAAAAATTGTTATAAAGAAAAATAAGCGCACTTTTACTTCCTAAAAGTGCTGCCGCAAAGATTTAGCCAATATGTGCTATGTCAAAAAGGCTACAGAGGATGTAACATAACTTTCAGCTGATTTTAAATTTTCGCGTGGCCCAGCCGCGGTGGTCTGTCTAAGGTACTCGGTTGCTGACCCGCAGGTCGTGGGATCAAATCCCAGCTGCAGCGGCTGCATTTTTGATGGAGGCGAAATTGCTGCAGGCCCGTGTACTTAGGTTTGGGCGCATGTTAAAGAACCCCAGGTGATCCAAATTTTCGGATTCTTCCGCTATGGCGTCTCTCATATACATATGGTGGTTTTGGAATGTTAAACCCGACTTATCAGTCATCAAGTTTTCGCGCGCCTCGGCACCCTGCTTCAGACGAAAAGGAAGGCGTAGCTCGTCGTGGACTCTTCTCCCAATTCGGCAACCTGACAAGACGTCAGCAATAGACGCCATCGGTGAACTCGTTCAGTCCCAACGCACTTCCGCTTGCTGCGATGCTTGGTTATTTAATGTTTAGCCGGTGCCGATGCTTCTCCGCAGCCCAGTCAGCCGATTTGCTGTCGACAACAATTTTCAGCCAAACTGTGTTCCAAACCCTGGACGTGAAGTTGGCCTGATTTTTTGGCAGACAGTCGCGCCATCTGGAGCAGCAATACAAAACACAAATAATGCATGTAATAGTCGGTGTTCTCATCAACAGGTGGCACGACCATTAACTGCTCACTCCACAAAACTGGGCCAGTGGCGTGCTCGGATTTCGATACATGGAGCCTATGGTGAGACTCGCAACTCGTATGATTCAATAGCTCAGTCGTAGCTGTGGGTGGGAACAGGACCTGTCATCGACTTCAATACTGTTTGCGGAGGCTTCGTTTAGACCAATCGAAGAGCTACGTACTGTATACGTCGCCGATCACCGAGTTAGCGTCACTGAGTATAGAACAAGCATTCGTCAGGCGTGGAAAAAGAGCACGGGAATTGTTTTTCGAAATGGAAGCTCTGCTTGGCATGCAGCTTCGTAATGTTCAGAAAACGCAAATTGCCGAGCTTGTTTGGCGGCTGTAAAAAAGTCTAAGCCTGTTGATTGGCCCTTTAAGTGATAACGCCACGTGTAAGTCCCCATGTGCCATCATTGAAATCTGTCGAGTCCTCAAAAAATGATGAACAGCACGTATTCTATCTTTTTGGCGCCTGCTAGCCCAATACCTTCCAGAAGTCTTCCACCACAAATTAGTCCTGAATGCTTAAGGTGACCCTCGGGCCCCTACGGCCAGCCAGAGACAACCAAGCCGAGAAAGCGAAACATCAAACAAAAGTTAACCGGGGCGGAGTAACCCGAAAAAAACGAGCGCGCTCTGGCTGGCTCTTGCAGCCCGCGACTAGCCAAGAAAGAAAACTCGAAGAGCCCCACTTTTCCGCTGAGGAGCACTTCTTGTGCACAACGTAGGGTGAGTTAAATGACATGCTTAGTGAGACGTCACTGTATCAGGGACTGATCTGCAATAATACCAGAAATAGGACATTTCATTATTATTATAAAGTGGGTAAAAGAGGTGGCACAGTCTTTAACGTGTATTCTCTCAGAATTTTGTCACCAGTCATTCCTACTTTGGGGCACAGTTCGTATTCATTTGTCGCCATTGTTCGCTCAACGTACATTCCAGAAGCATTCTGCCAGCTTTCACTCATGCTTTGAGTAGCAGTGAATGTAGGCTGGTCAAGAATATTTACTCAACGTTTATTCGAGAAGGAGTCTGACAACTTTCATTGTCACTAATTTGAGCTGCGTCTCGGCTCTTGTGGAAGCGATCCTCATTGCATGATTGCTGCATGCGGCCTTGAAGCTGCTGCGGTGTTACCTAGACAGCAGAGAGCAGTCGCTGAAACTGTACATGGCAGTCTCCTCGAATTCAGTCCCTAAAAAGTTCTTACGAACGTGAAATCGCGAGAATAGGCAAAGAAAACAGTGTCAGCGCGAAAAAAGAGAGGATAACATGGTTAACCGGGTGCACATAAGGCGAAATCACAAGCAAATGGCGAAAGCTCGTCAGACTGACAGCAGCAAAGCCTTCATTTGCATATGCAACCTAAATGCCACCACGCCAAAGAAGTATCAAAAGGTTCATGCTATATATATCGCCTCTCCGTTGCAACAAGCTCACGTCTAACTATCCTGTCGCGTGCGTTGCCAAGCAGGTTTCAACTTTCTTCAAAACAATCCTTCTTAGAAGGAAAGTTGTATCGCTATATTTGCATCTACATTCCATGATCGTTTTCTCAGTTTTGCACTCACGTGGTGCTGTGGTGGTTTTGTAACCCATCCAACCCTCGTTACCACCACCATCGTTTTGTGTGTCACCTGCTTTTGCACTATCAATACCTTTAAATGTGACAAATTTCCTGAGGGTGAAGGCTCCCTCACAAGGAGCCGTCTGCTCAATTTTCATAGAAAGCATGTAATTATATGAAGTTGGTATCACGGTGTACAATATTTTAGCTCACATCCACAAGTGTACTAATTGAATATTATGGGTCTCAACGATGGCAGCGACATCTTGCGAGGCATAATTTAAAAACACTTTCGTAGAACCGATTCTGATGTACGTACAACTCACAGATCCATGCTGGCAGAAGTTTCCTCATGATTACACAACATCAAGGTTACGTTCAATGCGAATTGTCTATCAGTAGATTTACATTATCCTACTTCTAATGTAAGTTCCGTCAAATAGGCAGTTGTCTGTGTGAAAGTCTGGAAAACACAATAATGAAGCTAAAATAAAAAATGTACATCATCTTGCTACGCACTGCAGGGACTGCACATGTAAATCGAATATAGGCGCATGCTCTGTTAGAGCTCAGATCAGATAAATAGGCTCGACAAAAAAAATGAAGCAACCGCATTGAGATAGTTAGGCCATTGTTGTATCAGCATGCCTTCCTTTCTCCTGATGAGAAAATAGTATACATTTTGTTGAGCACAATCGCAGAACGCCTATACTCCATGACCGCATAGGTGGATACGTTTTTTTTCACTTCATTAGAGTCGTTTCTAACTGCGCACCACCTCTTCTGGCTTTTTCAACGGTGTCTGAGTCTGCATTTCCGAAACACTATTTTTTCATGCTCCCTTTAAAAAAAGTCTTGTGAAAATGAATCAACGAATTCATTATTGTCCCTGACCTAATTGTAACCTGTTCATTTGAGAAAACAGAAATTTCAGTTTGAATGGTTATATTTAGCATGCTTATGTTAAATAAAACCAGTTACCTTTCAGAAAGAAGTAATTAAAATTTCAACGGTTTTAATTTTTTTCATAATAAGTAGTAGGATGTCAGTGCAAAACCGTGCAACCTAAGACCTTACCTTAAAGAAATAATTTACTACTAGTTGTCGGACATACTAGTTTTTGTGTTTACCTTAATTGCACCAATTGCAGAAAACTTTTTTCAGGTAAAAGCTACCTTGAGTCACGTATCAAGGTGTTTCGGAGGTGTCTTTGCATGCATACATACAAATCACGGAAAATTGCTATATTTACCATGAATTTCTGAGCTTACTCTACACATTCTTTCTGTGTAGCAGCCACTTGCAAGAACTGTGGGCCGACTTCTGCATCTCAGATAATATTTACTCCGTCTTCTCAATATAAAAGCAATATCTCGTACTCTATTCTTCCCCTTCAGAAATAGCAATACAGAAAGAAATGTAATGTGAATAGCCTTTCGATTATGTACCCTCAAGCCGGTAACTATGGTTTTCAACTCTATAAATGGAACTGCAGCGTGCATGCCTTTGCGTCTTGCGCAGCCTAATTCACCGTGAGAATTTCCACACTGTAGCAAGGATCGGCTGCATAATATATTGCTTATCAGGTGACGAGGCCACTCAAAAGCTGTGTCCGGAACACTAGCGCACAAGAAAGTGGGGAATGCAGCCCGCACATGCAATCGCACATGCATGGGTTTGAGTCGCGAGGCATTTGGGAACCAGATGTCGGCAGAGCTCTGCGATGCCGCCAAATCCATGCGTTCAAACTCGAGTCCGAGCTTCACGCGGGACCAAAGGAAGCATCGCGTCCTCTTGCGTACGCAAGTGGAACATTCATGACTAGTAGTATGCTAAACGAGCGTCTCCTCGGCCAATCGCTTGCCCACCAGTGGTGGGTGTGTCGCCTCCAAGCCTAAAGCTTAAAGTGTTCATTGACATGTGAAATATAACGTCCCGAAACCACCATTAGATTATGACAAACGCCACATTGGAGGGCTACAGAAGTTTCAATCACCTGGGGTTTTTAAACATTTACCGAAATCTGAGCACACGGGCCTACAGCATTTCCGCCTTAATCGAAAATGCAGCTGCCGCAGCCGGAATCTATACCACGACCTGCGGCTCAGCAGACTAGTACCTTAGCCACTATGCCACCAGGGTGGGCCTATAGTTTAAAGTTTAAGATTGAGAGACTAAAGAACGGCAGTGTTGATCAAAGAAGACATGTATAGGTTAGCAGATATCCTCGTTTTTGTCAAAAGGGAAAAGTGGTGACGTGGGTTGTTGGAATGGCAGCGCCAAGTGGTTAAAAGGGCAGTAGAGGACGGCTGACAATAATGCAGTTCTATTGCAATTACAAAACTTTCAGAAACAAAAAGGGATCACCTCGGACATGGAGAGCTCACTAGAGAACGTTTGGACTTTTCTCCGATCCGCAGCATATAAATTCGGCTGGTCACAAACTAAGGCTTGCAGCAGTATTATTTATGACACAAGTCATGCACTATAGAAATGCACCACAATGTTCAAATTATGATCCATTTCTTCCACGAAGCTGACGAAGCAATCGAAAAGTTTGTCTGAATGGTGGTGCATTTAACAACGTTTAAAGCAGGTTAAGTAGATTATAGCTCAGCTGCGTAACAATGCGCGGTCATTTTGGTGCAGCTAAGCACCACTGAAACGCTCGCGCATAGCAACACCCGTCTAGGTATCTGCTACCTCAAACCATTTTTCTACTGAAACAGACCACAATAGCCTTCATAAGCGACACATATTGATATAAGCAATTTCAGTCAGTTTTTCGTTTACTTGACAACAGCACTTACATTCTGCACCTGGCGTGTGCGACCAGCCCCGCCGTGGTGGTCTAGTGGCTAAGGTACTCAGCTGCTGACCCTAAGGTCGCGGGATCAAATCCCGGCTGCCACGGCTGCATTTTCGATGGAGGTGAAAAGGCTGTAGGCCTGTGTGCTCAGATTTGGGTGCACGTTAAAAATCCCCAGCTGGTCAAAATTTCCGGACTCCTCCACTACGACATCTCTCATAATCATACGGTGGTTTCGGGAGGTTAAACCCTACATATCCCTCAACAGCGTGTGTGACCTATCCACATCGCCTGAGAAGTGTAAGCCCCCGGTTGCATCTAATCAAGCATCGCTCAACTCAATAAAGGCTATCGTCATCATTTTTATTTTCTAACACATTGATTTTCGTTCTTCGCGAGAATAAACATGCATGAGCAGGGATTCAAAATCACCCCTTGGTTTACCTGTATGGAAGCTACCTACACAATTAGGCCCTACAGTTTCAGTGGTATTAGACAGTATTTCATCACGTCACGTTTGGTTCACTAGCCTCACACGCAAGTCAAACAATGGGGCAGTTGTCTCTTATTTCAAACAAACCTCAAATCTACCTGCCCTGTAACATCAATATCTAAGCTCAGAAACAAAAGAAGTTTCTTTATACTATCGCCTTTGCACTCTTTTGTGAACAAATGCAATCGATTACCGGAAAATTGCAGTAGGGCGGCTGAGTACTGTGAAGAAATAAGAATCCTGTCGTCCCAGGGTATTTTATTACAACAATGCATATTGCGATGATTTGTTCAAGCAAGCAAAGCTCTTTGTGAAGGAAAAGACAACAAATAAAAAGAGACAGATTAACTCCCAAGAATAAAAGCGGACAAAAAAGATCCATACATGAAGGAGTGACGTAAACTCAGAAAATCGTTATTACAAAACAACGACCTGAATAAGCCACTTGCCGGAATTATATACAGCACCAAAATGCGGGTTAAATTATCTGCAATTCACTCACTACACTTCGCACGTGCAGACGCAGTCGACGCTTTATAACTTTCGACACGCACTACCTGCAACAGCTGGTAGAGAGGCTTTATTGTTTGGTACACTAGCGAAACACATTTATGACAGCAGATCACAAAAGAGGCACCGATGGCCACACATGGATGAAACTGAGCAAAGAAAATAACGAACTTACTGCAAACGTTTCTAATTCCCTCATTTTCAAGCTGGCGTCTTATACGAAGCAAGGAAAACACAGTGCCCACTTGGGTTTCAAACTTAGATCCTCTTGACGGATGTACGCCACGTAGGGTTACATGAGTAGCCTCCGTAGGCACACCAGCCCTGGGTTTGTGCAGCGATCGCGTGAGCTAGACTAGCGAAGACAAACAATGAATAGCCAAATCAACTTCGCTTTTCGGGAAAGGCCCAAAACTTGTAAGGCGTTAGTGACAGGCGAGTAATCGATAGACCACAACGGCGAGTGCGACCACTCGCGCATAAGTGTTGCGTAAGACACGAAGATGGTCGGCTCTTCCGCTGTCGTGATATGCGCGGTTAAGTGGTGGCAGGGTTTCGTCGCCGGCAGAAGGTGCCTTTATGTGGCACCCGCAACGGCGCCTGTCGACGTTTTGCTCCAAGCTTTTACTTTTCTCTTCTGCTTATTCTAGCATTCTTCCATCGCAGATTGCCTCCTTTCTTAGCGATAACATCAGGGCGACAACTGCTTGTGCCTGGTTTCGGCCCTGCAATTTAGTTAGGCCCACTAGCATGCCTAAATGTTTGTCTCCTGTTCCCTAAATTTTGTGTCAGAAGCCACCTTTTGTGGATGAACTGGCCTCGGGCAATGGCATGACCTACGAGTTCTTTGCCAAGTGTTTGTATTGTTTCATTCTGCATCAAGCGTCGATGCTTTTCGTAGATGATACTAGGCAAGAGACCATAGTGGCAGTCAGGAAGCTTTGGTCAGGGCGAATGAGAAACAGTATATAGCAAAAGCTTATTGCTAATTGCAAGTTTCGAGTTGAGGTTGCTTAGTAACTCTGGTTCAATAAACGGGCGCACAACATTTACCAAATAACATTAACTTATACACATTCGTGATCCACACATATCACTTCTATCTGTGCCAACACATCAATATCATTGGGTTTTCTGCGCCAAAATCTATACAGTGCTCCCTCCGATGTACGCAAACTGGCTTATCTTGCTCTAATCGGTCTTCAACTGGAGTTCGCATTGCTCATTTGGTCACCATATCAACAATATCTCATAGATAAATTATAATGTATACAGAACAGAGCTAGTCGATTCATGGCGCGTAATCACAGCTACCCGTCCAGCGTAACACAGATTGCACATAGCCTTGCACTCGAGCCACTTAAAATTCGCCGCGACATCTCACTTTTATCACTATTTCACAAACTCATCCACACCAGCATAATGCCATCTGTTTACCTTAATCTAGCACATCGAACTTCGAGCAGACTACACAACACCTTTAGCTTATAACGCATGTACGGCAATACTAACGCTTTCAACCAGTCGGCTCTTCCACGAGCTATTCGTTTGTGGGATAATTTGCCAGATGATCTTGCGTCAGAACGATACCCCACAAAGTTCTATCATACTATTAAAGAATACTTATGCACTAAAACTGCTCTATTGCAGCTTCGTAATCATCTGTGCTTATAGTAGTAATGCCGATGTTTTCGCACTATTGCTATGTTGCAGTTACTGTCATATTTTTTGTATTTCACCTTCACATACTGTAACTCACTTTTCTAGTATGTATTTTGCTTACATGTTCAGAGGTTGAACTGCATTTCCTATTATATTGAATATTTGCCTATGTTTGTGTAGATATATATTTATATATATTTTCCAACATATTATCTGTACCAGCCGCTCACAGAATGCCTCTTGATGGCTCTGCAAGGTACTGTAAACAAGTAAATAAATAAATAGAGCTGTAATGGTGCCACACTTCCGGATAAAAAAAAACGAATATCTTCCATGTGTATACAATCTTTTTGCTACTCAACACAAGCAACATGATAATCCTAGCGTTGTAGTCATGTGATTCACTCAAGAACTATTAAATGCATAAAACGATTGATTTGAAGCAAAAAGCAGTTTTCTGGGCACCAACGACGAACGATTAGGAGCACCTTTTTGAAGAATCACTTAAAATAGAGGGAGGTACATAAAGCACTATCGTTTTCAAATGTAAAAGTTTGACAGTTTAAATAAACAAAATAGATGGCAATCTTATGGTGAGCATGAATTGCTCAAACGTACGCAATCGGACACAATCCGAACAAAGAGCTTTTAGTAAGCCAGTAATTTATTCCCAGTATAGTGGCTGTATGCAATAAAAAATATGCCTCGTATCATTTTCAGTCTTCAAATACTGGGCTACGCAGTGGGTGCGTCATTGTATGTTATATCAAATGTGTACTATTATTATGAGGGTTCATATTGCAGAGCAAGCTTTCCTGACAAAAAAAATGTACTACAACACAGTCGTTAAAGATATATTCGGCTAATACAAACATTTTCCACACATTGAAGCAATAAAGGGCTAATGTAAATAAAATTATCTAATTTATAACATAAAAAAAATATTACTTCAAACTATTTCATTGTGCACTAAGAAAACTGCAGATCAGCAGGCAGCGCAAATATCAATATTTCCACTAGCCTTGTTCCAAGAGATCCACATTTACTTCATATTTTATTGGGAACACCAACGCTTCGGCAGACGCGTCAACTGTGCGGATGTTTTGTCTTTGCGCTGTTAGCGCGACCAAACAGAATAAATAGCGGCGTACGCATCATTTAAATTGAAGTGTAAATTATCCGCGCAGAATGACTCTGGATTTCGAGTCTTCTTTTCATAAGAGACACATTGAGTATTCTAACCTAAACTAAGACCCTTATGAAATTGTAACATAAGGGGCGGTTATTAAAAGCAATACAGAAAGTTGTGTGCAATATTTTTATAAACAAATAATATTTCTCCAATGAGAGAATATAAGGTGGAAATCGCATCGATGTAGTGTGGAAGGCCGTCGCAGATGGTTTCATGTGCAAAAACGTCACAAACAAAATATAAAAAAAATATCATGCAAGCTACTTCTAAAACCTGCCAACGAAGGCCTTATTGAAATTTTTGCTTGGTAGTAGCCTATTGAATAGGCTTGGTGCTTTGAACTATCGTGACCGAACTTAGATCTCCCGTGATGAGGCATGTGAAGAGCGTGACGAAGAGGCAGTAGATAGTGGCGTAAATCTTGCGTTGTCCCCAATCACGCGAGAAGCAACGCTTCCCGCTTTCCCACGAGCTCCCTAAATGCATCCCATCCTTTCAGCACTGCGAGCACATCTAATCGTCCCTTAGAGTGTGTTCACATCGTTCGTCAAAATCCCTACCCCTTCAAAAAAACCGTTGTCATCACCCCCCTGTTCCCAGCCCACCTTTCCGACACGGATCCGACAAATTCTCTATTAAAATGTGCAAGCATCCGGGGATGCGGACTTGCGCTGATGATGCCGTTTGCTTTCGTCTCAAATTGCCCGTCATAACTCTTTTTTAGGGAATGTAATTTCTGCTAGGTGGGCGTTGAAACAGGGCATTGCAGGAGGCTGCAGCATGATGGTTACGTGGCACACTTTGAATCTGTAGTTGAAAGTTCATTCCTGATAACTAAATTCCACCATAGGCATTCATTTTGTGCTAAAACGATTTCTCGTTGTTTTCACCATGAAAGTCTGCATAATTTCGGGTATATATAGGTGTACATATAGCGTGACGCTGGAAAGCTTCGCTCCCATATCACGGCGGGGTGATCGTTTACCAGCGACCTAAGCTAGATACACATTTTATGCAAATCATTATATCCCCCCCCCCCCCCGAAAAAAATGGGTCGTTGCAATGGAAGTTGCCAGAATAACTCAGTGCAGACACCGCCAGTTTAACTCTATTCATTCGAGGGGACATCTCATTTGTGCATGATAGACCGGCGTCATATATGAATGACCGTGCTACCGCAGTCAGGTGCTGCCACAAAACAAACCTCGTGTGCAGAAAAGCTACTCCCGGATTCAGTGTACCGTAACGCGTGGTTCGGGCAGTTTGCTTTCAGTTTACCCTCTATGCCTTGTTTTTACGAGAACCCCGAAAACACTTTTTATTATTCAAATATAACAAGTCATCTTCACAACAGTATTGAGGGCCAGATAAGAAGCAAAGGAGTATAAGTTCTTTTCAACATCGATGTTAATGTATTCAATTCAGAAGAAGAAAGGCAATGCAATTTTCTAGTCACTCAAAAATGTCTCAATTCAGTGGATGCTCGTCTGCCTATTCAGTGTTTGAGTACATAAATACAGTAGTTAGGTCTAGTGTTTACTGTTTTCAGGTCGTTGTTTCCCTTTAGTGTATCTTTAAAAACGTAGTGAACTTTGCGGGTGCTAATTAGTGGCAAAAGAGTTTCACTGGTGCAAAATATTAATTGAGCTCGCTTAAAATTGTAGTCGGCAGTAAACGCTGGCAAAACTGATCTTCTTGCTTGGCCCAGCTTTGCCGTGGTCGCTCATTGGTTTATAAAACTGTGTGGTAGTAAAAAAAAAGCCTAACTACTTCTGGGAGGAAGGCTTTCATCACAAGATCGTCGGTTATCACCACGGTGTAAGGACAAGGTTACGACACACGGTCGCATGTGTTTTCTAGACCGGAAAAGCGACGTATGCTTTCAATACATGCTCTTGAACCTTTCCGAGAAATTAAGCGACATTTTAAAATCTTACTTCACTTGGCTGCGTCTGAAAGAAAAAAAACTCCGTGCTCTCCACACCAACGAAGTCAACCGATCTAGATAAATTGAATATGGGAAGGCTGTGGTATTGCGGATGTGACAGTGGCTGTATTTTTTGCAGAGTTATGAAAAGGCTCAAACGTTCTACATATGCCGTGCCTCGCCGTGCAAATATTAAACTGCGCAGTGATCAAAGGCCAGCCACACACACACACCTAATGCCTACCTGCACGAAATGGTGCAGTGCAGAAATGGTGCACCATGTAAGAGGAGCGCATCCTTTTAAAATACACATCTATATCCTACATCTACCATATTTTTTATAACACCTGCAGAAAAGCAGCTACTGACCAGTATATAAACGTTGCCCGCGTCACCTGCACTGTGACCCAAGTTCTAAAAAATTCTGAAAATTATCTACATTCCTACAACTGCTTCAACAGGGTCCGAGAAAGTGAGAATTGAATGCATTAGCTTCAAGACCTAACCCACAGTATATTTGCCTATGTTGGGTTTCTTCTGTGAAGTTGCTTACCCGAAGTTTTCTCATTTTGTTAATTGCAACCTTTTTTTTCTAATACGCATTTTCGGAGACATTTTTGGTTTATATAGGAAACAGTTGCTTATTACTAAATATAGCTCCTCATGACAATAAAAAAACGCATCTGAACATCAAGAAGACGAGACAAAGAAACAAAATCGCTTAAAACGCACTGCTATTGTTTTTTCCTGCCTGTGGATGGGCAGAAAGAACGTGGAGTTGTCCGACGAAGGTGGCATCTTGTACCTGCCCCCCAAAAAAACCACAAGAAAAATAAAAAAGGATCTCAATGCTGTGTGATCAATGTATACGCTGAACTCTACAGCGGCCTCGTTGAGAGGAGTAGGGTGGAGACTCACACGAAGACGTTGCAGGCGTCGCTCCGTTCAAGTAAGTCCACCTGGTCGGCGTGTGTGAGCACCCGGAAGAAACGGGAGGCGACGAACAATTTGACTCGGATCATCTGCAATAACCAACCTTCTGCATCAAGGACTGTGACAAAAGAATAAGTTTTACATCCTCCAGAACACTACTTTTTATTATAAAGATCACAAAATAATAATAATAATAATATATAAACAATAATAATAATAATTTCATCTGTGTGAATTGCGTTCCGAAACCACGACATGATAATGAGAAAAAGCCGTAGTGAGGCGCTCCGAAAATATAGACCATTTAGTGTTCTTTCACATGCGCTGACATTCCAAAGTACACAAGCGTCTTCCATTGTGCCTACAAAGAAAAGTGACCGGCATGACGGCATTGAACCCAGGAGACACGGATCAGCAGAACTTATCAACTGCTTCTGCTGCACGTTAGAGCATATAACTGGCCCGCGCTATATACTTCATGACATTTGCGGCCTCCTGCTTCTCTTCGTAGCTAGGCACAGGCAGACTGGTAAGAAATTTCTTCAGAAGTTCTGCATTATTGGAGGAGAAGTTGTTGCGGTTGGTGGGACCCCGACATGAATGTGAAGACGCGTCCCCTATTAAAGGGAATACCCAAGTGCACAGCATATTTGATTTTGCTACCTTACGGAAGCATAGTAGCTTAGATATGCATAAAGCTACTGGTGGCTCAAAGTTCTGACTTTTCTTGACTGACTTGTGATGTGCATGCAGAGTGTTTTGATAACCACTCGCTGTTATAGAGGGCCAGCAATAGTGAGAGCGTGTATTCGATTGTTCCGTTTACCAGTGGACGGTACTGTACACTGTTCAGCTACGGAACTGTCTGCACACTTCCAAGGATGGCACCCGGCGGTCATATGAGGTAGTTGTAACGTCACAGCTTCCAACTCACGTTGGTCGAGTGGCTTGTTGCGCGTTAACAAACCTAAAACATGAGAACCCACGCAGGAAATTCCCACATGCGACTTTATTTTGTTGTTCTCCCACACTGACCATAACATTTCAGCATATTAGCAAAATTTTACATTTACTTCAGTATCACATTCAGGTCCTTTGTCCAGGACACTCTTACTGCGATTAAGGGAAGCCACCGAAAAAGTTTCCAAGATGCACTATATTGAACACGGAAGAAAGTGGAAATTTTAAGGGCTCTATTTTTTTCGTTATACTCGCCGTCAAGGCTGCTGGTGGCGCTAACTCACACTCCCACTTTTAAGTTTACACCTCATAATGTGGACAGAAGGATAGCCGCAGCGGTAGTTTAGTTGATAGAGCACAAGACGCGTTACTCTGTGGTAGCAGGCTCGGTTCCTTCACATGGAAAGTGGGACATTTCTTTATTGAAGTATGCATGACAGTTGGAACTAACAACGCCTCTATGCAAACCTTCACAATATCGTCTGATGGTTTATCATAGTTCTCAATATGTTTAACACGGTGATCTCTAGGCACCTTTGTAGCAGTTTAACAGATGCAGATACAGAAAACCAATGGTCATGTTAGTGTCATGCAGTGGGTACCGAGTGAAGGTAAGCTCTGTCGAAGACGATTCAGCATCACTTTTCTCTCTGGAAATTTATAAAAAAATTAGCACATAGCAGCCGCTGGGTTTCTTGAATAATGATACCATAGAAATAGTATTCCTTGTGGAGGTCAAGCAAACGTTACGCTGATGGTGTAACTGTTGTTGTTGATGCTAACAGAGATGTCATAAGTCATTACTTACCACTGCTCTGAACTTAATTAAGCTGCTTCACTTTCATACTGATAATTATCTATACTTGTATATACACTAAAATCCACCCAAAAACAGTTCAGCAATATTCATTATGGCTAACTATCGTTGTATCCATTGTTTCATATATAAAAAGCTTCTAACGAGCGTTAAGATGTCTGCTTTTATCTTTTCCGTGAAATCATCTCCGCGATTCTTGAGCAGGAACGCATCATGTTCCCTCGGCCTTGTATACAGCTCTGACGGATTGAAAAATGGTAAGTTAAAGTCTTTATGTTAAAGACTATTAACACTATTTAATAGTTAAGTCTTTATGTACGCTTGAGCGATCAGAATTTGGCTCTATGTATGTACTCGATAATATCGCTGTGGAAAATGACACTCAGGCCATTGATTGAGCCCAAAAATAACACAATTTTACTACGCTTTCAAGACGGTTCTAATGTGAAGAGTTAATAACACAAATGTGAGCGAACACGAACTAAGAGGATAGGTGCAACTTTATGAAAACAAATCACGCTCCATTACTCAACTCCTGCTGAATGCGTTATTCATGAACGCAACGTATACCGAAACCTCAAAGAACGCGAAGAGCATGCCACTAAGCATAAAAACACGCTTTGGTGGGACGTTCTCTGCCAGCTCAACGCTCAATTAGGGAGGAAAATTTGTAAAGGTACGGGTACTCTGTAAGTAAGATATCCTCTCTTTTTTTGCCTATTTTCAAATGCGAAGCATTTCTTAGCAAACTTCGGTGACTTTTTGCGTATCTATCTATCTATCTATCTATTTATCTATCTATCTATCTATCTGTCTATCTATCTATCTATCTATCTATCTATCTATGTATCTATCTATCTATCTATCTATCTAGCCGCCTGTGAGAATTTAGCTCTCGTGGCTGTCTCGATAATGGTATCAATACCGAAATTGGTATGGCATAACATGACTGTATGACGAGCATATTCGACAAGTAACATAAAAATCAAGACATGTACGTCATTATTATCATGACTTAGATTTCATGGTCTTTCTGCTCATGCGGTGGTTTGTTCACATGGTATTTGGCAAAACTGAAATGGTATGACATGACTGCTTGCCGAACATAACTGAGAGATTCGAACTTCGAAATAATGACATGCATGTAATGATATTGTTACGACTAGTCATATGACACAATGCCACGCTCATTGTGCGTTCGCGGTCATTTAGCTAGCTTCACATATACTAAATTCAAGAATACGAGACGTAAATTATTAACGAAGATACATGACCGGTGCAAACATAATAATCATAACAATCATGTCATACAAAGACAAGACTACAATCCTGAGTCATGATAAGTGTACGGTCATTTTGATAGCTTCCCTCATACCAAATTGGTGTCTCGTCACGTCAAGGGATGACGAAGGTAAATGACTTCTCCACACATAATAATCATGGCATGCGTGTCATGTAAATCATGCCTACATGCTAAGCTCATAGCGTACTCGTGGCCGTTTGCTAGCTTCACATATACCTAATTTGGCATTACGTGGCGAGCATGGATGACGGAGGTAAACAAACGCCCCCAAACATGATATTTTGTTACGTGTATATGTAAAACATGACTAAACGCTACTCTGCTCATAGTGGGCTCAAAGCTGTTTCGGTAGCTCCACATATACCAAGTTTGGTATCAGGTGACGTGAATGGACAACGAAGGTATATGACACGTTCAAACATTTTTATATGATACGCTAATGTTAATGTTCGCTGATGTTTCACTGCTCCACATATCATGTCATGTGATACTAAGTTTGGTATCACGTGTCGTGAATACGCGATGAAGATAAGTGGCATATCCAAACATAATAATCATGGCATAGGAGTCATCTTCTTCATAATTAAAGTACTCCTCGTAACGCTGGCCTGATTTTAAAGTGACATATCAAACTTCCTCATTCGCGCTTCACCATATGATCGTTTCTCACAGTACGCGGCATCTGTAATTTTTTTCCATTTAGAATCAAACTCTTGTTTTCTAGCAGATAATCTGAAATGTTATCTAGAAAGCACTTCTAAATTTTTCTCATTTATAGACCGCTTAATTGCATCACTGAGCATTAAAAAATGTCTGCACTTTTCATTATATATAGATTCATGCTTGCGAGCGTAACAAAATAGTGTTGACCGACAGAAAGTCATGTAATATTCTACTAACATATAAATGGGATACTTGCTGGGTAAAGGGTATGGTAGAAGCACACTGTTTCTCAGTAGAGCTTCCCGCGCTTGATGGATCAGCAAAGTTGTTTCTGTATTAGATATCTGAGCTAGTCAGTGCTGTTCTTCACCACGCCATTATTCAGTCTGGAATGGCAACAGTGTTTACCTGAATATCTGCAATACCGGCCTGAGTATATATCTTATAGGAGCCCTTCTGTCATCACACAAGATATACTTGTAGTCAGGGTATGTTAGCTCTCATTCATTTGCAATGCGGCACCTGCCCATTTCGATGACTGTTTTCTGAAGGCGTGTAATATATTCGCACCCTCAAAACATGATTCACAAATGCGCACTCAGTCTCCAGTAAAACGTGAAATTGAGAATAGCGTGCTGTAAGTACTGTGGGTTTAATAATATTTTCATTGATGCTATTTGTGTCGTACGTTTTTGACTTAAGTGAGGCTTGCTCTTATAGTGGAGGCAACTGTCGGTGAATTGTGTTGAAACCTCAACAGCACATGTGTTGCATATTCAATGAGAGCTATTACGTGCGTGAGTATATTGCACAAAAAAGAAGTGCTGACGTTCAATCTGTAGGCATGTTTGTGTGACGGTATCTATAAGCACGGTGTGAGAGAAATAACAGAAACTCTGAACGAAAGCAATAAATAGATGAACTGGTGATATTGAGGCGCGTTTGGCACAAGAGAGGAAGGCTTCAGAAACACTTGCAGACTCAGAACTTTTAATATCCCGGCTGCGGCGGCTGCATTTCCGATGGAGGCGGAAATGTTGTAGGCCCGTGTGCTCAGATTTGGGGTGCACGTTAAAGAACCCCAGGTGGTCGAAATTTCCGGAGCCCTCCACTACGGCGTCTCTCATAATCATATGGTGGTTTTGGGACGTTAAAACGCACATATCAATCAATCAATCAATCAATCAGAACTCCTCATTTGTGATAATTCGTGCACAAAAATGAAAAGTCAGAGTGTCGACCATTCACGTTGTCTACTGATAGCAGTGATAACTGGCTGCGCCCATCGAGGAATAGGGGGAAAGGCGCTTCAGTATGTATACATGCAGCATCACGTGGTGCCAGTGGCCTCATTAGTGTTATAATAAACTCGACTGTTCACGGTTGCGCGCCGATTCCTATAAAAGTATTACAATACACTCAGGAAAATTTTCACACATTAAGGCACGATTTGCGCAAGGCACTGTTTTCTGCTTATCTACCATACACACAGTTTTAAAACGAACCTGTGCACATCACTGTAACTTAGCCCAGAGTGAATCAACGCTGAAGGACACCGAGCTGCTACGTCACCAGGGGTCTTCCCTTGAGTATAGTGGAGTGCGGCGGCTGCTTGCCAGCCACTGTCTTTGATGACTACATGTATGTAACCGAACCATATACCTGAAGAAGTGTAATCCGTTTAGTCAAACTGCTTGACTTATAATTAAGTGCTCCTTTTTCAATTTTCACTCGTTATCTGCCAAAATAGAATGCGTGCTTAGTCCGAAGAGTAACGAACCAGCTACATTAAAATAGCGAAATAAGTGCTCGTCACAATACGAATACACAAAGAATACCGACTTCTGATAACGTATTCATGTAAGATAGAGAACGAAGTATTCCTTAAATTCGATCAAGTTGATGATAAAGACAATGAAAGCAAAGATGATGTTGTTACAAAATGTTTTAGCTTGACATCCTGCAACGTAAAAATATTACCTGTAATACCTAATAAATTCCAGCCTCTCCCTAAAAAATTGAATTAGTTTATTAGGCAAGGCACCGTCCATTTTATGGCCTATACCCCAGAGTGAGTTGCCCCAAGCAGCTCAGGAGCCAACCAAGAACTCATACTTGCTTCCATAAACAAAAAAGTGCCTTAACACGTACAGCAACACAGCAGCATATCAGCTATAAATGATTTTTTTTCTCTCTTAGAAAATTTGAAATATTTAGGCTAAAGAAAGGTAAGTATGCAGGGATGGACACAACAAAACAGATATAGACAACCAACACGAGACCAATATTTTCTTTTGTGTTCTTGTCTCCATGCACGCGTACGTTTTATTATCAACCTTCATCAGCCAGCTTCAAATTCTGCTTCTTTCAAATTCACAGTGAGAAAAAAGAAGACAAGAAAACTTCGTTCTCGCTGTTGTTTGAAACTAACAGGCATTAGTGTACAATAAAGCTGCGTACACCAATATTCATTAGAACATCTGCGCTATGCTGTTTCTTCGGAAGCGCAAATACAAACATGTTGCGCGATAAAACAGCAACTAAATACACAAAAAAATTTAGCCACCTCCACTTGGCGAACAGTGATAAAACAGCAAAGCTGTTGGTTTTAATAGAGGCATAGGCTTTGCCAAACATGTAGCTGCTTGAATTAGGTGGTACTGGAATGCAGTAAGGTTGAATGAAGCGAGAATAAAAGGGTTCAAGAAGTGGGTGAATGATATAAAGCGGGGGAAGGCTATAGAAGCGGGGGGGGGGGGGGAGTAGTGAGTAAGGGTGCGTATTTATAGTAGGATTAACCACTCTCTTTGGCACACACCCACCATTACGATCTACGACAGTTCCTGGACAAGCAAGGCTCGACTAAGTATGTTCGCTGTTAAGAAAACAACAATTAGTAACAAATTAGTAACGCCAGCACTACTTAGCCTTTTCGGCATACCAAAATACCTATCTAGAAAAAGAAGCAAGTAACGGGAAAGAATGAAACGTCAGAGACGTTAAGCAGTTAGAAGGACTGGTATGTCACCCTGTATACACTGAGGAGGGAATGAGGAAGTTTTAAAGAGAGAGAAAAAGATAATCACACATACACAATGCCACACACTTAAGTGTCATTATAACGACATTAGTATATAAGCACCGGTGCAAGTCCGTCACTTCAAAATGTTGATCACCATCTTATCACCTTTATTAGCGATAACTTCTTAGGACACGTCAGTGTGGTTTTGGCCGTATTTAGTCTGCGATCTATGCGAGTTAGAGTAACTACGTGATATTTCTCTTTCTATTGTGGCGAGGACCGTCAGATTAGATGTGCAGTAATATCTCCTGGCATCCACAGTTGTCGCAAAAAGTATGTCAGCCATTTTGTTATGAAAGATAATCTATCCACAGAAGTTCTAATGTCTAAGTAAGAGGTGTCTAGATAAAAGCGAAGTAAACGCAGCTGCGCAAATCAGGCGCAGTGCAGTTTGTTGCAATATTTGTTGATAACATAAAATTGAGAATGGAGGGGGGAAATAACACAGGCTAAACACGGTAACAATCTTGCATATGAGCGTAAGTTATTAATCTATGTGTTACACGAGAGCTGAAGAACAAAATGACTGCGCGTTTGTCTATGAGGAGAAGCAACGCTTAATCTGTTACGTTATTTTTATTCATTTATTTAGTCTAATCAATAATTTTTTGATTACTTAATAATTTTTCAATTAGGGAATGAATAGTGAGTCATATCGCAGTGAATGCAATAAAACAATACAGCATGTCAGTGAAGAGCTTGAGCGTCATCTACTGCCCAAGAAAAAAAATTCTTGTCTATCGGGCTCCTGCGAAAAGCCATGTTCCAGTACCTTTCGAATGATATATGTCGCAAAGATCAGCATACACACAAATATTCAGAGATGAATAAAGTAGAATGATTAGTGCCCCGTTGCATTCTACTGTTCTTGACCGTGTAAGGTGAAGACGCGAATGACTCATCCCAAATGACGGAAGAGTCCATCTTCTGTGGTTCTCGCATCAGCCAGATATAATAATAACAATCAAGTGCCTTGACCCTTTCTTCGATATATAAACACCAAATTTGTTAAATACGGACATCAGGTCGTATTTTGTTTTTCCCCGCAACGTCTCAATAGTCGAATAACCTCGCCTATTTGGCGGGCCTTACATACACCTTCCATCATTGATAACGCCTCTTGCTTTGCGCTATAGAACGGCAGTAGACAGTCCACTATGTACAGCAGCATAATGTTCAGACAAGGAGGCACAGTGGTCACGTATACCATAAGATATGCCAGGTAGACACGGCTGAGCCCGTACGACTCTATACGATAATAGACATGAAAAGACTAATTGGACCTCTTATTCACATTAGTCTACTCGCAATGCTTACTGATAGCGCTTGTTAATGTCGGCACACTATCTGAGAGGCGCATATTCGCGATGAATCGATGACTCTATCTCAAACAAATGGAAAGGTCCCTCAGGAGCTCACTTCTCGCCGACCAGCCACGGGCCGTCCAGCAGGCCCACGAAGCGGTTCTTAAGTGGGAGACGCCCGCTACGCGCTAAGCGCATCCTGCAGGACTGAAATAAATTTTTTTTCATTTCGTTGATAGTGATGAGAACGTCTGAAACGTGTGAGAAGGAACGCCGCTTTGGCTGGGGAAGAGGGGGCAATACAAACGTTCTAGTAAACCTTAGTAGCTGCTTGTTGCATTTCTGAAATGCGTCGAGGTGGCAGTGATCGTGATAGACCTTGCACGTTGACACCAAAATTTGACAAAGCTTGACAACGAATACTGCCGTAAAAGCTGATCGAGCGATCTTTATCTTAGTCATTGCATACCAGAATTGAGCGCAGTAAGTACAGCAGCGAGTGACACAAACGAGGCTGTAACGTCGTGGCTGCAGCAATGAAAACTACAATTCTATTTATCGAAATGGGGACTTTAATGACACCCACTGTTCGAACGTGATTTCACAATCAGTATCTGAGTTCGACGGAATGACAACTAAAGAACCCTACAGCGTCTAGAAATGCCACGAACGTATCCAAGATTCGGCACGTAGGTGAAACTTTAAAAAAAGCGTTCTCAACATGTTTGCACTTTTTCTATGCTAATACCGCAGTTTGTAGGAATATCTGAACAATGAGTAGATACGTCGCGAAAGGTATCTTTAGCGAAAAAAAATAATTTTACACCTCTCAAGCTGGTGAAGTGCACGATAAAGTCACAAATTTTAGAAAATCTTCATTTTTCTTCAAATTGAAGCGCGGTTTTTACCATGTGGTGGTCTAATTGAAACCCACCTTCACGCCATAACCGAAAAAAATAAACAGTTATTTGTATAGGACAAGTTTATCATTAGAATTGTTTACGTAGGAAAAAATTTTTTTGGGTTTTCCCTTTGACGGTAACGGGGAACTTTAAGACAAAAGCTGTCGGATGACCTCATGGGAAGGTGGCGTCAATGGTGAACTTCAAAGTTATGTTCATCTTCAAACAAACTTTGTATTGATAAATATTGCGATGCCAAAGTAACTGCTTATTTGGTTCTGACTTAAGTGGAAAGGTGATGTTGAAATGCATCTCCCAAGGCTCGAATAGCCCGTATATGTGAACATAAATTAGAATTTAGGAAAATTAGTGATTTTTTCTCTTAAAATTTAGCAGCATAGCTTCAGGGGTCAATAATAAGTTCTTTCACAAAATACAACTTCATAGAGCAAGGGTACAATGGTGAGACATTCATGAAAAGTACTTTACAGCCAAGAAAAAAAAAACATAACGCATTCTGGGTAAATTCTTGGAGAAGTTTCTTGTATAAAATTGCGCTAGTATCACTGAGCTCCAAACATTTTACCCAAGCACTTTTACCTAACATATAAACAAAGTTTCGTATAGCATCAAAGCGTGGTACTTTTAGGTATAACTTTTTTTTTTTGCAAAGAGCACCGAGACGACATTATGGGAAGTTCAGAAGGCATCCGTTTTTTTTCTGTCTCCGAATTGTTTCATTGATTCGCTGTTTTTTATTGCAGCTTATAGGCGCGATTGTGTTCAGATACATTTAACAAAATCGCTAGAATGGCTAGGACATTTGGCATAGAATGACCCTACCTTGATCCCGCTGGTGCCGGGCGCTCCTGCATATAATACAAAAGCCCGTCGGTGCCCATCCAGTCTCCGGCGTCAGAAGCACAACGAAAATAGTGAGAGCAAGAACGTGTGTAGTAGCAGCCGCTTCCACACCCTAGTGGCACAGGTCAACCACTGTCTTCGGGAAGTCAAAAATGAACAGTACGCTTGGCGTAACAGTAGGGACTGTTTACCATAACGTAACGTTCGACCCGTTCTTCAGTGTGAGTGTGATTTCCATCACGAACTCATCCAGGCGTAATTGAGAGGTACCAAATGAATAAAAGCCTTATCATATATAAGGCATCTGTTTTCGATAGAAGGTATTCAAGATCCATGCCTCATCCTGATCTCGTACCTTAAGAATACAGCAGGCAACCTCGACAAGAGATTTAACTATTGCTTGTTTTTTTTTTGCATAGACAAAGTGTGATGAAATTGTGTTGAACACTGTTAAACATTTCTTGTTCAACACGCAGCTCACCCGACTAACAGTATACAGACAACCAGCCACCTAACTTCACACACAGGGCTTCTCTGCATGAGAAAGTTCAGCTGCTGCGCCATCATAGCTTTATTGTTTCGCTCCTGCTCAACATATGGTTCTCAAACCCCGTGAGCGGAGTGATGAAGAAGAGGGCACTGCGAAATTACCATAGGTATGGTGTTGTGAGAGGAATACGGAAAGGGCACATGGTTCCTGCTCTCAAGTTCAGCAACGTGGTCTTGTGCATAAGGTCTCAAGTTTAAGCAAGTTTAGAAATTAAGCAACGTGAAATAGGTAGGCTTGGCTTAAGAGCTCACGGGAAAACACCAAATCTGGGAGTACAAGGTGATATGGGATGGACATCATATGAGGGCAGGAAAGCTAGCGGCAAGATTAAATTTGAGAAGCGATTGAGAGAAATGGGGGAGGAGCATTGGGCTAGGAATGTATTCAGCCACTTGTACATGAAGAATTTCGATACAAAATGGAGGAAGTGAACCAGAAAATTGACTGGTAAGTAATACGAAAACAGCAGGGGGCGAAACCAAAAAGAAATATGTGTTAAGAAGAAGGTAAAACAAGCTCAGACCAATATGTGCAGAATCGGCATGATTAAGAAGTCCGCACTAAAGAGCTATCGAACTTTTAAGCAGGAAATTGTGAAGCAAAGGATCTATGATAATACTTGTGGTAGTTCTCTACTTTTTGAGGCCAGGAGAGAAGTATTGAGAACCAAGACATATCGGGCCAAGTAAGAAGGGGTAAACACAATATGCAGTGCGTGTGGAGAGAAAGAAGAAACTGCCGAACACTTGATAATGTTCTGTTAAGGGCTTCACCCTATAGGTATGGATGATGGCGAGAGTTTTTCAAAGCAGTGGGGTTTAGGGGACAGGGAGGGCAAAATAGACTTTAAGCAGGTAGAAATAAATAGAAGGGGGTTATCTGATTGGTGGCCAAAGTCAAGGCACGAGTGAAAGTTAAACCTTTCACTGCAAAGTACAAGTCCTCAGCCACATTATTTAAAGGAAAAAAATAAATGTAGTTTTTGGTTCACTAAGTATTACGGCTTGGTGGCGTTAGCCACCTTCCGATCTAAAGGGTATAGTCATATTAATCCATCCATCCTTCCTGACGTACCACTGTGGGGCTGACGGCAGGGGCGCTCACGACTGGCACGGTTTGGACTGGCACAGTAGATGTACTTGTTTTTGAGCGCTCCCGATCGAGTGTGCAGATAAGTGATTTTGCCTGTTTTGAGCTTGCTTTCATATTTATTAAGGCAGCAGTTAAAATCTTTCTAGCACTTATTCTATTGTATGGGTTTTCCGAGGTTCAGTCACCAGGTATTTACTAATTTTGTGCGTGCATGTGTGTGTTCGTTTCTTTGTGTTTTTTTCTCTTGCCACCCCGTGGAGGAAGTGCAAGTACATTGAACACAAAATTTCTTTAGTAGAGCTTAGACTTTCTCTTTTTCGTAGGGCAGGGATTGTGTTTTGTAGTTATCGAGTGAGACAAGTACAATTGGCGCCATAAAATCATGGTTAAAAAGCTGTAAAGTGTTCAGGATGCGGGGTGAGAATGAAAATGGATTCAAGTGCAAAAGCAAATGAAGAGAGGCTGACGCGAAGTGTTGGCAATGTAAGGTCGAGGAAAAAAATGAAAAAAAAACGATGGCTGCCCAGAGTGATTTGCTGTTGAGAGACACCGTGCTGGAGACTGCGTTGGTGGCCGAGCAAGAAAAACGAGGGCAATGAGAGAAGGGCTGAAGTCCGCCAAGGAAGCACTAGCTAAGGTGAACAAGGGAGCGGCCGATGGAGAGAACAGTAGGGCACCGGCCAGCAGAACGGTGGAGAGGAAAGAGCAACCAAGTCTGGAAAAGCAGGTTAAGCTGCATGAATTGTTGCAAGGCCCAGCTTCAGCGAAGTTGTGGTGGGGCTGGGAGAGGATAAAGCAGCTGGCGTCACAGGTGCAAATAACCCCCTGGTGCAGGACGCTCCAGCTGAAAAGTCACAGCATGTGATAATTGCCGGGGACTGGAATTTAAATCGATGCGCAGAAGCAATCAAAGAAAGGGTAAGAGGTGACAAAAGGGTTGCAGTAGGGACGTTCCCAGGACGCAAGCTAGAAGCAGTCATGCGGCAAGCGAGCGCAAAGTTCAAAACTACAGCTGATAGATGAAACCTCGTGGTAATTTCAGGTGATTTAAACGATGTCTTAACTGAAGTTACGACAGGACTATTGACCACAATGGCAAAAGGGGTCGATGACGTGCGCGCGACTTCTCCTCGGGTACAGGTTGTACCCGAAGAGAAGATTTGACAATCTACAAAGAGTGGTTGTCAAATAAAACCGAGAGATATGGCGCATGAGTCACGAGAATGTCTTTGAGGTGGTCGAAATAAACAAGGAGGTGCATAGGTGGGGTGGTTTTCAATGGGACAGAATCTACTTCGATGAGCGGCTAGGTCATGAGGTGGGTTGACGACTTGCAGTACGTGCAGTAGCTTTTTTGGGGGGCACGTGGGCCCTTCGGGGTGCAGGCTAGCTAGTAACGAGGAAAACAACCAAGGAGACTCTTTGACAGGTGGTATGAACAGACACAATTCCAAAGTGGCACCAGTATCTAAGATTGGTAGAGTCCGGGGCATAAATAGACGTAGCCACGAGCGCCGAGCCAATTCAAACATAGGGTATATAACATGCAGAGTGGCAGGAACAGGCTGAAGTGGGAAGAGATAGAAGAACAGCTAAAGAAGGGGAGGCCGATGGTATATGGTTTTGTAGAAACACATCTTAGGTAAATGAAAAAACCTCCTAACAATCCGGTTTACGCGTGGGGATATTGTAATAGAACAAAAGGCAGCAGAAAGGGGGTGGTATCGAAGCATTCATTCATAAAAGTACGGACTGGCAAAGGGTCAATCAGGAGTGCAATGAACATTTATTACTAAAAGAGAAAGTGGCAGAGGAAATCACACTCCTTGGTTTGGGTGCACTTGTGGATGGGAGCAAGGGCCAGAGAGGAAACCAGGCAATGGTGGAGTGTATACCAAAAGACATTGTGGAGTTAGGAGGAGAGTGCGAGATAAGTATACTAGGAGATATGAATGCGCACCTAGAAGATATACACGGGTATACTGTGTCAACTGGCAAAATGATCATGAACATGTGTGAAAGGCATGATTTGATCATTTGCAACAGTACCGAGAAATGTGAAGGGCAAATAATATGAGAGGTAAGAAGGCTGCCGTCGACGATAGATTACGCACTGATGTCACAAAGGATGTAGGATAAGCTCTGGGGAATGCTCATAGATAAAGGTGGCTCCAGAAGTCTGGGTAGTGATCACAAAGGTATCAAGCTAAGTTTTGGGGGAGGAAAGAAAGTGGGAAGGAGACAAGATGAGCAACTACAGGAAAATTTTTATCCAGAAAGGCAAATTGAAATAGCCACTAAACAAATCGAGAAAGTAATCACTCAGGATAATAAAACAGTGTGGACACATACGAATCTAGCTAGACTGTTTGAGCTAGAGCTAGCTAAGACACGTGACAAGTCACCCTGCAAAAGAAGACACAAACCGAAGAGTTGGTGGGATGAGCAAGTTGAGAGAGCCATAGCAAAACATCAGGAAGCTTCTAGAGAACACAGGCATGCTAAGCAGCTGGGTGAACTGACAGATAAAGTTGAAAAAAAAGAGGAAATCTTTCTACGCTGTAGAAGATATTCATCTCTTCTGATCAATGAAAATATTAGAAGAAAGGGAGCTTAGTGGCTGGCAGAAGTACATAAAAAAGATTGAAAGGCCGCTGGGAAATTTTGAAACCATTAAGCTCCCTAAGATGTGAAACAAGCCTAGAGCAGGCGTTTATAAATACAGCTAAAGGTGCTAGGCTAGAAGGGGACGAAGCTATTGAATAAATAAGAATAAGGGTGAAAGAAAAATTTCAACAAAGAAGTGCTTTATGCACCACAATAGACAAGGATCAAGCAAGTGGCGCAATGGCTCCAATTTCACAACGAGGGTGGGAAAGGGCTGAGAAGAGGGTTCCTAGTAGTACATCAACAGGCCCAGATGGCATTCCAACTATGCTGATAAAGACATTAGGTGCGAAGTCTAAGCAGGCTTTGAGAGAGGGAGTAAGCAAAATAATAACCGATGGTGAAGTCCCCGATGAATAGAAACTTAGCTGGATGAGTAAGATCTATAAAGGAAAGGGGGACAAAGCTGACATAAACAACTACTGTCCTATAACAGAGACATCAGTGGTCTTGAGGCTGGCGATGCAGAATATAAAGGAAAGAATGCAGGCATGAATAGAGGATGAAGGGTCTGGGGAAACTCCAAAATGAGTTTTGAAAAAACAGGAGGTTGGAAAACAATCTGTTTTCACTGACGCAGTGCATCAAAATAGCAGAAAGGGAACACAGGCCCCTGTTGCTAGCATTTTTGAACTTCAAAGAAGTGTACAATAGTGTGGTTCGAGAGGACCTGTGGGGAATACTGGACACATTAGGTGTGGAAGATCGAGTCACAAATCTTTTAAAGGATATCTATGAAGGTAACACGGCAGTTATAAAGTGGGTAAAACAGGTATCCAAGCCCGCAGAGCTAAAACAGGGGCTGAGGCAGGGGTGTCATGTGTCAACGTTGTTATTCATGATGTACCTACAAGAATTAGAGGACTAATTAGAGGGAAGTGGACTGGGCTTCAACCTCTTTTTCGTGAAACAAGGAAAACTCATTCAACAGGTACTACCAGCATTGATGTACGCAGATGATATAGTGCTAATGGCCGACAACAAGGAAGATTCGCAGAGATTGATGGACATCTGCGGTAATGAGGGGGATGTGTTTTATTTCAGATTCAGTAAGGAAACATCAGCAGTCAAGATATTCATATATAATGACGGTAGTGAGCTTAGAAAAAAAGGAGGTCACGCTAGAGATAACAGATAAATACTAATATCTGGGCGTATGGATAAGCAATGGGGCCGAGTACCTAAGGGAACAAGAAGATATACGTGACGACTAAAGGTAAGAGGAATGCAGCGGTGATGAAAAACAGGGCAATGTGGAATTACAATATGTATGATGCTGTGAGAGCAACATGGAAAGGGGTCATCGTTCCTGGTCTGACGTTCGGCAATGCGGTCTTTTGCATGAGATCAGAAGGTCAAGCAAGATTAGAAATTAAGCAACGTGGAATAGGTTGGCTTGCCGTAGGAGCTTACGGGAATACACCAAGTTAGGTAGTTCAAGGTGTAATGGGATGGGCATCATTTAAGGTCAGGGAAACTAGCAGCAAGATAAAATTTGAGAAGTGATTGAGATAAATGGGGGAGGAGCGTTGGACTAGAAAGGTACTCAGCTACTTGTACATGGAGAATGTCGATGCAGAATGGAGGAAGCAAACCCGAAAAGTGACTAATAAATACTTATAAAACAGCACGGGGCCCAACCAAAAAGAATTATCGGTCAAGAAGAAGGTGAAGGAAGCTGAGAGCAATATGTGGAGAATAGGCATGATTAAGAAGTTCGCACTAGAGAGCTATCGAACTTCGAAGCAGGAAATTGCCAAGGAAAGGATCTATGATAATACCCGGGGTAGTTTTCTACTGTTTGAAGCGGGGACGGGAGTATTGCGAACCAAGACATACCGGCCAAATACGAAGAGGTAGACACGGTATGCAGTGCGTGTGGAGAGGAAGAAGAAACTGGCAAACACTTGACATTGTTCGGTAAAGGGAGTCACCCTATAGTTCAGGATGATGGCGCAGAGTTTTTCAAAGCACTAGAGTCTAGGGACAGGGAGGGGCAAATAGACGTAAAGTGGGTAGAATTAACTAGAAGGAGGTTATGTGATTGGTGGCTAAAGTCAAGGCACGTGTAAAAATAAACCCTTCACGTCAAAGTACGACTCCTCAACCTCACTATTTAAAGTGCAAAAATATAGTTTTTGGTTCACGAAGTATTACGGGTTGGTGGCGTTAGCCACTGCTCGATTCAAAGGGTTCAGCCATATCAATCCATTCATCCGGAACGCAGGTAACGTAGAACGTTGATTCAACGTAGTTTGAATGTAACGAACGTGAGGCAACGTTAGAAGGTAAAGTGTAACCTTGCACGAACGTTTATAATATTACGCTGCCATAACACAGTGTTTTTAATGTTGCAGCAACATTCAACTAATGATGTTGTCCTAAGTTGTTGTTTTTAACGAGGCATTAACATTCAAATAATGATGTTGTCCTAACGTATTGTTTTCAACGAGGCAACAACATTCAATTTATCACGTTGCCCTAACGTGGTGGTATTAATGTGGCAACAACAATCAAATAATCATATTGCATTAACGTTGTATATAGCCATCAAGCTCATGTTCAACAGCGAACGTAGAGATAACATGGGAAGCATATTCGCTGAAACACCCAATAACACACATGACAACTTTTTCAACTTCGTGTATATAAGGTATGAAGAAAAGCAGGAAGGTTCACCGGAAAGCAAGTATCTGGTTTGCTACCCTGCACTTGGGAAGGGAGACAGAAAGGTAAGGACTACCGAATGAGCGAGAAAAAGAGAGCGGGAAGAAGCGAAAACACATTCACACACTAGAATGTCACAAACGTTTGATGAGGCGGGTCGATCGCAGAAATTTTAGGAGGACGGTCAAAGTCGCAATAAATGTATAGACATGCTGAGCTTTCGGACAAAAAAGGGTGCCCATTCTGGTTCTAAACTGCCTTGACAAATGTTTGCAGTACTCAAGTATCTGGTAGTGTCTGTGACTGATGAAAATGCAATAGAGCAGCTATTTCACGTGCTCTGCTCTTACAGCTTTGTTGGGAACTCGCATCGTCATGAAAGCATTTCATGTTTTCTTAATAATTGCGTGTGAGTTAACCCCGACCAAAAATTAAGCGATTGTCGAAAGTGTGTTTTTCTGTCGCTGCCAAATTTACTATTCACGGCACACACAGCAAACGCCAGGCCTACAGAACACACTGTCTGCAAGCAAATATAAATTTCGAATTGCACCACGATGAAATGGCACGCTAATACAGGAGGACGATCACTCACAACAAACACAGTAGACCCAAAGATAAAGAAAGGACACCTGCTGGAAACAGTATGTTGTTGGTAAGACAAACTAAACCACAAGTTGCAGTATCGTGAAACGGCACAGTAATCCGAAAGCATTGTCACCCACAGCAAATCTGGGAGATGCCCACAAGGAGATGCCAAGCTCGCACAACACACTATGCAGAACACAAATAACACCAGACCACTGCAGTCCTCTTGCCATTTGTCCAAGGCCTGGCTTCAGGTTCGCTTTGACCGTAAGGCTTATGTCGGCTTGAACAAATGCACCTACCGATTACGATTCCCTTGTTTGAGTAGGTCAAGCGAGAAGACACACAACTGAAGCAAAGCTGTTAATGAGATACCATTTTATCTTCCCATGACTTCACGCAGATTTCTATGTAGTAGATGTAGAAGTAGCACCAGGTTTATGCAGCTGTCTGGGCGACTGATACATTTGGACAAATGTAGTGCTTTTCTAGTTGGTCGCAACACAAACGGCTGAGGCATATGTCACAAGTGTGCTCCTTTCTCCTTAACAAGCTACCGAGCATTTAAATGCTGTAACTTTTGACCGTTGCTGATCCCACAACACAACCTTTTTCCTATAGAATTCGAGGCATGAATGGTTGCAGTCTGAATGGAGTCTTCTTCTGTAAAGGAAGCTTGGATGCTTTCTCCCAGTAGTGGTTTCGTACTAATTCCATTTTTTTCTACCAAGTCTGCTAGTGCAGGATAGGTTTTTTAAGCAGCATGTTTGTTGTCGACAGAGTAGGTATGGCAACCAGTCAGCAGCTAGGCGAGCTTTCCTTTCTGTTCCAGCGTGATGTACATGCATAAGTAGCACCCTGTTTAGGAAGCTGCCTGGACGACTAATACAATTCGTGAACTCCAGTGTTTCTCTAGTTGGTCACAACACAACGAAGGCTTAGCTGGATTTATCAAACTGTCAACTTTTAAACTAGACTGAGGCTGATTTGACGCGGAAGTCGTGTGCGAGCGGCCACTGCTTGGTGAACTTGGCGAGCTCTGTACATGACAATTGTGATTTCTTGTCGCTATTTCGCACAAATGGTGATTCATACCTGGGAAGGTCTGTTGTCTGATCATCTTGTCGCGCTGCTGCTCATTGTTACATTTATGCACTTCTAGGAATGAGGCAGTGGGGGAAAAGCCAAGACGTTATTTAGCTTGCCGTTTTAAACAGAGAACGCTGCAGCGGGTATACCCTTTGTGGCGTGTCGGCGTAAAGTGTGCATGAAGTGTTCATTTCTGGTTGTGGAGTCACCTCAGTTGGAGGACCGAAATCTAAGCTTTTGTAGATAAGGGCAACAGGTCGCCCGGCTACGGAAAGTCGTAGTATCACCATCCGTTCGATAGATGCAGTTTCTTGACTTGCAACAGGGAAAGAAAGCTTAAATTGCTGTGTGAACAGCATCTAGTTCGCCCACAAATCGCCGATAATGCACTCGCGCGCTCAGATGTCTCTGTTGTGGACGTTATTTTGTGTAGAAAGATCCGCATAAAGTGAGCTCACGATGATGCTTAGCTGTTGCGTGGAGGTACTCTGCTTTTCTCACTTGAGGTTGTCGTTATCGGCCACACTTGAAAAACTCTGAAGGCTTGACTAAGCCACCCTAACTTGACGCCTTTAACTGAGATTGCAGAGCGAAAACACACGAAAATAAAATGATCAATGCTACTGTGGTACTACAGAACACCTATACTACGTTGATGATGACGATAATAGTGAGTCGAAATAAAAACTGCACAAGTTTCGATTTCAACTTCATTTGTAAAGTGGTTTTGTAACAGTAAAAAAAAATAGACAGGTAAGGCAGCATAAAAAAGTGAGACAAAAGTTGTTTGCAAAGGATCGAATTACTGTACGCACTAAAATATCCGTAGGACAAAGCTACGACCACAGTCGTTACTTGCTTTTTTTGCACTTTCATGATGCGTTTTAAGATGGGTTTTATGTTGCGCTCATCAGATGTCACCAAAACAAGAATTCAGTCATGATTAAAAATATTATTACGATTCGCACGAAGAATATCTAAAATTACCTAGTTATAAGACAAGCAATCGCCTTCAAGATTAGCACCAACTTTTTTGTCTCGGAGGCTATACAATGTCAACATCGGGTCCCGCCTTGTATCATGGGCTGTTAAAGTCACGTGATAGAATTTCGCGCTCAAAATAATGCAGGATTCCACCGCGGTCCCTTCATCAGTAGTTAACAATGTGACATTTTAGTTTGTATAGAGTCTGCGTAGCTGTATTTATCGGATTTCTGTTGTGCGGTGCCCGCTCCTGTCCGTGTACAACTAAGCAAAGCGTTCGGTGGCGGCAACAGCTTTCACCTGACCACTCCTCACGCTGCATTATCAGGTAAGTAGCGGGGTTTTCAGTCTTCTCTTTAGCCCTTTTTGCCATCGCATGTTTCGTCGCACTAATTATGACGTAAGTCACATTCACTGCCGCTGTCACACGGTCCCTTTTGATCGTTATTTGGCTCCCGAATAACGGTTTGACTCTCGTTTCGGGCAAACTAGATCCAGAATTATTTGCACCGCTTAGCAACAATCATTGTTGATCGCGATTAAGAAATCAGACCCGTCGTCCTTCTGTTCTCGCGCTATAACAATCGTCATGTCATACCAACTAGCCCAAACTGCCACACTTCGAAATCAACCCTTCTGACGAGCAAAAGCACTCGTGTGACACCGATGCAATCTACTGTATGCAACCAAAAATCATAAATCTGTCATTTTTGCGTACATTCACTTTCAATATCGCGATTTATGTAGTGTATACGATGTATGCACTAAATAAAATAAATTTATTGTCAACCATTTCCTTCTGAGAATCTATTTTCGGTTGCTCTGTGTGATAATGTCTATTAAAAATTGGCCCTTTCAATGAGTGGCAGCCCCTTGCTCGTTTAAACAATGGTTTCACATTGTATTCCCGGGCCACCAGTTTTGCCGTAACCTCTTCCGTCGCGTCTGTTATCATGGCCTTTGCGTTTGGCTCAAGTCAGCGTTACTATATTCGTACAAGTTTTTTTGTTTAATAGCATTATAGTAATTTTCCTCTAGTTAATCTGTGAGGAGAACAACTATGATTTTTTATGGCAAATGAAGCAACCACAGCCTGTAAAGCGTATTGCTATCGACGTGGTGACCTGCGGCAGAAGTGTTCATTTGCTTTGACCACTTGCAAATAATTGAAAAGTGAATAAATGAATGCAACTTTTTTAAGAATAGTGTAACCAATCTCGACACCCGAATGCTAACCACTCACCATAACCTGAACTGACTTAAAGTTTAAAAATTAACAGACTAGAATAACCCCTTGATAAAGACTACTTTATTCTACTACGCTCTCTTCAAAGACACTTACAATCCCACGTATACATTCGGAAATGTCTTGTCACTCTTCTTTGTATGCTATAAAGGTTTACGGGAGTCTATTCTTAAGACAGCGTTCCATCTGACCCATGTAGCTCCTGCTGCATGTCAGTGATTGTGTACATCATGCCTTCCACACAGGTTACATAATTCTGCCTGTGATGAGTGCGGCAGTGTTTCCTTCCTTTTATCTGATCGATGAATCTACGTAAGTCAGAAAGTTTCGAAGGCCATAAATACTACTTGAACTCCAGCACTTTCTCCCTGTTTTTAAGTACAGTTTGGGAGAAACACTGTGAATGCTAACTGCGACAGCCGTCTTCTTTTCTTGCAGCTCTTCAAATGGTCTCTTTTTCATTTCTACGCCTGGAATACCTCGCATGGCTATGCAAATTCTCAGCTAGAGGCAACTCGTCTTGAGTTGAACCTGCAGTATGAAGTCTAGACACTTACTTGGAAATTGCTTCTACCACCTTGTGTTAAAGTGATCCACACAGAGAACTCTGCATGGCCATGTGCATGGCAGCCCTTTTGGCCCTTTTTGTGTGCTCCAATAAGAAAGGCAGCTGTGGCTTTCATGGACGAGACTTATACCGCTGCTACGTAGTCAACGTAGTCACCCCTGAGGAAAAAACCAAGTCCGTTTCGAAGGGTAGGGTTTTTTCAAAACTTTTGGTAGGAGTCTGAATCATCTCCCAGTTTCATACCCAACCAGACAGACTTCTGTCGAATGTTTACAATCACCTCCAACTTGTGCACCATTTTGTAAAATGCTGTGGTAAGCGCAGGGATTCGATTGTGAAACATTCGGAAATCTCATGTATTGCCACAAGATGCTGGAGCTTGGGCTGCAAAACCTTCATACTGGTCTTCACAACCCACTTACAATCCACAGATTCTACTAAATTAAACAGTAAAAAAATTATCCACATAGCAGAAGATTGTACAGCACTGAAACCTTGGAATCCGTTATTATTGTTCCTTTAAATACTGGTCAAGTGCAGGTCTCTAAGAATTGATACAGTGCCCGAATAAATACTAATAACCTTACCCTGCCGTTACAAATACACTTTTATGACCTAGCCAGGAAAGGTAGACTCAAGTAACAGCGTGAGAAACACTTCCAAACACCTGCCAGTGACATTCAACACTTTCCAGGGAAGGATACTGCTAAAAAACTCGATAGCATCCTTGACACAGAGCAGTAGATCCTTCGCGCTGGAAGGCTGTTTATATTTGGTTGACCATTGCATTGATTTTTAACAACTTGAACTTGACCTGTGCTGAAAGAAAAAAAAATAATAAAAGGTTGATGACTTCTAGTGCTGTAAGATCCTCCTGCTTTGCGGATGATTTTTTGGTGTTTCACTAGGCAGAATCAATAGGCTGGGAGTAGAATGTCGAGCCCACTTTGAAGCTTTCTTAGGAAGTGCTCCAGCTTCTTGAAATAGCGTAGCTGCTTCTTGAATGAGGCACGATAAATTTCGTGAGTTGAAGGTGGTTTCTCAGAGAATAACACTCATGTTGATGGTATGAACCTTGTGCTGGGAAGCCATTGCTGATTTTGTGTGGCGGTATTCAAATGGGGCTAAAAGGCGGAACATGCACTTGCCTTTTCAGAATGCTCTGTGGCAATCGACTAATTTCAAACAAGGTGGATGATCCATTCTCTGGGTAAACATCCCATTCTAAAATTGCGGGTTTCACTCAAGATGTGTTGTTGTTTGTAGCTGTGAGTTTGCTTACGTATGTGATGAATCCTAGGCGTGAAGAGAAGTGTCTGGCCACATCCAAGGCCCAAAAAAGAAACAAGGCAACTTTGTACATTGCATGTACAGTGTCTCTCGCAGACTCGAGGAGGTAGGGAGAAAGTGTTGAAGTACAAGCAGTGTACTTTTTTGCCTTTGCAGACCCACCTCTTCAATTAGCTAAAGATTAGGCTGCAGGTCTGATCACAGGCAGACGTGTGACATGTTTTAAACACATAGTGAAAACAATTCTTTTAACAAAGAAAAATAAGGCCCTAAAATTTCCTTTTGTTCATTCATAGCGAGGGTCTTGTTCCTGTAGACCTAATGCCTTTAGGGAGTGTAGGAGAACTTATTGTCAGTTACTAACACGTAGAAAGATCACGTGCTACGAATTCTGCCCACTAACACTCCAAGACTTACGTCCTCGGAAACACTCGATAATGTCGACAAGAGGACAGCTGCCGCTTTAGCTAATTAATAAGAGCATCGAATGCATTATCCGAAGGTTGTAGGTTCAGTATTTGCCAGTGGAAAGTTGTGTGCTTGTGCACCTTATTTCTGAAAATTTGTATCGTAATTGCTGTACAATAGTCCAAAAGCTGCTAATGACATCTCCTATAATTTTCATGGGCTGATTGTCTGTTTTCAATGAAGGACTTCATATACATCTGCATTACTTTGTAATAATTTTCAGTTGGAAGATGGTGCTGCATCTTTGTATCTTTTGGCCCTCCAATTGCATTTGCTCGGAGCAGCCTTTACAGTCGAGTTAACTTCTCGGATAGATATGCAGTGGCACGGTTGTTGTCTTCAAAATATCAAGTGATATATGCTGGAACACACTTAAAACCAACTTTACAGTGCTATTCATACCATTACTTGCAAACTACCCCTTTGGTTTCTGTCTAAACAACCCACTGCCTCCTACATCATAAATTTGTGTTGGCTTGCACAACTCTTGCAAGTGCTCTCCTAGCAGACTTTTTAAAGGAAGATGGGGCAGACCTGCATGGGAGCACAAAAGCTGATGTCCTTGCTTTGGCTGCGCATTTTTGTGGGCCATACACATTTACATCTCAGAGGCAATTTTCGCTGCACCCAGAAAGGCTTCATTGAAGAATGTTGCCGCTGTGGTGACCACGTTCATGCGGTTTTGTGAACATGTAGCCAGCTATGTTCGCATGAAAACCACGTTACGTCCCACTTCAGTTGTTTAGCGCCCTCTGAAACCGAACTCGTGACTGAGCTCTGTAAAACCTTTTTCTAGGTAACTAACTGTTCCATGGTCGATGACTGTGTCATTAACTACTTATTGCAACAGAAAAAATGCTATCCTAAAATTTTTTGTGAGTGCTCAGGCTGTGTCTATCAAAGAACTGAGCCCTTAAAGGTTGTTTTGTTTTGTGACATGCAGGAGGGTCAGTGGCTCAGACAGGAACCTTACCTAATGATGCACACTGTGAGCACCGTTGCAGTCTATACACAGCAGTTTAAAGGTTTTTCGGAATGCTTGCGTGTTCTGATGGGTTAGGCCCGATTTTGAAGACAGTGTGTTTCTTGCACTTAGTCCTGGTCAAAGGGTCTGGGAGATAGTAGAGGTGGAGAAGATCGCAAGGTCAACTGACGCATGTGTAAGCATGGTATGGTTGCACCTTTGAGAGAAAGTGCATTCTCGTTTGGTGGGATTTAGAGATGCGAGCAGTGAGGCTGTATCTTTTTCGTTTCGCTTATCTTAATATTTTTATTCTGGTGCAAGGTTTGATGCTTTTATTTATTGTATTTTTTCTGTATACAGCTTACCCTTGCTGTAACTAGACGGACAGGTGAATAGAAAAATTTGGGTCTCACAAGGGTTTCGTAATTGGGAAATAACACAGTACTTACTGAAATACGCTAAGATGCATAACATCGGGGAACAAAATTGAGGACAGAACAGAAAAGGCATCACTCGGAACTAACTTTGTCCTTGGAAAATCGGCGAAATATATAAGCGTAGCAACCATGCGCGTGCACATTGCCTCAGATGCTAGTCAAAAAGCATGCAATAGGATATATTATTAAGCATGCAATAAGGATATATTTATGGTATTGGGTCCTTTTTTATCATAGAGGAGACCCAAGATTGACAGATACTGTAGGCCGCATCGCTCAACCAGGTCTGTTTTTCGAAAAGAGCAGCTATTGAGCTTAGTGCTGTGAAGACTTTCGAATCCGTTCTGATGTGGGTCAGACTTTTTGACTCTTGTGTTTGTTTACCAACCTTTTGAAGATCAGTGCCGTTGCGTGAAATCGTAGTTTGCTATCTGTGTATGTCAGCATTGTTGTGAAAGTATGAATTTCATAGGATTACATGGCAATACTTGATGAAATTACTGCCAGGCATTGAAGAAAGTATAGTAGGCTTGCTAAACTTCTGTTGCGCGCTAGCGATGGGATGGCAGTTTTCACGTGAAGAATCCTGAATAGCTAATAAAAGTATTGGGGGACTGTTATAGGACGCGCGAATTTTGGTTTTGCCTAGCCATGCGCAGTTTCGCTGTTCGAGTTGAGTTTCCCTACACTAACATCAGAAAAAGTAAACGCCCCAAGTACCGTCTTTCAGCCGAATGGTCACACTGTATCAGAACAAAAAAGGTATGTGCTTAACACGTCGATTCATTGCATGCAGGGAAAGAAAACGTTGAAATCAAAAGTTGGTCAGGCCAGAAATAACGATGCTCAAATGTTAAAAAGAGGATGCCAGCCGAAAAAAATTACTTTGATAATAGCAGACGTTCCGGCTGCCATACTTGAACCTAGTTCACATTCTCGTGAACCAATCATGAAAACATGTGGCTTGTTCTTGTTCACCTATTGTCTGAGGCGCATACCATCTGTGGGCGATTAGCCAAGAATTGAGTGGTAAAGAAATATTGTAGAGATTTTGAATGATGAAGATATCATAGAAAGATTGCCGATGACCTAGAAAAATGTGTTGCTTGATCAAATGCATACAATTATTCAAATAAAGAAACAAATTTATTCTTAAAATAGAGCAATACTAAGATTTTTTTACGTCTATAATCTTGCATACACGCTAGGATACTATTTCTTGGGAACACAATCATGTGAACTTGTGGGATTGTCAACAAAACCCCAGTACGAGAGCCGGCACTTCTGACAATTCTGAACTGTATTTTGGTTCCTGATATATTTTAATCATAGACAGCGTTATCGGTGTGGAGGCAACGAAAGTTTCGACGAAACATAACTGTTCATAAGCTTGAACTCTTAATCCTTATAAAAGGTATTCGAACAACTGTTCGTGAGACGGCCAGGAGCTATAGTTTTGCACTTCTACGAACACCATGGCAAGCGTATGCCTGCACCCAGAAAGCATCAGTTCTGGTCATGCAAATAAACAACTGTAAAACCCGGCACATATCTTCATACCGCCTTGAATATTCACGGCAAAGGGTTTCTAGCACGCTAACTTGGTGCTTCGCCATAGAAATGTGAACGCAATAAGTCTATAGAACACAATGAAGGAATTATTCAATATATCATTGCACTGAAGGTCACTTCCACCAGTCACTTCGAGCTAAATTGGCTACCACAATGGCTTGAGAACTGCTTAGCCTGGGTGCCATGCCCAGAATATGTGTACCTATGAAGAGTGCGTAACCAACCTAATCACCATTCTCAATTTCTCACAGGAGTCAGACATTGCCTAAAAGTATCGAATGCACGTGCCTGATGTTTTGTGACCAGGAAGCATCAAGGATGTTCCCGTTTCAGAGGACTGGCCTAAGACATGAAACAAAGCATGATCCACAAACTGCCAATCACGGACGCCCATTTCTCTCGCCTTCGAAGGTGCATATTACCTAGAACGAAGTCCTTAAAACGAAAAACGGACACTCTGCTTTTGTGTGCGCTGCCATATCAACGCCCAATTTCATCCGCAACTACCGGGAATGCTCAGCCAAGTGTTGGCTTGTAGACCTTTCGAAACTTTTCGGTTTCTGTCAGTTAGATTTGGTCGTCAAATTCATACTTTGCCTACGGCAAGAAGGCGGCTCGTCATTCTGTGATGACTACATTATACTGCAACTGAAAAGCATGCGAGTATTTCTAATTGTGTTCCCTAATGTAGTCCCTACGCGGCACACGCGGATGGTGCATAGTGAAGCTCCTTGATCTGTGCTAGCATAAGCACGTAAATCAAAACATTGCCAGCGTGCAATGTTGCGCGTAAAGCGCAATGCGCGTTATGCTGCCCATGGGAAGTGATACGCATATTTGACGAAGGGAATGCCTTTCTCTTTTTTACAATATGCAGGCAAGAGCTCCAAATATATTCGCGAGAACCGCTTCAAATATGATGTCGTAAATCATATGTGCTTTCTGCAGCCAGTGTAATATACACAACAGAACAAAGACTGCATTCTACATATGAGAAAAATAGTTTCCATGAAGACTTCCATAGACAATGGCTTATTTTTTACTACAAATTACGATCAAAACATGGATTGAGCTGGATTTGCTCAAATACCAGCAAACTTTAACAATATTGCCACATGATATCCTTGTTGAGATGCAGGAGTGAAAGAAGACAACGACACTCTGTCTGAGCTGCTGCTTGCCTAGTCGACTCAACGAACCCATTAAACCAAGTTTGTCTTAAGAAACGTGAGAAGACTGGTGGAGTTGCTGGGTACAACGTCTCACAATCCACCCGATGCCCAAGACGCCACCCAGCAGCCGGAACACTAGCCCTGCACCCGTGGACACTCCTGTTCACAGAGCAAGCCGCCGCCAACGAGGCCTACCACCTGAGACACCAACATCTGACGCAGCGACTATGACTTCGACACAAGATCCCGTGCAAGTTCCGACACCTTCCACGCCGATCTACTGCACCGCCCAGAACCCGCTCATGCCTAGCCCCTTTCATGGAGAGCAGCATGAAGATGTTGACGACTGGCTGAGTGAGTTCGAACGTGTCGCAGCGATAAATTACTGAAATGATGCAGCGATGCTCCGGAACGTGTACATTTGCTTAAAGGACGGTGCCAAGACGTGGTTTTTGAACACGGATGATGTTCTGACATCTTGGCGCGAGTTCAAGCATCGCCTTCTGGAGATCTACAGGAGTCCCGACCACCGCGAACAGACGGAGCGTGCACTACAATCACGCATCCAGCTGCCAAACGAGACTGTCTCGATGTACGTTGGGGACATGACACGGCTTTTCAAGCGAGCGGATCCTGCTATGGCAGAAGAAAAAAGTTGTGCCACCTCATGCGTGGTGTGAAGGAACAACTTTTTGCTGGTTTGGTGCGTAGTCCCCCTAAGAGTGTTGCTGAGTTCCATACTGAAGCGGCAACAATGGAGCAAGTACTACACCAATGGTCTGGCCTGTTTGACCGTCAAGTGAATGCTGCCTCAACTCCCGAAATTTTCGCCACCCCTGGGAGCAAGAGCCCCGAATGGATTCGCGAGATCATCCGATCTGTCGTCCGGGAAGAAATGGAAAAGATGTACGGGACAAGGCAGGTCGATGTTGGTTCTATCACCAGTGTCATCCGTGACGAGGTCCAACAGGTGTTGCACGCCCATTGTTTTCCGCCGATGTCGGTTGATCCGGAAACGGCTCCTGTGTCTACTGACAGTCGCCGTCGTACGTACGCGGATGCCTTGCGATCTGCCACGCCTCGTTCTGGTCAAGGAGTACCGACCCAGCCAGTGCCGCACGTCCCGATCCAGACAGTGCCACATGTCCCGATCCAGACAGTGCCGCACGTTCCGCTTCAGACAGTGCCATACGTCCCGATCTAGACAATGATGCCGTCAGTCGCGATTCAGTCGGCGCACGCTGGTTTGGACATTGATGGTCACCGTGCACCGACGCGCAAGCCTGATCTCTGGCGTACGCCGGACAGACGACCCCTCTGCTATCATTGCGGTGAGGCTGGTCACATTTACCGCAAATGCCCATACCGGCAACTTGGCCTGCGTGGATTTTCCGTCAATTTGCCTCGTCCCCAAACTGGTCAAAGACCGAGGGATATTGAAGAGTATCTCGCGCAACAGCGTGCACCCTTTACACGACGGCAATCGCGGTCACCATCTCCGAGGAGACCCGCAGCCACTGGGTCACGTTTCGAGGTGATGGCACGGGAACGCTCTCCAAGCCCTCGTCGGGAAAACTGAAGGCAGCGGCCTTCGGGGGCCAGGTCGCTGAGACTCAAAGCGCGGAAGACCTCCCATCGACGCTTGAACGCAACAGGGAAGACATTCAATCAGAGAATATTCGCAGTACCAAGCAAATGACGAAATCCACATCTGAACCCAGTGACCGCGTGTCACTTGACATACCTGTGCTGATTGATGGTTTTCAGGTCAATGCATTGATAGACACTGGTGCAGACTATTCGATTATCAGCGGGAGGCTAGCAAAAGATCTGAGGAAAGTGATTACGCCATGGAATGAAACGCGAATTCGAACTGCTGGAGGACACTTTGTAACACCACTGGGTCGCTGTACGGCAAGAGTGAAAATTCGTGCGTCAACATTTGTGCTCAGCTGCCTCGTTCTGCGTGACTGTTCACGTCAGCTGATTATTGGCATGGACTTCCTTCGGGAATACGGTGCCATCATAAATCTTCGTGAGCGCATTGTGACCTTCTCAACTCAAGGCGCAACAAATCGAGACGCTGATAACTGCCGTAGACCTGCGCTGCGTGTTGCGGACGACAGTGTGACGCTGCCGCCTCGAGCGACTGTTCTCATCGAAGTCATTTGTGAAGACCTCTGGGACGGTGACGTGGTGGCTGAAAGCAACCTATCACTTCTGCTACTCCAAGGTGTATGTGCCGCCCGAAGTGTTGTGCGTGTCTGTAACGGACAGTCACAAATATTAGTTACGAACTTCAACTACGAGCACCGGCATCTTTTCCGCGGAACCACCGTAGCCTATGGAGACCCTGTTGCCGACGTCACGGAGTGCTTCGCGTTCGAGGAAACGCATGAAGATGAAAAATTTCTAGACCACATCGACATTACTTCGACGCTGTCAGACAAAAGAAAGGCTGCACTTCATGACCTTTTAAGGGAGTTTCGGTCTTGCTTCGGCTCTTCTTCCAAAGTCCGGCAAACACACCTCGCCAAGCATTGAATTATTACCCACGATGGCGTCCGCCCCTTCCGGCAGCAGCCTTATGGCGTTTCTTCCAAAGAACGTGCGGCTATTCAGACACAAGTAAAAGATATGCTTGATGACGGGATTATTCAACCATCCAACAGCCCTTGGTCCTCGCCAGTCGTTCTAGTGAAGAAAAGAAAAAAGACGGTACGCTGCGATTTTGTATTGACTACAGGAAGCTTAATAGCGTCACAAAAAAAAAGTTTACCCGCTTCCATGGGTCGACGACTCTCTCGACCGATTACGACGCGCGAAGTATTTTTCGTCTATCGATCTAAAGAGTGGCTATCGGCACATTGAAGTGGATGAACGAGACCGAGAAAAAACCGCGTTTGTGACTCCAGACAGACTTTACAAATTCCGTGTTCTTCCCTTTGGCCTCTGTTCTGCCCCAGCTACTTTTCAGAGGATGATGGACACAGTTCTTGCTGGCTTGAAGTGGCAAAGCTGCCTTGTCTGCCTCGATTATGTGGTCATCTTTTCCGAGAGCTTCGAAGAACATCTGAAGCGTCTGAGAAAGGTTCTGGACGCCATTCGCACAGCTAAACTCACGCTGAAACCCCAAAAATGCCATTTCGGCTACGAAGAGCTGAAATTTCTGGGACATGTCATTAGTGCGGATGCAGTGCGACCTGATCCAGACAAAACTGCTGCTGTCACCACCTTCCCTGTTCCATCAGATAAAAGAGCAGTACGCCGTTTCCTGGGCTTGTGCGCGTATTATCGCCGATTTATCGCCAACTTCTCGAAGATAGCTGAACCTCTCACGCGACTCACCCGAGATGACGTGCCTTTTACTTGGAGCGCAGAACAAGATGCAGCGTTCACAGAGCTACGGCAGAGAATGCAAACAGCCCTGGTTCTTGCCCATTTTCATGAGTACGCTGCTACAGAAATTCATACAGATGCCAGCCACGTCGGACTTGGTGCTGTCCTTGTACAACGACGCGGTGGCGTTGAACATGTAGTAGCTTACGCCAGTCGTACTCTTTCTCGAGCCGAGACCAACTATTCTACATCAGAAAAAGAATGCCTCGCAGTCGTGTGGGCGACGACAGAGTTTCGGCCTTACCTCTACGGTCGTCCTTTAAAGTGGTGACTGACCACCACTCGCTCTGCTGGCTGGCAAATCTCAGAGATCCATCCGGCCGTCTCGCTCGGTGGAGTTTGCGTTTGCAGGAGTTTGATATTACGAATGTGTACAGGTCAGCGCGCAAACATGAAGATGCAGACGCGCTTTCTCGAGCGCCTGTGGGGCATGCTGTCAGGGGCTCCGAGGATGAAGATGCCTTTCTCGGAGCAGTCAGCGATTCCGAATTTATGTCAAAACAGCGGGCAGACGACGAATTACGCCCAGCTATTGATTCCCTGGAAGGCCGGAACTCTCAGGTTCCTTGACACATTGCTCGCAAACTGTCCTCTTTTTGTTTAAGAAGAGGCATTCTTTACAAGAAAAACGCCCATGGTAGCGACAAAGCCTTCCTACTCGTTGTTCCTACCGAAATGCGGGACGAGATCCTCCTTGCTTGCCACGACGAGCCCACGTCAGGACATTTGGGCTATTCGCGAACTCTCGCCAGAGTACGCCAACAGTATTACTGGCCACGACTATCAGCTAGCGTACATCGATACGTGAAAGGCTGCCGTGAGTGCCAGCGTCGCAAGACTCCGCCTGTGAGACCCGCAGGCCTGGTCCAGCCGATCGCACCACCACAGACACCGTTTGACCTCGTGAGAATGGACCTTCTTGGACCCTTCCCTTGTCGTGCTGTGGGAACAAATGGATTATAGTTGCGACAGGTTATCTTACTCGTTATACTAAAACAAAAGCGTTGCCCCGTGGCACATCTTCTGAAGTCGCGCAGTTCTTAATGCACCAAATCGTCCTACGGCATGGTGCCCCGTCATGCGTGATTACGGACAGAGAGGCGTCGTTTACAACACGAATGATGGAGGACATTTTTAAATTGAGCTGCACAAGTGATCGAAAAACAACGGCTTATCACCCGCAATCGAATGGACTGACAGAGAGGCTTAACAAGACCATAGCGGACATGCTGTCAATGTACGTTGACGTACAACACAAAACCTGGGACGAAATTCTTCCATACATCACGTTTTCATACAATACGCCAACGCAAGAAACAACGCGATTTCCGCCTTTCCGACTCGTTTACGGACGCAACGTGCGAACCATGCTCGATGCTATGCTTCCGTGTGACCAAAGCAATGAAATCGCTCCAGACGCTGAGCAATACACTCAATACGCCGAAGAAGCTCGTCAGCTAGCTCGCATAAACACCAGTCACCAACAAGATGAAGACGCACGACGTTACAACCTCCGCCATCGAAACGTCACCTACCACCCTGGGGACCGAGTGTGGGTGTGGGCCCCTGTCCGGCGACCAGGCTTATCCGAAAAACTCCTAAGCCGTTATTTTGGACCGTACAAGGTTCTTAGACGTGTCACAGATCTTACCAACGAGGTATTTCCGGACGTCGCAGCGTCTTCTCGTCGACAGCTTCGGCCCGAAACCGTGCATGTCGTTAGGCTGAAGCCCTACTTCACACAGTAGCCCTTGTGGTTCACGTGTTGCGACAAGCCGTGACATTGTGCTGCTGCTGCTGCTGCTGTTCGTGTTCTCCTGTGTTTTCATGCCTTTTCTTTTTGCGCTTGGCGCAAGCATTCGCGAAATTTCCACATTTGCGCTGCGAGTACTGGCACTCTCTCTCTTTTAGTTCTCTGTATCTGCATGTGTATGCCTTCATTTTTTTTTCTTTACGAGCATCGAGTCGATGCTTTCAAAGGAGGGACTATTGCCACATGATATGCTTGGTTGAGATGCAGGAGTGAAAGAAGACAACGACGATCTGTCTGAGCTGCTGCTTGGCTAGTCGACTCAACGAACCCATTAAACCAAGTTTGTCTTAAAAACGTGACAATATATACTGGTAATATACTCTGGCTCGCAAAAGACTTTAATCATTCCAATCACGTAAAATAAGCCCTTGCTTGTCATAGCACGACCACCAGGCATGTAAGTGTTGTTCTCATGCCTTCACAAGCACATCACTATAAAAATGAAAAAAAATTGCCACTTTAGGCAGTAGCGTTGTAGTCGATCAATAATTAGCCTTAAAAGACAGAGTTTCCAGGTGCTACCACCGTCCGAGCTTGCAGCCAATCGATTACGTGGGGCCACGGAAGCTCAAGAATGGAAATACCGTTCAGCAGATAGTTTAATCTGGGTCTCGCGATAATGCTCATAATCAAAGGGTCCACATTGCCGAGTGTCCATATTCAACAAAGGGAGAATATATAGGTGTATTGGAAGGAGGCGCTGTTGCCATTTACAATCAGTTGGCCCTACTCTAATATTATCCCCCTAACTCGCGGGACCACCCCCAGAAGCGGAATGCACACTCATCACAACATCTATAAGACAACACGAGAGAAGCTTAAACAGGGGAAGGGGCCCTTGCGTGCAAGCGAAATACCATTGGCACGAGAATTATATATGTTGTAGGCCGACTGTCCTTCAGGGTACACACGGGCGTCGCAAGAGCCACGCCTACAGAGAGGAATCGCTACAAGGTTTTTTTTCGCTTATTGAAAAAGGCGACAATAAAATTGCAGCAAGCCATGCCGCTGGTACAGGAGACCATATGATTGGGGGCAGTGCACTATGTATCAAGACCACAGCCCTCCACCAAATGTAGATGACAGTGCTCGCCGTTCTCGAGGAGCGGACGACAAGTGTGACATCACGTTTCCCTGTCACCTGCTATTTGGGTAGCCGCTACCACAGCGCAAGCGGCGGTGAGCAGCGAGCCTACTGAAGTGCGCGAACATACACCAGCGAGTGAAAAAAATGGCGGCGAAAAAGATGCATAATGCAACAAAAGCAACAATAAAAAGTTACGCTGCAAGCGGAACGAAGAGACGCGTATGCGATAGCGAAAAAAAAACAGAGGTACTTGTGGCACCTCATTTTGTTTTGCTTCCAGGTAATGAGCGTGAACTATTTAGTACAGCGAACCACTCTCGCTCGGTGGAAGCCCGTGCTGAGAGGCAATAAAGGAAAACGCTCGAAGAATAAGCGATGACGGAGCAATGGCAATACTTGCCACCATGCTGCAAACGTGGCTGCAGTAACAACAACCTTGCTCGAAGCATTTTATTTCTTGCTAAATATAGCGCGTCGACAGTTCGTTGGCAAAGACGAGGGTGAAGTCAAGCCAAATAGAGGGATCAAGGGTAGCTGAATCAGAGGCGGGGGAAAAGAGAATGGTAAAAACTGTGGAAATCGGGACGAGATAAAAGGGGAAGGGTGCGTACTTTAGCCACTGTGGAGCCTTGTTAAGACGAAAGAAGCTTATCTGGTCCCGGTCGTTACAGACGTCACTGGAGCAATTATCTGGCTCATTATTTCAACGATCCGACAATCCAAGGCATTCAAAAGGGGCGCCGCGTAAGGTTCGTGATGTTCAGGTGGCTAGAAAGCTGAAATTACATAGGCAAGGCCAAAGTCAGGGCAGCAATCTTATTACGGCAACACGAGAGAGAAGTATACGCCGCAAATATAGCAAACAATTATGATTAGACACAAATAAAAAATAAGATCTATAAGACGAAGCATGGAAGGTGTCGCTGTGTAGAGGAGACTACAAACAGCAAGCGACACCAAGAAAGAAAGAAACGTTCAGCGGACCCATTAGGTCCACCTACTCAACATTTCCTACTGAAGAAGGCTCCTCACACCTCATACCACTGCTACGTGTTTGTACTAAACATTTGTGTATATCCATTGCCCAATCTTTGTCGTTATTTAGTACTATAGGAGGTTCGTGTTTCATCAAATATGAGGCTAATACGTACTCAGTTCAAACTAAATGGCACGTAGCTGTCAAATATGTTTCTTTCCTGTCACCGATCCTTTACTAACGGCACCAGCTACATGTGCGAACTCAAACTGTCATTTTTTTTACAGGGGAAGCGCCTTAGTAGGGTTGATAGCTGGGCTAGTTGGTAAGACATCATTTAACCATATGGTGTAGTAGCGCAAATTTGACGGGGACAAAGAGGACAAGTTGCGAGTGTAGCGAGTGTCGCGTTTTATTGTCCTCTTCGTCCCCGTCAAATTTGCGCTACTACATTATATGGTTAAATGAAGCGCCTTAGTGCTGAAGAATTTTTATCAACGGTGTCTGTGGCACAACACTGTGAAAAAGGCTGGCAAAAACAAAACAAAGGCCATGACTCTGTAAAAAGAATAATATTTGGGCACCCATCAATAAAACCCTGAGAAGAAAAGGTTTTCCGCCAGGCTAACATCACTCATAATAGTGACGAAACATTATATTATACCTACAAGCACAAACCTTCTAAGCTAGTCGACGAGTTCAACGTAGACATCATGGACACTAGGACCTAGTTTTGCCATCGACCCACTATGTGACTTCATAGAGCCTAATTTACATTATACGAGGCAAAACTCGGGCAATGTAGCGTTACTCAACCATGCAATAACTAGAGCTTCGCCCACTCGTCACGACGTACTTCGTGGAGATGCGTGAATTTTTTTCAGAACATATTTCCGTCAAGGTATGTGTAAAGTGGTAGTGTAACATGCATGGAAGCCGATAGATTTAGTAGTCGGCGGCTCGTTGCCACCATCGCCATCTATGTGAGAAGGGTATAAGTAACAGCAAAAAATAAATAAATAAATAAACTTGACGTCACAACCGGAAGCGGTAGTGACGTCACGTATTTTTCCTACATGGGGCGAAATTGAAATTGTTCGTAATTGCCGACCAGCTACGTGGGTTTATTCTTACGCAAATTTTTTGCCCCTTATTTGGGTCTCCCTAATGGCATGCGAAAAAGAAAAGAAACACAAAGAACCAAACCTGATGAAGCAAAATTGTTTTAATAGCCAAAATACGTAATTGCAATATGCACAAGGACTTCGCAGAAGCACTTTTGAGACAACTGTTCACGAGCACAATAGTATAATAGTTCAAAAAATCACTTTGCCCAATTGTATAAAACCAATGCAGCAAGACAGCAGTTTTGAAAATACAGCTTTTGCAGCTGTAGACTACAGCGTCTTGTTGCTTAGCCTGTGGCGTTCACAGACACCAAAGGCGAGGGCATGCTGGCTATGTGCCAGCGAAAACAGACGGCAGTCACAGGAGCGGCTATCTGCACATTTTCATCTGAAAGTTCTCATCCAGAACTTCCAGATGAAGTTCTGGATGAGAATGAAGATCTCAATGTATTTACACTGCATGAACACATTATGCACGAATATTGCACTTTTTATTGTTTTTTTAACAACATTGCCATGGTATCTCTATGTGTGTACTGCACCTGACGTCCAGCCATCTGGATTGGTTCGAGCCAAATCTGACACACTACAATTTGCTCGTAGGGAACATGCATAATCAAGTTGGCAGTCACTATGGTGACGGGGCTCGTCAACACAGTACTATCGCAGTGACTATGGTGACGGGGCCCGCCCGTGCAGTACTCGGTAAAGTGACTTCAGTAAAACTTGCGTTGGGTCTAGTTGGTACATAGCACAAAAAAAGAAGTTAACTTCTTTGGCGCAAACAATACGGAAAAAAGGAAAAAGAAGGCGAGGAAAGAAACAGATTGACGCCAAACTAACAACTACTTTATTCTTCACACAGCAACGCATATATATGCCGAAACCACATACATTGCATGCGCACGCACAGCTTCGTATCGTATACGTAAAAACGAAAAATTCCTAAACCTTAACACATCACACCACACACCTGAATGTACACGCGTGTTGTCATATTACACTTGTAGAACACGATATCTTAACCAAGATGTGTACGCAAAAATTCATATTCGATGGCATGCAAAGAAACGGAAGTATCACTGATACAGTCAGCTCCGCTTTTCTTAATATGATAAGCCTCCAAAGCAAGTCTTGCATCTTCATTCCTGCTCCTGCCCAGAATCATCGTATCATGAAACCGTGGCGAACATCCAATGCAGGATTGCAAGTGAGCAACAAGATGTGCCCCTTTGTCTACCTTGTTAACTATTTTTTGCGCATGTTCCCTAAGACGCTCGTTTATGCAACGTCCCGTTTGCCCGATGTAGATCCTGCCACATACCAGAGGTATGCCATATACCACACAGGTGATGCAAGAAATAAAGCAGACACCGTGTTTTATTTTGCACCCAGTTTTGCTACTACCGCAGGTGCGGGAGCACAACTTCAAGAGTTTGTTGGGCGCAGAGAATACCAAGGAGACCCCATGCCTGTTAGCAACTCTCTTGAGTTGATGTGTGACCTTATGTAAATAAGGTATCACAACAGGCCTGAATGTATCACGTTCACATGTCGCCTTCTTTCTTGTTTTCCTTTTCTGAAGCAGGGCTTCAGCTACGGCTGTAAGGAGCGTCATAGGGTAACCTGCAGCCAAAATACGGCGTACCTGATTTTCAAAACTCTCCTGCATTTTATGAGCGCACGACTTTCTGAGAGCTGAATCTATGCAGGTTGAGACTATTCCTCTTTTAACCACTTTCGAGTGGGCCGACTTAAAATGTAACAGCTCTTTCTGTACACGGGGACTGTAAGCCCAACACACATGCCGGTAACATACCTCTAGACTAAGGTCAAGAGCTTGTAAGACATTTTCCTGGGGCAGCTCATGCGTGAAAGTGAGCCCTTGTCCGTGTTGCTTAAAAGCATTTAAAACATCAGTCACCGTATCACTGTAGTCAGAGCCAATATTTAAAAACACAATAAAATCATCTACATATCTAAAAACTCTTAAAACCTTAAAAACTTTAAAAACATTTTGTAGAGACCTATCGACATGGGCTAAAAAAATGTTGACAAGTACAGGAGCAACACAGGATCCGATGCAAATGCCATCACGCTGAATAAAATGCTGGTCATTAAAACTATAAATGTGACCTTAAGATAGAATTCTAACAAACTCATAAAATTCGCCACGTTCAACCCGACCTCGTTCTGAAACGAGATAGCACCGTTTTCTTCAATGCATTCATGCACAGATAACAATAACCCTTGCTGCGGTACAGAGTAAAATAAATCCTGGACATCAACCGAGAAAACATAGCCCACTTTTTCGTTCCCACTACAAAATTTACTATATCTTCAGAATTCTTAGTGCGGAACGGGTCGTTGACACTTAGCCACCCCAGCTTTTTCTGCAAAAATTGGCTTACGTTGTGTTGCCAACACCCAGACTCACTAATAATGGTTCTAAAAGGCGTTTCAGGCTTGTGCGTTTTAGCTGTGAAAAACACATTTAAACAATTGGCTTTACTTCTCTGAATACTTCTCGCAAGCGGCGCGAGCGCCAACTTGTTACAAAATTCCACGAATCTTGATTTTACGCGAATTTCGCTTTTCTTAACCGCTACAAAATTTTTTGTCACTGCTTGTAACGCTTTTTCATTAAAAGCCCCCCTTTCTACTACAACAAAACCACCTTCCTTGTCTCCCTGCAAAAGACATAGGTTATTATTCCTTAAGTAGGACAACGTATGTTTAACACTGAAATCCATGCGTTTTGCTCCTTGCTTGGACACAGCTTTATCTAGGCACTCCACCCCTTCAAGTAGGCATCGATCGCGCACTACTTGCTGTGCCTTTGAAGCCACATTTCTATTGAAAGCCACCAATTCATGCGCAGGAATACTGGAAGGCATGCAAAACTTGGGCCCTTTGGACAACAAACGAGAAACATTTTCAGGCAGGCTAACATTACCTATTACTTTGACGTTAATTTTGGACCTAGGACTGTCCTTCTTTGCTGCAATGCACAAAACCTTTAAAAGGCATTTCCACCTAGCTTCAATGAGCTGGCCCGCAAGCCGAATCAAAGATCGGTACTTTTTAAGAGCCAGCCAGTAGGGAACACTGGAAAGGCACATATTCCAAAGCCAGTCCCGGAAGAAACGAACTTGTCGCCACATCTCTGACCGTAGAAGTTTACACAGTCTCTTGGTGTGAGCCCACGAGGGACATATGGGCCCAAACAAAGCACTCACATCTGCCGGAATCAATCCTTTGCGCAGGGAAAAACCATACACTCTTGCTCTGCAGGTTGCATGAATGATGTGGTCGAGCAATGCATTGACGTCCGCGGAAGAATATGGTGGAGACACACAAAAAGAAGGACCCACTGTACTAGAAAGGAACTTCAGTAAAACTTGCGTTGGGTCTAGTTGGTACATAGCACAAAAAAAGAAGTTAACTTCTTTGGCGCAAACAATACGGAAAAAAGGAAAAAGAAGGCGAGGAAAGAAACAGATTGACGCCAAACTAACAACTACTTTATTCTTCACACAGCAACGCATATATATGCCGAAACCACATACATTGCATGCGCACGCACAATGTATGTGGTTTTTCGTTTTTACGTATACGATACGAAGCTGTGCGTGCGCATGCAATGTATGTGGTTTCGGCATATATATGCGTTGCTGTGTGAAGAATAAAGTAGTTGTTAGTTTGGCGTCAATCTGTTTCTTTCCTCGCCTTCTTTTTCCTTTTTTCCGTATTGTTTGCGCCAAAGAAGTTAACTTCTTTTTTTGTGCTCGGTAAAGTGAGGAAGCCCGTCACCATAGTAAAATTGTAACAGTGACGAGGCCCGTCATAACAGCGATGCAGCTGTAGAAATGGCCCCATCATTTTAAAGCAATGACGTACTATGGTGAGGGGGCTCGTCACCGTAGTTTACTAGTAAAGATCAGGGGGCCTGTTGACGTAAATTTGTAGTCGTTTTAGACGCCATGGTCTAGCGGTTCTGGTGGCGTAGTGGCTTGACGCGCAGTTGGGGAAGCAATCGTGACGGAGGTTGTCAGTTGGAATTCCCGCTTAAGAATGTTTGGAATTTTCTCCTTTTAAACACGATAGTATTTCTTGGGGCCCTTCGACGGAAAATTTTGGTCTGTCTTTCTGTCTGTCTGTCTGTCTGTCTGTCTGTCTGTCTTTCTGTCTGTCTGTCTGTCTGTCTGTCTGTCTGCCCGCCTGTCTCTCTGTACATTTGTCTGTTGTCTATCCTTAACGATAGCTCAAACTGCACCAAACAGCCGGCCCCATCCGCAGCCCCCACCAATATTGCTCGAAATTCAGCGTTCATTGTTGTGCGATTGTCAATTAAAAAGCAATTATTGGGCATATTTGAGTCGCCATAACAACACGTCGATGCTTTGTACGTGTGCCTTTATAATAGAAGAGGCACGAACAAGGAACTCTAAGGACTGTAGCGTTTATCGCGCTGCGCTGACAGTGGAACGCGATGGTCAAAAAGGTAAGTGTTTCCAACGCTTCGCTACGACAACACGGTGGTGGCACCTGCCCGTCGCTTTGCGTTCTACACCTCATCACTTTTGAGACTGGCGCACATATTTCTCCGCGGCCACGCACGCCTTCGTTTTTGAAGATAACTGCTAGACGCTCGTGTATAACGTGCCTTGATGTTCTCGATCGCTTCCGCTACCCGCTCGAGGCACTGTAACACAGCGCCTCCAGAATACCATTCACCGATTATCGTCCACAGAACATCAAATAAACGTTTTGTTCACTCTCTCCAGATGCAAGACTCTCGTCTTTCGACGATACTTGCAGTGTAACATGTAGATTTGGGGCCAAATTTTTTTTCATGGTAATTTTGCAAGAAAGTCATGTCGCTGTCTGCGGCTGTTGTAAAACAGCCCTATCATGTGCATTCCGTGGCGCAGTGTAGTTAGTGTCCGAGTCCGGCGCGAATCGCACTCCTTTTTATTTTTTTCTCAGTAGTGCATGTATGAAGTATTGTTGCTTGTTTTTAAATTCTGATCGTGTTCATTCATCGGGGATATAACAATCAACTTTGTTTTACGTCTAACTTGGAATGAAGACGTTTCCACTTGATTTCCGATATGGACGGCACTTGGCGAGCAGATTCCGTTGTATACGTGCGAATTAACTTTGTTATCGCATTGAACAACTATCCTCGGCGGGGTGTCCGTTCCTTTGCATTGATACCGTAACTGCAACTAATAATTAGTTAAACATATTGAGATGTTCTCGAAAAATCCGTTCCGTGTACTTTTCGTGTCGCTCTATGAACGCGACATATGGGCTGATGCTAAAGGTTGTGCAGGTCAACATAGAATGGGTTTCAATTCTGAGGGCTGTGTAGTTGGACAGTATGTTTCTATAAGCCCAAAAATCACAATACATATGACTACAATACACGAAGCTCCGACTTCAGGCCTACGTCGCCTGAAATTGCACACACAGACTTATTCACTTGTTTGAATCGGCTTCCAAGCAAGAGATTATGCACGTCACTTTTGTGCCATGAATGCGTGCAATTGCTATGCAAACGCACATAGACATTAGAGCTCCCTACGGAGCAGTAGATACTAGCACAATGGTGCGCTCTCTGTAGCTGTCTTACCGTGATGAGACGACGCTTGTCCTGCGTGAGTGAGAGGAGTTCCGCATCGTTCAAGGAGATTAAAATGCGAGTGTGCCGAAGTCTGGGGCATGACTGCTGGTCTGGATGCTTTTATTTGCAAGTGCTGGCTGGAGCGCTTGTGGGCTTGGTAAACCACAAGGGGTGACATAGTCGATGAAACGAATACGCAAGAATGAACGTGCATCTAACATGCGTCGATGTATCCTACGATGACGGAATGTACCCGTACGAAGCTTGAACACAGTCAGCTCCGGCAGCAGTAAAAAAAAACAAATAAAACTTCTCCAATTCTCAACTCAGCTGATCGTCCATTTTCTCGCTGGCCTGTGGCTCCTCCCATCGCTCCACTGTAGGATGCTGCCTTTTAAATAGGCAATAATACTCGAAACAATATTGTAAGCAGAAAAGAAAGAGAAAAGATCAGTTAGTCAGCATGACTCGAACTGAAGTAGCTCACCAACAACGCATCATGTTGCACACAGTGTACCTATTGCGCCTCGAAAAATCAACACCGTAGGCGTAACAACCGGCACAAACAGCAACGCAATTTTCTTGCAAAAAAGCAAATTTATGACTCCTTGAAAGCACTAACGTTAATATTCACGCTTAACTATAAAAAGAAAAACAAGTAACAAAACGGAACTCGAACTGACGACCGACGGCATGATTTCATCCGCAACAGCGCGTCAACATACTGCGCCACCTGCACAAGAAAAGCTAGGCGGTATCGTCGAAATTGACTACAAATTTATGGTCACAGGCTCCCTTCATTTTCACCAATACACTATGGTGACGGGCCCCCTCTCTGTAGTTATTGCTTTACGGTGACGGAGCCCGTGGCTATAGCTGCATCTCTAATAGGGAGTTTTAAAAGAACGTTTGCAGGTGCTCAGGGCGTTGTGGGCGTCTTATGAGCTTAAGAATAGCGTTCGCTCCCCCTAGGGAAAAGTCTAGAGATTCTCGCCCCGACCGCAAACCTAAATGCACGGAAGCTACACACAGCACATCACGGGCATCGCGGGCCATGATCGCCGCACACCATTGCGAATTTTCAGCGGGCCGGCAGCGAACGTGAACGGCGACTCACGTTACAACGCCTGCGCAGTGGCAAAGACCGCACCGCATGGGTTGGTGGTGCGCATTTCTAGAACTCCCTATTATGACGATTATTAATTGATATGCAGGTATTACTGTCCCAAAACCACCTTATGATTATGAGAGACGCCGTAGTGGAGGGCTCTGGAAATTTCGACCACCTGGGGTTCTTTAACGTGCACCCAAATCTGAGCACATAGGCCTACAACATTTCCGCCTTCATCGAAAATGCAGCCGCCGCTGCCGGGATACGAACCCACGACCTGCGGTCTACAGCCGAGTACCTTAGTAACTAGACCCTTGCGGCGGGGCATTATGACGAGCCCCGTCCTCGTAATCACGATTACACTACGTTGATGGGCCCTCTCACTTTTGCGATAGTACTGCGCAGAAGGACCCCGTCACCATAGTCACTGCCAATTAATTTCAGCAATCGGGAGCTTCCGGCCGGCAATACCACGTCAGAAAATTGCACACATTTATACCGAGTTCTCACCGCTCTCTCTCATCCTGCAATTTTGCCCCAGCAGAGCTTGAAGAAATTCAAGCTTGGTCAATGTCGTCTCGAACGATATATAGGCCTCGGCCCTAAGCCAATAAACTGAAAAAGAGAGATAATAAATAAAGCAATGACGGCAGCACGGTTTGGTGAATAATCTTCTGCTTACACTTATGGTGCCCGTATGGACGTGTCAAAAGAAGGCGAGAGAGTAAGAGTATTTATTTAGAGTAAGCACACTACAGAGCTCAAGGCAGGTGCAAGGGCTAAAGGGAATCAGCCTGACAAAGCACCTGTCCCTTCGCAGTTCATGTTCTGTTCAATATGAGCACAGAAAGAAACATACAAAAATCATTACATTGGTTACATAGAAATTGGAGAGAAGTTGCTCGCAAGTTTACATTCAAAATTGACACAAAAACAAAGATAAAATATATAAATAGCACATTTTCAAAATTAGACGTCACTCACATTTCACAAATACATAACCAAGGGAAATTGATAAGAAAGAAGGAATCAGGAACCGTGATAAACAAAGCACATACGGATGCACCGATAATAATCTACATTACTACAATCAAAATACAAGTTAATGAATAATATAAGAATGGTCAAGGCATGAAACTCTACTTATTAGTTTTCATATAGTGTACCAGTGGTTAGTAATAACTGGTCATGACTCGCTTATCTATGAATTAGAACAAGTGCAGAATCGGGCAGCGCGCTTCATCCTTTCAAATTACCATCGCACCTCGAGCGTCACATCAATGAAAACTACACTAGCATTACCCCTACTGTCTCTTCGCAGGAAAGTGTCTCGGCTGTGTATATTCCATAAAATTTACTTCACAAATCCGTTACTCAGAAGCAAATTATTGGCCCAACCAACTTACGTTTCCACTCGCATTGATCATCGCCATAAAGTAGGACTTCCTTTAGCGCACACCAAGTGTTTTCATGATTCGTTTGTGCCAAAAACATCTGTATGTTGGAATCATCTTCCTTGTGATATTGTTGGTATAAAAGATGCCGCTTTATTTAAAACTGCCGTCACTAATTTTATTTGTACGTAGCCTCAGTTCAACCCTGTAGCAAGTGATGATTGCAATTTTTCAGTTGTTGTATTTTGCTTTGTATGCTGTACATGTATGTATGTACCCACTCCCCTCTGTAATGCCCTCGGGCCTTGAGGGTAACTGAATAAATAAATAAATAAATAAGTTCTTTGTTTCTTAAAGGGACCCTGCAACACTTTTTGAGCATGGTCAGAAAAAGCTGCCGATCGGTATTGGAGGCTCCCGACAACATTCGAGCGAAATAATATAGCGGAACGTGCGGCCTGGAATTCAAGATAAGTTATCAAAGTCAGTTAAAAATTTATTTCTCTTCCCTCGACAAATCACGGAATATGCCGAAAAATTACACGTAGCAAGCCCATCTATCACCAGTGCTAAGTTGAACATAGCACGCTCACTCGTGGCAGAGATCACTGCGGGAGGCTGCCTACAGTCCACGCGTGCGTGCGCGATCACACTGAAAAAGTCGTGCATTCGAGGAAAAAAACTGAAAAAAGTGCTCACGGTCACAAGACGCACATGACGTTTTCTGGAGCCCTGTAATCTTTGTCTGCTTAGCTTCCAGCGCTTTCGTCTGGACGAGAGAAGAGAGAGTGAAATTTCAGCATGCGACAAAGCCTTGTATCTCCCATCGCACTCGACGGAATCTTAAAATTTTTGCGGCGTTGAATAATGAGAATATAAGCACTTCCAGCGACATTATTCCATGATTACTTGAAAAAGTGCCTCAGGGTCTTTTTACAGGCTGCTTTGCTAGCCTTAAAGTTCAATTTATTTGCTACGGCATTCATCACGTGAGATGTTTGTTACGCAACACTTTGTTTTCCATAATGAGTGATTGTTTTTGGTGCTCGCCTCTTTTTTTCCCTCAAATGTTAATGTATAGTTTCGGTGCAACTTTCCTCGTATAACTAGTCCTCTTGTTAACTGCTGCAATTTGAACGAAAATAACTGATCTACCCTGAGCATAGAAGTTGCGATAAATAATGGAGCAATTTGCAAGTCCTGTATGTATCCTCTTTATTTTTGAAAACATCGCAGTATTTTATTTTCCATGGTTATAAGCTTTTGGCAATTTCTTTGTGATTTTTTCCCCAAACTAGCATACTATAGGTCTCTTTAAAGTGAAAAAGCGTGTACTAGATACCTATTTTCAACCTTAGTGGAATTAAGTGCATTGTTTCAAAAAACAACTGACTATTCGTGCTAGCGTGGTAAATAAATGGTTGACATGTATGTTCCAATTTAACTCCTGCAACCACGTGCCAAGACATGAAATTTTTGCTCCCTGACACGTGCAATGCAATTTCCTTCAAAATTTTTACATTCCATCATCAGCGCACACATAAGTTCAGGAGAATGAGGTATATTGAATATATCTATAATATAAGCAGGGAACAATACTAGCCCCAGTATGGACCCGTGGGGCACTCCTCGGTTTAATTTAATTTTTGTAGATATTTTATTGTTGATGTGTACAAAGTGGTAGCGATCTTCTGAGTAACTTTTTAACAACTGTAGTGCTACTCCATGCACCCCTTACCTGGTTAGTTTATTATTCAATATTCCAAAATGTATAAAGTCAAATGCCTTCTGAAGGTAGGGAAAAAGCCCAACTGTGCTTTTCTTTCATATTTTAGATTATCTTATCGTCATATACAGTAGCGCTCATTCAGTTTATTTATTTTCTCAAAACCTTAGTGACGTTTTGTTATTACTTGATGCTTATGAAAAAAGAATGAAAGTCTGTCCAAAAGTATCCCGTCAAAAATTTTTGATATTCTTGGAAGCACAGATATGACGTGATAGTTTGATAAATCATTTATATCATCTTCATGTACTGAAGTTACTTTTGCCACCTTTAACTGCTCAGGAAAATCGCGTTAGTGATAGTGAAGTTGATAATATTAGCCAACACTTCACAAATGAATAGTAATATCAACTTCAACTCGACAGAACGTACTCAATCAATTCCTGAAGCAATAATTTTTTTAAGCTTACCGATTAAGTTTT